>CM072526.1:9934225-10159225 GCA_036898135.1 Oncomelania hupensis | reverse complement strand
TAGGAAGGAAGATGGAGATGACAAGGGAGCGCAGCAGTCTTACTTTGGAATTTAGACCGATGGTACTGTCTTTCCAAATGGGCTTCAACCTTGTCAGGGCAGCAGTTGTTTGTGCGATCCTGGAGAGGACTTTCTGTCGGGACCCATTGTCTGATACAATGGCTCCTAAATATTTGAAGCTATGCACTGTGTTGAGGGATTGGCCTTGGACTTTGATGTCCGTGTTGATGCCATTGGTGTTGTTGGTCATCATGTTGGTCTTCTCTGCACTTATTTCCATTCCATAAGCTCTGGAGGTGGTGTCAAGCCTCTGTACCAGCTGTTCAAGTTCTTGTTTCTCTCCAGCCAATCCATCAATGTCATCCGCAAAACAAAGATTGGAGATTGCTATACCCCCTATGCTGACTGTGCCTTCGTGATCTGCAAGAGCATTTGACATGATGCGCTTTAGGAAGATGTTGAAGAGCGTTGGAGAGAGTAGGCATCCTTGACGCACACCGATTGCTATTCTGAACCAGTTCCCGTTGACGCTGTTATGGAGGACTGCAGCGGTAGCCTTGTCATACAGGCTTTTGATGACTTCAATAATTTTAGGGCTGATGTTGTACATTTTCATTGTTGCCCATAGAGCTGCATGCCAGACTCGGTCTTGAAGTCTATGAACAAATTAAATATAGATGTTGTTGGTGCTGTAGGTATTTCTCACAGATTATTCTGAGGTTGAAAATCTGTTCAGTGGTACTTCGCCCTGCCCGGCTGATGAGGCTGATGGTGCGGTAATTTTCACACTCCTGAAGGTTACCTTTTTTGAGAAGAGTGATGACAAGCGACTGGGTCCATGGTGTAGGCTACTCCCCACTCTGCCAGATCTTGTTACAGATAATGATGGGGGCATCAATCATCGCTTCTCCTCCTGTTTGTAGCAGTTCCGCGGGTATGTTGTCCACTCCCGCTGACTTCCTTTTCTTCAGCGATTGCACTGCTGCCTCAGCTTCTTCCCAGAGAATTGGGAGGATATCTTCTTAATAATAATAATAATATAATAATAACAACGGATTTTTATATAGCGGGTACTCCAGCCTATGACCAGACTCACCACGCTTTACATAGTCATTACATATAAATACATGCACTCGATGAAACATCACTTTTGCTACAATACACCAAAAGACGGGACAGTAAAGGTACAGACTATTTACAACTATGTACATAAATTACAAAAAAAGACAAAAATAGACTATTTACAACTATGTACACAAATGACAAAAAGACAGAAGGTAGAATAGGAAAAACCTATTCACAGCTATTTATATGCTCGGTTAGGCCCAGGAAGAAAACCAGTATAAATATTTATTTACAGCCGTGTATACACTGAGGGATCAGACATAGGCAAAAGATGAGAGAATGGCAGCGGGATACAAATCAATCTGAATAATGCAGTTTGAAGAGGTGGGTTTTGAGGGCCTTTTTGAATGCTTGTGTTGATTGTATGTTGCGGATATGGGAGGGAAGGGAATTCCACTGCTTAGGTGCGGAGTAAGCGAATGCACGTTGGCCGTATGTCTTAGTGCGGGTGACAGGAACCTTGAGTGTGCGAGTGTCAGCAGAAGATCTTAAAGTGCGCGAAGGGGAGTAGACAGACAGTAGATCAGCAAGGTAGGAAGGACAAGAATCTGTGAAGAAGTTGTGACAGAGAACAGAGAGTTTGTACTCTATGCGTGCTTGCACAGGAAGCCAGTGAAGGGAATGTAGTAGAGGTGTGATGTGATCGCGTTTCTTTGCTCGGAATACTAGTCTAGCTGCTGAGTTCTGAACCTTTTGTAGTTTGTCAATGATGTGCTTCGGGGAGCCAGCAAGGAGAGAGTTGCAATAGTCCAGACGAGAAAGGACGAGAGCGCAGACTAGGGTTTTGGTGGCAGGGACTGTAAGATAGTGGCGAAAGGAGCTGATTTGGCGTATGGCCGTGTATGCAGAGCGACAGACGTTGGAGATGTGGTTGTTGAGGGACAGGTCGTCGGAGAGAATGTAGCCGAGATTTCTTGCTGAGGATGAGAACTGAATGTTTGTTGCCCCTACTGTAAGCGATGTTGGGAGAGGCGAGAGTGAGGAGGAAGTGTTGTGTTTGTGAATGAGGAGGGCTTCGGTTTTATCATCATTAAGCTTCAGCTTGTTGAGTGTCATCCATGACTTAATGTCTGTGATGCAGTTCTCCAAAGTCTGAACAGTGGAATTAATGAGAGAGGGGGCGGTGGATTTATACAGTTGTGTGTCGTCTGCAAATGACTGACTCTCAACAGCATGCTTTCTAAGCAGGAGAAGCAGTGGCTTGGTGTACAGAGTGAATAACACCGGCCCTAAAACGGAACCCTGAGGCACGCCGCACACCAAGTCTGCTGTGCTGGAGAAACAGCCATCGACAGTGACTGCTTGTGATCTGTCAGAAAGATATGAGTGGAACCAAGCCAGGACCGAGCCAGAGATTCCAAAGTAGTGTCTTCTTCTCTGTTCTCGGGACATGCTAGAGCTGATGGGTCTCCATTTGGTGTATGATTGTAAAGGTCAGGGCAGTACTCTGTCCATCTGTGTAAGACTTCTTGTTCTTCTGTAAGCCTTATGCCAGACTTGCTTTGGATCGTGGAGACATTGGGCTGTTTAACACTTGTCAGCCTGTTACGTTGAAACGAACGAAAGTGTGTCTAAAGCGTGTACGATAGATCTAATCGTTTCGATTTGCAAAGTATTCAATAATGGAGTTTATTTACCTTTGATTTGAGTTTGCATTGTTGTTAGGAAAGGCTTTGTATAACGTTGATAATTTCCGTTAGTCGATATTGTTGTAGAATCTTCTGGATCGGCTTGTTTACTATCGATCGAAGATTCGGGATAATTGTAGAAATTTGAAGGAACAATCCGGAAGGAGAAGAAATGTGTAATGACGTAAGTCAGTGATGACGATCTTTAGTTCGATTGGTAGCAGTACGTCATTTCTACGGTATTCGAAATCTTTCCGGAAAAGAGAGAGGTTATTTAATCGTGTGCCGAATTGTTGTTGGGAGAGAAAAGTTGTTGATAGTGAAGCTGGAGAGTTGCTGTGAAAGTTGTTGAGTTGAATTGAGAATTGTATGCAGTTGTTGATGTGTGCTGAATAAAAGTGGAAAACTTCATACGTCGACTTTGTGACTTGTACGCTGTTTGGACGGGCTGTGTGAATAAACGAATCTGAGTTACACCCTATCAGGAATTCAAGCATCGGGGCTGAATCAGATACTGATAGAAAACACCATCGTCAAACTGAGTGTAACATTTTGGGGGTCAAGCCGCGATTCACGCCATAGCCAAGGGTTCAACTGCTACAACAAGCGAGTCAACGTTACGAGAGGCAGTCATCGAGGGTAGCCGCCAACGAGTTGCGTCGAGAGGGGCCAACATACTGGGACTACATCCGATAGGTTCGGGTTGACTGCAAGGGCGTGTAGTCGCTGAAGAGTTGCTTCGTGAGCGAACAACAGATCGGGACTACGTGGCTACCGTAAGACTACGTCGAGGGACAGTCTCGGAGCTACATCGCCAGTATTACAGCGAGCGTCGAGCGGACGTCGCGTCTACTTCAGCACAGGAGCGTATACATCAACACCAGCGTGGTGCAGCGTCGCATACGACGAGGACAGCGGGGCCTGCGTCAGCGAAGGCGACTAGTGACAAGCATCAGCGCTACTGCAGAAAGCGTGCTGTTCTAGAACAGTCTAGAAAGGTACAGCACAGTCAAGAACCTTCCAGAAAAAAGAACTCTACAGTCAAGAACCTTCTAGAAAAGAACTTTCCAGAAAAGAACTTTCCAGAAGCATCAAGATGGCTGACTTCTGGCAGAAAGGGGTTGAACTAAATCTAAAAGGCAAACAGCTGACGGAGTACGTCAAATGCCAGGAGAGAATATTGCGTGTGAAGAAAGAGAAGAACAGCGAAGGCGCGAAGAAAGAGAATTGGAAGAGAAGCGTCTAGAAAAAGAAATAGAACTAGAACAGAAGCGTCTAGAAGTAGAAGAGCAGCGTCGCCGTGAAGAACGAGAATTAGAAGAGCAGCGTCGCCGTGAAGAACGAGAATTAGAAGAGCAGCGTCGCCGTGAAGAAAGAGAATTAGAACAGAAGCGTCTAGAAATTGAACAGCAGCGGCAAGAAAAAGACAGAGAATTCGAGCTGAAGCGTCTTGAGTTCCAGCTAGAAATGGCGCGTATCCAGCAACAGCAGAATGCGCCACAAGTTATCAATGACAACAAAGCTCCAAAATTGCCAGCATTCGTCGACGGGAAGGACCAGATCGACAGCTATCTGGCGAGATTCGAAAGGTTCGCCGAAAGCTCCAATTGGCAACCTCGAGACTGGGCGATTCGACTAAGTGCACTTCTGACAGGGCAAGCGCTCGAAGTTTACACCAGACTGTCGAACGATGACGCCAAAAACTACGACGTCTTGAAAGAGGCCCTATTGCAGTGCTATAACTTTACAGAGAAGGGCTACCGTAAACGCTTCCGTGAATGCCGGCCTAAGTCAGACGAGACGCCAAAGCAGTTTGTGGAGCGCCTGTCGTCATATCTACACAAGTGGGTGGAGTTATCAGGCGAAACGAAGTCTTACGACAGTCTCCATGACCTGATCGTGAAGGAACAATTTCTCAATGCCTGTCACAAGGACCTAGCGACCCACTTAGAAGAACAAAAGCTGCAGACGCTTAAAGATGTGACTGAGGCTGCTGAAAGATATCTCATCGCTCATGGGAAAACCCTGGGGCCACCCAGCGCGACGAAACATTTTCAGAAGACTGGAAACCATGTGAACCAGATCCAGGGAAGCCAGACGAGCCAGAGACAGACGGACTCCACGCCTCCTCCCAGGGAAGGGCATTCAAGGGGCTGTTTCACCTGCAACGCTACAGACCACAGAGCGGCTAACTGTCCTCAAAACAAAAGTAGCGGACAGCGGAGCAGTACGGACAATTCAGCGGCGGGCAACCGGCAGAGGCGGTTCTCCAATCAACGGCAAACCAGTAGATCTGACCATCAGGTGTGCGGCGGGAGCGTCATTCTTCCGAGTGAGACCGAACGCACAGCTACCCCTGCGGACGTGCAAGAGTGCATGACCGATGGCCAACTTCTTCTTGCCAACGGAAAATCCATCCCCGTCGTCGCCAGCGCAGCTGTGACCGTCCAGAACATGCCTGTTTCAAAGGGACGCGTCGGAAATCATGAAGTGACTGTTTTAAGAGACTCTGGCTGCAGTGGGGTCATCGTCAGAGAAGACCTAATCGCTAAAGAACAGTTCACTGGCGATTCAAAATGGACACTTATGGCCGACAGCAAATGTTTGAAAGCGCCAGTTGCGAAAATTCATGTCAACACCCCTTTCTACATAGGCGAAGTCGAAGCGGTTTGCCTGAAGAAGCCGCTTACGATTTGATGATCGGGAATATCGACGGCGCGAGACGACCCGACGACCCCGATCCAGAGTGGAGTCCTGCCTCAACCCAACACGTCGAAGTTGTGGAGGAGGATCCATTGCCGTTTCCCGATGGAGACCTTACAGAGCTGCTACGGGACAATGTGGTTACTCCGGCTCAGCCCTGCCGACCAGAGATCGTCGGTGCTGTTACTACCAGGGCCCAGGCCAAGAGAGACAAGATGTCTACGCCACTGAAGGTCGCCGACAACTCCAAAGCTGCCATCGTGGACAGAGATAAGCTGATCCAGCTCCAGGAAGCTGATAGCACTTTAAACAAGTACAGGAACCGCCAAGACCACGTGACCAAAGGCAGTGGTACGGTCTATTTTGAGGTGAAGGCCAAGATCCTGTACCGAATCTTCCAGCACCCGAGGGTCAACGGAGGGAAACCACTGCGTCAAGTCTTGGTACCGTTACCCCTAAGGCGCCAGGTGATGGAAGTAGCGCATGACTCAATTATGGGAGGTCACCTAGGCATCAAGAAGACGTCGGACAGAATCCAGGCGGTGTTCTACTGGCCAGGACTTCATGCGGACGTCAGCCGTTTCTGCCGATCATGTGACATTTGCCAGAAGACCATACCTCGAGGAAGGGTCCCGAAAGTGCCTATGCAGAGGATGCCTCTGATCGACCGACCTTTCAAGAGGGTGGCCTTAGACTTAATCGGCGAAATAAGACCTCCGAGTGAAGAAGGTCATCGATGGGTACTGACTTTAGTGGACTATGCGACTCGGTACCCAGAAGCAGTGCCTCTGAAGAAGATTGACACTGAAACTGTCGCAGAGGCGCTAGTGGACATGTTCAGTAGACTTGGAGTGCCTGAAGAGATCCTGACAGACCTCGGGACGCAGTTCGTCTCCGACTGCATGAAGGAGGTGAACAGACTGCTGAGCATCCGGCATTTAACTACGACACCCTACCATCCAATGTGCAACGGGCTTGTCGAAAGTTCAATGCTACGTTGAAGTCCACCTTGAAGAAACTGTGCAGCGAGCAGCCCAGACAATGGCATCGCTACATCAACGCCTTACTTTTCGCCTACAGAGAAGTACCGCAGGAGTCCACCGGCTTTTCTCCGTTCGAGCTGCTGTACGGAAGAACCATCCGAGGGCCGATGCACATCCTAAAAGAACTGTGGACGAAAGAAGTAGACACCCCAGAGGTGAAGAACAGCTACCAGTACGTGTTTGAGTTACGGGAGAAGCTGGAGCAGACTCTCGAGATAGCCAGAGAAAACCTGAAGAAGTCCCAAGACTGTGGAAAGCACTACTACGATCGTAGGGCTGTGAACAGGAAGTTCAAACCTGGCAACAAAGTGCCGGTGATGCTACCTACCGATCATAATACGTTGCTGATGCAGTGGAAAGGCCCGTACGAAGTGGAGACCGTGGTGGGGATCAACGATTATAAGGTGAAGGTCGGCCCGCATTCCAAGATATACCACGCCAACCTCCTTAAGCTGTACGTGGAGAGGCCGCCAGAGACTGTACATGCGGCAACAGCAGCTGTGACCGACGACAGCTTTGACAGGGAAGAACTGTTGGAACTGGGAGACTTCGATAGCAAAGAAGGCATCGATGATGTTAAGCTAGGACCACGCTTGACAGAAGGTCAAAAGATGGAGCTCAAGGACCTTATGGGCGAATTTCCCCATAGCTCCAGTGATGTCCCAGGCTCTACGACTTTGTTCGAACATGAAATCCACACCCGGACCTGGAAGGAGCATCTGCAGACCTTGAGGGAGCTGTTCCACCGTCCCGCAGAAGCCAACCTGACCGTGAGACCCAGCGAATGCATCCTGGGAGCTGACAACGTCGACTGCGTCGGACATCCGATGGGAGAAGGAGACAACGGAGGACGCACTGATTCGGGGAAAGCCCACGTGATCATCGTCTTTGACCCTGGGCCGATGACGACCGCAACTGACGAGGGCGTCGATTCCTTGCGAACGAAAGAACATTGATTGTGTGGACGAACTAAGAATATTGGTAATGACAGACTTGAAAATGAAAAACGTTGACTGGGTAAATGATCTGTGAACATTGACAGTATCCAGAAAGACTTGCAGATGAGAAACTTTGACTCTGTGTGAATGAACTGTGAACATTGTCATTATCCAGGCAGATTTGAAGATGAAAACCATTGACTCTGTGTAGATAAGCTGAGCGCAATTACAGTATTCAGAAAGTCTTAAATTAGTTTCAATTGAGGACTTTGTTTGTGCATTACGTTTCAACGTTGTTGAAAGAAATTGGGTAAATTTCTTCTTGAGTGGGGGGTTATGTTACGTTGAAACGAACGAAAGTGTGTCTAAAGCGTGTACGATAGATCTAATCGTTTCGATTTGCAAAGTATTCAATAATGGAGTTTATTTACCTTTGATTTGAGTTTGCATTGTTGTTAGGAAAGGCTTTGTATAACGTTGATAATTTCCGTTAGTCGATATTGTTGTAGAATCTTCTGGATCGGCTTGTTTACTATTGATCGAAGATTCGGGATAAATGTAGAAATTTGAAGGAACAATCCGGAAGGAGAAGAAATGTGTAATGACGTAAGTCAGTGATGACGATCTTTAGTTCGATTGGTAGCAGTACGTCATTTCTACGGTATTCGAAATCTTTCCGGAAAAGAGAGAGGTTATTTAATCGTGTGCCGAATTGTTGTTGGGAGAGAAAAGTTGTTGATAGTGAAGCTGGAGAGTTGCTGTGAAAGTTGTTGAGTTGAATTGAGAATTGTATGCAGTTGTTGATGTGTGCTGAATAAAAGTGGAAAACTTCATACGTCGACTTTGTGACTTGTACGCTGTTTGGACGGGCTGTGTGAATAAACGAATCTGAGTTACACCCTATCAGGAATTCAAGCATCGGGGCTGAATCAGATACTGATAGAAAACACCATCGTCAAACTGAGTGTAACACAGCCGCTTCACAGTCTGGTAGGCCTTCTTGCTGCTGTTCTTGTTCAGACTGTTCGCTATTTCCTGGCATTGATCTTCTATCCAGTTCTCCTTTGCTGTGCTCATGCCTTTTAGGATGTCATTATTGATTTTTCGGTAGACATCAGCTCCCTGTGAGGTGTTCTTTTTCTTTTTTTTCTTTTATAAGGGTAGTTTCATGTAATATTTCAATAGTATTTTTATGTTGTCTTTAATGAAGACAGTCAAGTTTGCTATATAAAATAATGAGCACAACATACAGGCTTCCTAAAATGCAATAGGACTACTAATTTAAAACACACACTCACTCACAGAGAGAGAGAGAGAGAGAGAGAGAGAGAGAGAGAGAGAGAGAGAGAGAACGTTCTAGGTCCTATTCCCCCTCTGTCCTGGGTGGCGCTGCTCTTACGGCTGTCGCGCCTTCCCCGAGAAGATAACTCCAATTTCGCCAGCTTGGATGACGAGTGCAATCCAAATCATAGCCCACGCACAAAAATTATATATATTTTATAAAGCTGTTTTTTCCCAATATCCCAGCTGTACAAATTGACTACTTTTGATAATAATCACATACCTTCCCCTTGTAAAAATGATGTACCTACATGTTGCCAGTCTCTTTGGTTGTGTTCAGTCATAACAAGCTTGCTGTATTGATCTCTGTGTTGTGTATTGTATCGGCTTATAGCAAAACTGTATTTTTGAAAGACGTATTTTTTGGGGCGTACAATGTTTTTAAATCCCCGGTGTGGACAACACTCAAGGTGAATTTGAAAGGGAATCAGGGACGTTGAAAACATGTTATCGTGGGACATTTAACAAACGTCCAATAGTCTTACAACAACAACAATTACTACTACTACTATTACTACAACAACTACTACGACTACAACAACTACTACTACACTGCAAAGAACTACTTCTTTTTATTCTACATGTACTACTACTACTGTACCGTGATGTCGTATCCATCAGATACATCAGGAAGAAATGTAAAACGCTATACATCAATGTAATTGTTGAAAATAAATACGGGACAAAAATTCATTGCAACCAATGTTGTTTTGTGCATGTTGTTGTTGTTGTTGTTGTTGGTGGTGGTGGTGGTGGTGGAGGATGGTGGTAATAGTATGGTATTATCTGTCTTATTCTTTACTTATTTGGTCTTTGTTTGCCCTTGAGAAGGAGAGGGAGAGAGACAGACAGACAAAGAGAGACAGAGAGAGACAGACAGAGAGCGAAGAATGAAGAAATTGGAGGTGAAATGAAAGAAAGAAAAAGTAGAAACATCGCCATCATCATTATCAGCAACAATAATAGCAACAACTTCAACAACGGCATCAAGAAAGACATAAAAAAGATCTAAAGAAAGATACAAAGCTAACAATTAATAACAACTGCTGTCTGTCCTGTTTATTAGCAAAAGAACATTTACGTAGACACAATGCTACTGTTTATTAGCAACAGTACAGTGACGTAGGCAGAATGCTTCTGTTTATTAGCAAAAGAATAGTGAAGTAGGCACAATGCTTCTATTTATTAGCAAAAGTACAATGACGTAAGCACAATCATTATGCTTCTGTTTATTAGCAAAAGAACATTAACGTAGACACAATGCTCCTGTATATTAGCAAAAGAACAGTGAAGTAGGCTCAATGCTCCTGTTTATTAGCAAAAGAACAGTGACGTAGGCACAATGCTCCTGTTTATTAGCAAAAGAACTGTGACGTAGGCACAATGCTCCTGTGCACAATGCTCCTGTTTATTAGCAAAAGAACCGTAGTGTAGGCACAATGCTCCTGTTTATCACAAAAGAACAGTGACGCAGACACAATGCAAAGCTCAAGTGAACACGGCAGGGCTTTGTTCACTGCCGGTATTGTCAACATTTTCTGCAATGGAATTAATCACCATAACATAGCATTCACAATAACGAATTAGAAAAAAACAAAGAGTTCACCTATATACACTAGAAAAGAGCTATTTTAGATGAACAACAACAAAAAGAGGAAACTTTAAAAAGAGGAAACTTTAGTGTGAAAGCTCTTCATGTAGACATCACGAGGCCAAACTAAACTACAGTCAAATACCAAACAATACACAACCAAACTGAAATGTTATAACCGAGATGATTTATATAAAATATGTCATAGCTCAACATTCTGATTCAGTATTCACTTAATACTACATCCAGTTATTGTTCTAATTTCCTCTGCTTATGACCTAATGGCTTTTTAATGACTTTTTTGTTTAATGAACAACAGTAATTATCGAGAATAACAACTCCCACATCAAAGATTTCTTAAATGGATACCAACAAGCAGTGACAGCATACTATGGTTTAGGACATAGAAGTTCTGAACATGAAACAAATACTGAAGGAAAACTTGGTTTTCAAAAATACTTTCTTGATGATTCCAACTGATAGTGACCATACTTACATAAGCCTGACCTTCAGAGGACCTTGACCTTCAGTGACCTTACCAAATCTTTGGTTATATAGTTGAATTGGGTTCTCAGATATTGCAAGTTTTGGCACGTCCAGACGACGGACAGACAGACTGGTGGAGAGGGGGGGAGGGGAGAGCGGAAAATTAGTGCATCAATATACATGAACTCGAATTGCTCAAACATGAACTCTTTATCAGTGATGTCAACACAGGAAGAAAAGAATTCAGTACAAAACAACAGGCCATTAAGTAACAAATCAATACAGCTATGATTGTTCAAACATCAACTGATAAGGAAGCGAATTCAGAAACTAAGATAACTACATCAGTGAGAATTGGCATATAATTAAACATGAACAACTTTCATTATGCAAACAACTAATCTGTATCCCTAATGTTAACAGAGAGGAATACATTCAGTTATTACAATACAACACAATACAATACAATACACCATAACACAACACAATACAATACAACATAACACAATACAACACTACACAATACAATACAACACAATACATTACAACACAATACAATACAACACAATACAACATTACATAATACAATATAATACAACACAATACATCTACACACATACCCATATGTGTCCAGACACACTAAATATCCGTCAATACAATGTATACGTAAATTAATACATAATAAATACACACAATAATAACATAACGATAATCAAATTAACTTGCACATACACGCACTCATAATACATAATGAATAGATAATGAATACATAGAATATACGTATTTATATGTAACAATATATACATCGATGCAGAATAATCAACATTCATTAAATTGAACGCACCCATGTACTTGCATACACACACTTAGCCTTAACCCATCACATGCCACATGCACTATAAAAGATTATCAACTCATTAATAGTGATAAATATGACTAAAACATCTAAAAGATTGCATACAATGATCAAAATAAATATGAACGTTAAAATTTCAGTTCAACATACAAACCGGTTTAGCTGATTCGAAAATAGAGTTAGCGATTGTTGAGGATTGAGATCGCACTAGGGATGAAAGAGTTCTTGTGTCATTATAGCGAACAGTATTCGAAGCCTTCGACCTGACGGCAAGTACTGAAAATAATGATTCAGGGAAGGGAAGTGTCGCAATTGATGCGATTTGCCTTTTCCCTAGTGGCTGTGGTTTATGTAAAGTTCATTCAGCTCAACTTACTGAAAATCAGACAGTAGTCACAAATTGCCTATTCAGTCTGAAAGATAAATAATGTACCTAGAGTAGAACGACTGTGTGTACTCTGTGTGACTTAGATGAAAATGGTGACGAGTTTCATTATTTATTTACATGTAAAAATTCTGTGCCGATAGAAAACAGGACTTTTCCTTCACCAAACACTTTTGGACACATCCAGACGGCTTTAAATTTAATAAGCTGATGAATACTAAATCAAAAGCTGATTGCTAAATGTAGGCCTGTTGATTGTAGTTTGATCTCCCTATTTAAATAATGTGCATTCACTTTTTCCTTCTTCTGTCAACCTACTGGTTATTTTATCAAAACCGTGATGCATACATGCTTGTGTTATTTGTTTCCACTTATTATATTTGATGTGATGGTTAATATACACATTTCTTTTTATACTGAGCCAGTGTAAACTTTAAAACGGGTGTTTGACATTTCAGAGATTTGTCTTGTGATGCCTATAGAGCAGACTTTTTTGTGCCGTTCATTGTTTTTTTTAATGTCTTTAATCCGCCCCTCTCCTTCCCCTCCCACTCACTATTTGTGGCTAAAATGCCCACTGGGTTATGGGCCTTGTGTTTTGATTGGACCTGTGTGTGGTTTTGTTACTAAAAGGACAAAGTTCATGTTTCATTACTGACAGCAACACAATCTTAATTTGTGTTCCATATCACACACGCTACAAACAGTGGAAACATACATGGGCTGTTCTAACTTTATTACACTATTTATTTATTGATTTAATAGATCTTATAATAGCGCTTTTCCAGTTCAAGAGCTGCTCAAGGCGCTGGTCGAAACAGGATCTAATTCAAGCCGCTGGAGGCGCCCTCTAGCACACTATCAAGGTTTTAGCCTACACCGACGTTCTATGTTTCACCTCTACTTGGGACAACTACAGTGTTTAGCCTACAGCGACGTTCTATGTTTCACCTCTACTTGGAACATGTACAGTGTTTAGCCTACACCGACGTTCTATGTTTCACCTCTACTTGGGACAATTACAGTGTTTAGCCTACAGCGACCTTCTATGTTTCACCTCTACTTGGGACAACTACAGTGTTTAGCCTACACCGACGTTCTATGTTTCACCTCTACTTGGGACAAGTACAGTGTTTAGCCTACACCGACGTTCTATGTTTCACCTCTACTTGGGACAATTACAGTGTTTAGCCTACAGCGACCTTCTATGTTTCACCTCTACTTGGGACAACTACAGTGTTTAGCCTACACCGACGTTCTATGTTTCACCTCTACTTGGGACAAGTACAGTGTTTAGCCTACAGCGACGTTCTATGTTTCACCTCTACTTGGGACAAGTACAGAGTTTTCCCCTACTGCTGACAATGACGACAAAAACCTAACAGTGTTCCAACACTACACATGTGTGGTAGGGTGGGGCAGGTTACAAAGACAAGTTGTGAGTGTGGTGGGGGTTGGGCGATGGGTTGGGGTGAGCGAGAGAAGGAAGTGAGAGGAGAAGATGAAATAGGGACGCAAAGAAAACACAACTTCTACTGTGAGTGCAAAGTAACAGAATACTCTCTCTTTATCTCTCTCTCTCTCTCTCTCTCACACACACACACACACACGCACGCACACACACACACACACACACACTATTTAATACGCTACCAACCACACCTATCAAGACCACAGAGGTGATGACAGTTTTTTCCTCGTTCAGTTCCGCTGTCTTCTCTACTACATGTGCTTAATAAAAAGATTCAGTCCAAGAGTAATGAAATAGTGAAGCAACACTAGTTTGTAACACACGGCGATACATACTCGTTCACTGACACGTGCAGCATTCAACAATCTTACAGAGATGACAAATCCAGTGAAGCTAGTTCTGCCTTTGAAACAAAGGGCCATAACATGCACAGACACAAAGGGCCATAACATGCACAGACACAAAGGGCCATAACATGCACAGACACAAAGGGCCATAACATGCACAGACACAAAGCAACTGAGGATGATCTGGGTACAAAGTACAGTTCATTCTTTCACTTCTGTGGCTTGAGTGGCGGTAACGTACCATGCAGGTTCGTAGTCAGGGTCCGTTAAGTCTGAGAACAGAATGTAGTTGGTCATTCTGTCAGACAAACCAAGCTGGTACACATCGCCCTCATACCTCCGACGGACATTGAGGCAGTGTGAGATGACCAGGCGACACGTGGACACCAGACTGTGAGGTGTGGTGGCCATCTCCCTCAGGTAGGGCAGGAACGAGGTGAATCTTTCCGTCAACTGTTTGTACAGATCTTGGTATTTGTCAAAGTCAATATATTTTATGTCTTGCCAGGCATCTCGCAGTCGCTGACCTCTCTCTGTCAAAGGATCAGAGGCCTCAAGTAAATCATTGTACATGTGGAACAGCTGTGAATAGGAACAGGATCCTGACTCGTACAGCAAGTGTGCCAGTATGAAGTGTGCTCTCATGATGGCTGAAAGTAGAGGTGATCTTATTAGAGGCTCTTCACTTTCCCATTCTATCTCACTTTCCCATTCCCATTCTATCTGTGAAACTATGAACTTTATAACTAAATCTCCCAATGGTTCAAATGTTACTGTTAGTGCAGGTTGGTGTGTGCTGAATCCCAGTCTGATGCACTCTGCTACCATCCTCTGTGCACAGTGTTTATTCATGACAGCGTATAGCAACACAGACTGACCACTCTTTGTCACACGCAGTGGATTAACTCCCCTGACCACCTGGTGGAACAGGAACTCTGGTCTTTTGTCCAACGCAATGGCGTGTAGAGTTGTCTCTCCTTTCTTATTCACTACTTTAGCCTGATCAGGACACCACATCAGTGTGTGATGAATTACATCTCCATTGCATCTTCTTGTTTATGTCTCCATGGTACTCAATGACCAACTTTGTAAGATCCATCTGCTTTGCTTTAATAGTTCTATACAACAAACTACGGTGATCTCTATCAAGGATATTGGTGTCGCCACCTCGGACCACTAAGGCTTTTACAGTCTTCCAGTCTTTCTTCCTGGCTGCCCTGTTGAGAGGTGTCTCCCCTTCATCGTTTTTCATGTTGATGTCAGCGCGCTGTTCCTGACAGTAGTCCACCACGTCCCACTGACGTAGTTCTATGCCTGCAAGCAGAGCTCCATCACGATGTCTGAGTCCTGTCGGGTCTTTCTCCTCTATCAAAGGTTTGACTGCCTGCAAGACGCAACGACTGATCGCTTGATGGAACAGCTGTTCCCGTTCCTCTTCAGACAGACGATAGTGTTGCATGGTGCTGATGCAACGCCCCACTACACTGCCTTGCCTCCTCTCCATGGCACGCTGCATCACTTCTCGTCTTTTGGCGTCGTCCATGTCGTATTCCATCATCCTGGCCACAAGCAGCCACTGATCCTCCACCATCAACTGTGGAAGAACATCCAGACACAAATGGACACTGACACCTTGATCTAGCAGTGCTCTGCACATGCCCCACTGCTGTTGTCTCACCATGTCAGTAAACAATGAGTCCCTCTGTGCTTGCTCCATATCCAGTTTAATCAACTGCAGCACCACGTGCCATGCTCTGTGTTTTAGGGCGGCTTTCAGTGTGATTTGTATCAGTTGATGTCTGATCTTACCATGCTGGTAATGCAGGCTTGGCATGACAACACGCCACATACAGGACTTTGCTGCTTTGTAGGCCTGTCGACTTGAAACGTTAGACATTTTCTGTTCTAGTGCCTTCAGCCGTTGCCATCTCTTTCCTAAAGCCAGACGTTTTGCGGGGTCTCTGGCTGTCTTTGTGCTGATCATGGCGTTCTCCACCACTTCTCTCAGATCAGTGACGTCCACTCCACGTTGAAGCATGTGACCAACAGTGGCCCAGTCAGCGAACATGGCCAGCCGGTAGTATACCCACATCAGCTCTATCTCCGTCAGCCCGTGGTCAGACAACAGCAACATGACGGGCCACTGTTTCTCTTTGTAAGCCTCTTTCACTGCCCACCAACGCTGGTCGTCATACACAGAGTGGTCTGCCCACTGCTGGACAATGCTCCACCGTCTCTGATCCACAGCTTCCTGCAACAACTCACGGCCAACTTGCTCCCACACATGACACAGACAGACCTTGCTGATCTCATCCCACCTGTCTTCTTTCATTAAAATCAAAACACATACACTCAGTTCTTCTTGTGAAAGGTCACTCAGATTCACAGCAAAAGGTAACAACGTGTCTGTAATTCGTAATTCTTCCAATGACACCATCAGAACAAAAGTTTTTTGGTCTTCTGAAAGTTGACTCCAGTCGACGTATGTAGTCAACAGTTTGCTTGTGTTATGAGGCATGAACAATTTCACTGTCTCACTTGAAAGTTGATGTTCTCGTTGTTGAATGGTGTGATATGTAATTGGTTTCCACGTGTGAAGTGTGGTGATGACAGCGCCCTTCTTGATACCCTCCATCGCGATGTCCCACCTTTTTTCTTTCAGTGCTCTGTTCAGCACTCTGTTTAGTTGTTCTCTGTCACAGTGTGGTATGATGTGTGAGTACTTCCAAAGCGTGCCTGGTAAACGCCTCGTTGTTACACTGGCTTTGTCAATATAAACGTCAACTGCTGCGTGTTTTGATTCAACACTGACACCTTTATTCAGCACTTTGGTCAACACGTCCCACCATCCTTCTGTCACTGCTCTGTTCAGCACTCTGTCAAGCTGCTCTCTGTCACAGTGTGGTATGATGTCTTCATAATATATCTCAGTTGCATTTTCTATGAATGTATCAACTGCTATTTTCTTTTGCCGTTTGTCTTGATTACCCTCGTCCAGTACCGCGGTCACAGTGTTCCACCATCCTTCTGTCAGTGCTCTGTTCAGTAATCTGTGACGCTGCTCTCTGTTACAGTGTTGAATGATGACAAAAGTCGTGAACCTGTCCACCTCAACCTTTCTATTTTGAATGAAGGCGTCTACAGCTTGGAGTCTTGTATTATTGGGCACGACGTTACCATGGTCAAACAGTATATCAGCTACCTCCCGCCACGCAATGAAATGTCCTCTCACTGCATTATCTAAAAGTTCTGTCCAGTTCTCCATGTTGAACACTGTTGAACAATTCCTATCTGTAAATAACGCTATACTCTCTCAAAAGTGAATTCACACTGTAGTATAAAAACAATCTACTGTAAAATCGGACTATGAAATATAAAACTAAATAAGCAGAAAAATGCAAAAGAGTGATGGGAGATAACTTCGAAGCAGTTCTCTCTCTCTCTCTCTCTCTCTCTCTCTCTCTCTCTCTCTCTCTCTCTCTCTCTCTCTCTCTCTCTCTCTCCCTCTCCCTCTCCTCTCTCCCTGAATTACTTCAGGTTTTGCGACAGGCAAACTGTAGGTCAGTTTGTTTAGGGGTTCAACATTGTGAATAAAAAAAAAATCTATGGAAAAAAGAAATAAGCTATGATATTTTAAGCTACACACCCAAACATACTTTCGCGTTTCACACATATATTAAAAAAAGTATAATAGTTGGGAATTTAAAAAAAAGTTTTGTTTAGAAAAAGCCTTAACGTTACTGTCAGAATGTCAGTCATCAATAAACTGTACAGATCTGTAAGTGCAGTATCACATCCACATCACCACACGCTGTCACTGTGTAACTTCTTGTCATCAGATTCAGGTCTCATGTACAAATTGTGATCCACAATGAACACTGTACAGTATGAAAAGGTCAGTATTGAAGTGTGCTACTTAATTACATTAGATTAGATTAGATTATCAATGTTTATAGGATCCAGTGAAAACTGTTACGTGACATAACAAAGTATAATGCCATGTCCAGGGCTGTAAAGAATAACACTTATTGTCAATTAACCAGTACAGTGTACATGGCCATATGTAGGGCTGTAACAAAGTCATCTTGTTCATCATCAGGGTAGTGATGACACTGGGGCTGTAAAGAAGATACCTTGTTCATCATAAGGGTAGTGATGACACTGGGGTTGTAAAGAAGACATCTTGTTCACCATCAGCGTAGTGTTGTCACTAGGGCTGTAAAGAAGACACATTGTTCATCATCAGCGTAGTGATGTCCCTACGGCTGTAAAGAAGACATCTTTTTCATCATCAGCGTAGTGATGTCACTAGGGCTGTAAAGAAGACATCTTGTTCATCATCAGCGTAGTGATGTCACTAGGGCTGTAAAGAAGACACCTTGTTCATCATCAGCAGTGATGTCACTAGGGCTGATAAGAAGACACCTTGTTCATCATCAGCAGTGATGTCACTAGGGCTGATAAGAAGACACCTTGTTCATCGTCAGCACAGTGATGTCACTAGGGCTGATAAGAAGACACCTTGTTCATCGTCAGCACAGTGATGTCACTAGGGCTGATGTGATGTCACTAGGGCTGATAAGAAGACACCTTGTTCATCGTCAGCACAGTGATGTCACTAGGGCTGATAAGAAGACACCTTGTTCATCGTCAGCACAGTGATGTCACTAGGGCTGATAAGAAGACATCTGGTTCATCGTCAGCACAGCGATGTCACTAGGGCTGATAAGAAGACATCTGGTTCATCATCAGCACAGCGATGTCACTAGGGCTGATAAGAAGACACCTTGTTCATCATCAGCGTAGTGATGTCACTAGGGCTGTAAAGAAGACACTTTGTTCATCATCAGCGTAGTGATGTCACTAGGGCTGATAAAAAGACACCTTGTTCATCATCAGCGTAGTGATGTCACTAGGGCTGATAAGAAGACACCTTGTTCATCATCAGCGTAGTAATGTCACTAGGGCTGATAAGAAGACATCTGGTCAATCATCAGCGTAGTGATGTCACTAGGGCTGATAAGAAGACACCTTGTTCATCATTAGCAGTGATGTCACTAAGCACAGCGATGTCACTAGGACTGATAAGAAGACATCTGGTTCATCATCAGCACAATGATGTCACTAGGGCTGATAAGAAGACACCTTGTTCATCATCAGCGTAGTGATGTCACTAGGGCTGTAAAGAAGACACTTTGTTCATCATCAGCGTAGTGATGTCACTAGGGCTGATAAGAAGACATCTGGTCAATCATCAGCGTAGTGATGTCACTAGGGCTGATAAGAAGACACCTTGATCATCATCAGCAGTGATGTCACTAGGGCTGATAAGAAGACTCCTTGTTCATCATCAGCAGTGATGTCATTAGGGCTGATAAGAAGACATCTGGTCGAACATCAGCGTAGTGATGTCACTAGGGCTGATAAGAAGACACCTTGTTCATCACCAGCAGTGATATCACTAGGGCTATAAAGAAGACACCTTGTTCATCATCAGCGTAGTGATGTCACTAGGGCTGTAAAGAAGACACCTTGTTCATCATCAGCAGTGATATCACTAGGGCTGTAAAGAAGACACCTTGCTCAACATCAGCGTAGTGATATCACTAGGGCTGTAAAGAAGACACCTGGTTCAACATCAGCAGTGATGTCACTAGGGCTGATAGGAAGACATCTGGTCCAACACCAGCGTACAGGTGCGTCCAAAGCCTGAAAGTCAGAAAATAAATTTCTTTCTAAATCAAAATTTTAAAATATTAATGAAGGAAGAACGAGATGTTTGAAGAAATAAAGAAAGGAAGGAATGAAGATAGGAAGGAAGGATCAAAGATAAAAAGAATGAAAAAAAAAAACAAGATGGCAAGTCATGTGACTATATATACATTTCAGACCCTGGCACACATAGCTGACAGTCCTCATTTTGACCATTTTTTATCTCTATGTGTTGTCACGTGGCGTTGTCCTAGTGAAGCAAAATGAAAACATGGCATGATGACCCACTGTCTGAACTATATGGATGGAGTTGTTGCAATCAAACCCGATTCAGATGATTTTGACAAAAAAGTGTAACATTAAAAAAAATATATATAACGGACGTTAGCGACCTTGAAAAGGAAAGTCAATGACATAAAAAGAGAGATGTTTAAGGATTTTGCGCAGTAAAATAAACAAAATCACCCCAGTCATTCTTGAGATAAGGCAAACAAATGTATTTTCAACGAAAAAGTGAAATTCAGAAGGACTGACTGATAAACCGATCACTTGACCGACAACCCAAATGCTACTCTATGACTGGCCATGAGATGAAGTACTTGTATACCAATCTCAGCAAAATCGGTTTAACTGGTATTGGGACATTGAACAAAACACGATACAGAAAGAATGTGACGCCAGTGACCTCTTACCCTTTGCTGTGGAGCAAGTATGGTGTTACGGAAGGTTGACAGCCACTATCTTACGTTATATTCCTATGGAATTTGATCAAAATCTGTTCAGTGGTTTTAATATACTGTATGGTGCGCATTGAACCGACGGAATGATCGACTTTTGGCTCGTTTTGATTCCGGACGATTTGAAAGTATTTACAGGTCACAAAAAGACGAAAGATAGAGAAGTAAAGAAACAAAGCACTACAAGACCAGAAAATTGATACAAACATCAGATACTAAACAAAGACAGTACAATAAATAGATCAATAATATAAATAAATAATTAAATACATTAAAATCTTTTAATACGCATATATTAATTTTAAAAACAAAACGCACACACTAAATAAATACATTAGGTTTGGATAAATGAATTAACAACCACAACAACAACACAAACAAATAAATAAATGAATACCTTTGCATCAGCTGGATACACCATTACAGCCTATGTCAGAATCATCCTGGACATCATGGACCTGTGGAGCGTCGTGACAACAGCCCTGTCACAAGATGTTACACTGGTCTGACTCAGCCTCTGTGTACACAATCACACACAACGTACTCAGCCTCTGTGTACACAATCACACACAACGTACTCAGCCTCTGTGTACACAATCACACACAACGTACTCAGCCTCTGTGTACACAATCTCACACAACGTACTCAGCCTCTGTGTACACAATCACACACAACGTACTCAACCTCTGTGTACACAATCACACATAACGTACTTAACCTCTGTGTACACAATCACACACAACGTACTTAGACTCTGTGTACACAATCACACACAACGTACTCAGCCTCTGTGTACACAATCACACACAACGTACTCAGCCTCTGTGTACACAATCACACACAACGTACTCAGCCTCGGTGTACACAATCACACACAACGTACTCAGCCTCTGTGTACACAATCACTCACAACGTACTCAGCCTCTGTGTACACAATCACACACAACGTACTCAGCCTCTGTGTACACAATCACTCACAACGTACTCAGCCTCTGTGTACACAATCACACACAACGTACTCAGCCTCTGTGTACACAATCACACACAACGTACTCAGCCTCTGTGTACACAATCACACATAACGTACTCAGCCTCTGTGTACACAATCACACACAACGTACTCAGCCTCTGTGTACACAATCACACACAACGTACTCAGCCTCTGTGTACACAATCACACACAACGTACTCAGCCTCTGTGTACACAATCACACACAACGTTCATGGAGTTGTTTGTTAACATCCATAGAGGATACACCTACATAGCTGTTAGTTAGGAAGGATTTTTCTTCATATCGGTTTGTCAATTAATCAGTATATCCATCAATAAGGGGGAGAAGATGGTCCTTCCTTCAAAGCTGGCCATGACAAAAGTGAGGTTTTTCTTTCACATGATTGAAAGGTTAATCTCTATCTTTCTTTTTACCGATCTATTTGAATGTTTACCTACCTACCAACTTACCTGTCTATGTATCTATCTAGGTCTACCTATCTAGGTCTATGCATGTCTATCAATCTATCTATCTATCTATCTATCTATCTATCTATCTATCTATCTATCTATCTATCTATCTATCTATCTATCTATCTATCTGTCTATCTATCTTTCTATCTGTCTATCTGTCTGTGTCTTTTTATCTAACTATATCTGTTAACTCATCTCTCTCTCTCTCTCTCTCTCTCTCTCTCTCTCTCTCTCTCTCTCTCTCTCTCTTTCTCTCTTCATCTTTCAATATCAATACAAGCTAGCTCTTATGTACAGTACTCATCACTAGTCTAGTCCTTTGGTAAATTGTTTTCCTGTTGACAGATTAGTAGTAGTAGTAGTAATAGTAAGCTTAGTAGTAGCAGCAATAATATAATAATAATAATAATAATAATAATAATAATAATAATAATAATAATAATAATAATAATAAAGTATAGTAGTAGTAGTAGTAGTAGTAGTAAGCTTAGTAGTAGTCAGCAATACTACTCTCACTACTACTACTACTTCCTACTAGTAGTGGTAGTAATATTAGTAGTAAGCTTAGTAGTAGTAGCAGCAGCAATAATAATAATAATAATAATAATAATAATAATAATAATAATAATAATAATAATAATAATAATAATAGTAGTAGTAGTAGTAGTAGTAGTAGTAGTAGTAGTAGTAGTAGTAGTAAGCTTAGTAGTAGTAGCAGCAATAATAATAATAATAATAATAATAATAATAATAATAATAATAATAATAATAGTAGTAGTAGTAGTAGTAGTAGTAGTAGTAGTAGTAGTAGTAGTAGCAGTAGTAGTAGTAGTAGTAGTAGTAATGATACTATTGCTACTACCACGGGTATTTAAGTATAAATCAATTCAAAGTGCATACAGACAACACTGATTCATTTACTGGTTGATTGATTTGTGTTTATACATTACTCCCTGTCCATCTCTTTATTTTATAACACGTTCTCTCTCTCTCTCTCTCTCTCTCTCTCTCTCTCTCTCTCTCTCTCTCTCACACACACACACACACACACACACACTACCACGTAATTTCTCAGAAAACTGAATACATTAAATAACAGGCCACCGATATGCAGGCGTAGGCCGAATGTGGCGAAAAATCGAATGTGGAAATGCCCAAACTGAGAAATCAAGTTATTTTTATTTCTAATTTCATTGCAGTAGTACTAGTAGGTTACACGGCAGCAATTGTCAACCTACTATTACAATAAATAATAATAATAATAATAATAATAATAATAATAATAATAATAATAATAATAATAATAATAATAATAACAATAATAATAATAATAATGATATTTATATAGCGCATTTTCCTATAAAACTTCGGTTTTAAGCGCAATTCTCACGCATTCACACACCAAATAAATAAATAAATACATAAATAAATAATAATAATAACGATTAACAAAATGAAGATAAAAAGGGACACATCAAAGAGAGGAATATTTTTAAAAAATCAAAATATATACACGATTACAGATGTGACTTGGGTTATTGTTTTTAAGTACTGCGTTGCTCAACAAAAAGCATTAGCATTGTTACGGTAGAAAGGGGCTGAATGCAATTCTTTGACGTTACACCGCGCGATAATACAGATATGTACGGCAGTACAACTTAACAACGCCATGGTCAATGCGAGTCATTTGATTTGATCTGATTTTTTGTTTATAGGGTTCAGTGAACCTTTAGCGGTCATAGCTGGACCATACTCCCACGAAACGGGTCTATCTCTTTCAATATCATAAACAGTTATAGGATCCACCAAACACACATAATTTATACAAATACCAGTCATTGAACCAGTCGCCATGTATGGCTGTGCCTAGACAAAGCACTGAAGCAGTCCAGCAATCCCCATAGGCCTAGTCGTAGTCATAGAAATAACAAGTCTAGGCTATACTTACCCGTACTTTAGTAAAACGTTGTAAACAGCAGACTTGATATATTCTTTAGGTTTAATCCACTCTCCTAGGATTTCACCGATAAATCGCCCAACTCGTCTCTTCTTTCTGCATTCTTGTTGCAGCGAGCGTTAAGAATGCAATATGTCGTCTGCAATATAATCAAAGTGCCAATAGAGCGTAACGGTTTGCGGGCATGCGCAGTGAGATCATAGCAACCACAGCCCAGTCCAGTTTGCCTCCCTCGAACCCGTCAAAGAACGTCCCGCAAATCACAGGCACATGACAACAAGTTTAGAAGTAGGAAAATGATTGAGGAGGATGATGAGAATGAGGATGAGAAGAAGAAGAACAAGAAAAAAGAAAAAAAGATGAAAGAAAGAAGTAGGGAAGAATGATGATGATGATGATGATGATGATGATGATGATGATGATGATGATGATGATGATGACGATGACATGTCAAAGTTGCAAGGGATTGTTATGTGTTTATAAAACCATTTTGTTTGGTATTAGTACTGCGAATGAATAACTATTGTCTCTCCAGTAATATTTTCCAATTGGTGAAGCGATCACTTTTTGTACATGGATGTTACAGCTGAAGTAAAAACATTGCGATATCACTGCTTTGGACAATAATTACAAACAATTGTTAGTTTACTTACATTCTTGAACAGACTGTACCAATTATTATTAAGATTGTTATTGATATTTATGCACCTAATCTAAGATCTAGGCGCTTACATGAATACAGAATAAAAAACACATTAACTATTAACATAAATCTTATATATAAAATCTAATGACCCTCAAACTAACACACACACACACACTTACACATACCCCCCCACACACCCACACACACACCCTCACACACATACTCAAACGAACTATGACTTTGGGTTTAAACAAAATTTTATTATTCACGAGGCAAGCAAACAAAGCATGGAGAACGATAAATGGCACACAAAAGCAAAGCTGAACTAAGTGCTACCCTTTGACAAACGACAACAATGAAATGCTGTGTAACGAAAGCGGTCTAACTATACCTATATCAAGTGAATGGATAAATAAAACAGACAAAGAATACTAACTATCTTATCAGATTTCACTCAGAAACAAGGTATTTGTTTATATTAATGTCTATCTGCATGTGCGCGTTTTTCTTTCTTCTAATACAACTACTCTGAATAATTATCTGTCACATAAATACAAAAATACGAAAAACACATATAATATTATACAAAACATAACAATAACGAGTACAACACGTCTTCAAACCCACCTCACAAATATTTTCAAACAATCATGTACAGAACAGTAGAAAAACGTATTTTGCTTTGTCACAATATTATAAGTCCAAAGGAAATTATACAATATTATAAGAAAGAGTAAACAATATTATAACTCACGACTCCACGCATAACTCCACCCACAGTCTTTCTTCGTCGCCCCACACTCCCCTCTTCTTCTTCGTCGATTTCTCTTCGTCAGCTCTCCTCTTCGTCAGTCACTTTCTCTCTTTGTCGGCTATTTCTTCGTCAGTTCCCGTCATCAGCTCTTCTCTTGTCAGCTTTCTCTCTTCGTCGGCTATCTCTTCGTCACTCCTCTTCATATAGCTCTCTCGTCTTCTTCTCGCTTCCTCTTCCTTTGTATTCTTCTTCTTCTCTCTTCCTGTTCCCTCACTTCCTCTCTTCTCTTCTGCTTCACTTCTTCTTCGTCGTATTCTTCTTCTCTCTTTCCACTCCTTCTCACTTATTCTTCTCCTATCCTTCTCCTCCTTCTCACTTTTCTTTTCTCTGTAGCTACAGGTCTCTCACTCTACAAAATTATCAGCGAACATTGTGCAGGAGAGCACACATTTCTATAAACATACGAAGACTGACAAAATCCAGCTCACAATTTGCCGCCAACTAAAAATTCGTGACGTCTATTGACTAGTAGGCCTATATTACTACAACACTGTCAATGTCTATACACATAGTCCGTGACAGTTTCAGGATAGAGTACACAGCTAAAAAACCAGTACCTTAATTATTTTCTATTGCAAAAGTAAACAAAGACTTTCCATAGTTAAGAGATAAGAAATACAATAACATTGAAAAAGGAAAAAAAAGAACTATGATATGTTAACTAGGCATAGGACACAGCACAATAGAAACTTTTACACAATATAGCACTGTCGATTAAAAGGTAATATGCTAGCAAATTACTCCCTATAAACATAGAGAAAACAACACTTTTTAAGCGTGCAAGGATAAGAAAGTAAAATAGCATAGTACACACACACCCACACACACACACCACACACAAACACACACACACACAACACATACTCAAACGCTATATTTTGTTTAAACAGAATTGTATATTCACCCACAAAGCATAGAACATAGGGCACACAAAGGAAAACTATAAGTGCTGCGCACCCTTTGACATGACAACAATGAAAATCTGGCGATAGGAACGAGTACAAAGCATAAAAACCAGCCCACAACACTTTAATTTCTCAACAATGAAATAAAACAAACACTTTCTATATGTTGATAGGCAAGAAATACATAGTACCAAAAAGAAAAAAAATAAAAAGAAATAACAGAACAAATTCTATATGTTGATAGGCTATAGCATGCACCCAAAGTAAACTTTCACAATATTGTAGGCTGTGATTACAAGGTAAAAAATAATGCTAGACAATCTATACATAAGAAAAACACTTTCTAAAGGAGGTGCATAGTAGAAAGTATAAAAACATAGCATAGCATACCACCCACAACACACTTTCTAGGCTATAGATAATCCTCATTTCTATATGTTGATAGGCTATAGAATGTATAACCACAACTCTTTCTATATGTTGATAGGCTATAGCATAGCCAGCCCACAACGCTTTGATACTGATGGGAGGAGAGGGAGGAGGAGAGCAGTAAAGGAGTGAGAAGGATGGGGCGTGCGGTGTGACGGTGGTGGTCTGAATCACAAAGAAGGAATGATGATGGCGATGGGAGGCGAGATCAGACATTTTTAAGGAAGAGATGAGTTTTCAAGTTGGACTTGAAAGTGGCTATGTTCTAAGAACTGCAAAAAGAGAGAGGAAGAGAGTTCCAAGTTGAAGGATCAAGCACTGAGAAGGATCGACAGCCTGAGGACAGTTTATTACGGGTATTTGTAGCATGAGGGTGTCAGAGGAAGAACGAAGATTTTTAGATGGCTTGTAGAAGTGAATATCCTGGGTGAGGTAGGAAGGGGCTAATCCATGGACGCACTTGTAACAGAAAGTACAGATTTTGTAGGTAAAAACAACTATAATAAAGAATGGATACAAATGTGTTAACACATTGACTCTTTGTTCACTGCACATGCGATTAAGACTACCACATTAAACACAAATTTCTGTTGAAGAAAAAGTTACAAATATAAAATTCTTATTTTTAGAGCTCGGATAGTAAAACTAAATCATACAAAAATTAATTAAACCAATTTGCACAATTTAAATTGAGCTACATAATTAATGGGTAATAAAACTGAACAAATGAAATAACCATGTTACAGCATGGCAATTGCAATACAGGATACAGCTATAATCCACATAACTAAACACATGGGGTAACAATGAAGTAATGATGTTACAGCATGTCAATTGCAATAATACAGCTGTAATCCACATAACTAAACACATGGGTAACAATGAAGTAAAAGAAGCTGTTGGTTGATGTTTGATAACACTATTTTCACCAAGGTGATAAACACAATGCACACATTCCATTCACGCATGAACAAATATACAGTACACACATATGAAAACACATTCCTTAAATGTTTCTGATCTTGCTCCCACAACAATACTCCCCCATAACTCCCTCTCTAACACATGTTTCGCTAACACATGATGCAATCAACTGATTTTTATAATTGCAGCATCTGATTCCTACTGGATAGCATCCACTCCTCCCTCCCATGTCTTTTAAGGCCTGATGTTGTATGAACGGACGTTTAGAATGAAATGATACTGTTTTACATATAGTTCCTTAAAAGCACATAATACAATATCCTTATTATAACTCACAAACGTTTCACTCTCTCTCTCTCTCTCTCTCTCTTCTCTCTCCTCTCTCTCTCCTCTCTCTCTCTCTCTCTCTCTCTCTCTGACAGAATCAAACCGCCTCTGAAAGAAGGGGACAAGGTCTACGTCCAAAGAGAAAACAGCTGGACCTCGAGTCGAAAGTAAATAATATTCGGAGGACCATAATGCCCAGAGGCAGGATCGATCCCACACCTCTCAGGCGCCATTGGTTTCTGGCCTGTGGACAAGGCAAGTTAGTCCCGCCTTAGACCACTCAGCCACAACTCTCGCTTCAATCCTGAGGGTCAATGCCTGTAAACGGTAGGCGTGAATGAAGTCGAGGTTTGTTTGTCTGTGTGTAGGAAAGTGGACAACTACTACGACACCTTCCTGAAATACGAGATGAACGCTGCGGACCCCAACGAAACAAATGCCTACATTTGGAACAACTTCATCCAGGTCTCGGACATTCAGAACGACGCCAAGCTCAACCACCTGGCCTCAATGTTTATGAACCTGCAGAACGTCCCGTCCTCGACCCAGTCAGGAGCTTCCTGCACAGGCACATTGATTGGGGGTAAGAAGGGCGGCGGTACAGCCATTGTGGCATGGAGTGTGAAGTGATAACATTGCAAGCGGCGGTACAGCCATTGGGGCATTGAGTGTGAAGTGATAACATTGTAAACGGCGGTACAGCCATTGGGGCATTGAGTGTGAAGTGATAACATTGTAAACGGCGGTACAGCCATTGAGGCATTGAGTGTGAAGTGATAACATTGCAAACGGCGGTACAGCCATTGTGGCATTGAGTGTGAAGTGATAACATTACAAACGGCGGTACAGCCATTGTGGCATTGAGTGTGAAGTGATAACATTGCAAACGGCGGTACAGCCATTGGGGCATTGAGTGTGAAGTGATAACATTACAAACGGTGGTACAGCCATTGGGGCATGGAGTGTGAAGTGATAACATTGTAAACCGGCGGTACAGCCATTGTGGGCATTGAGTGTGAAGTGATAACATTGCAAACGGTGGTACAGCCATTGGGGCATTGAGTGTGAAATGATAACATTGTAAACGGTGGTACAGCTGTTGGGGCATGGAGTGTGAAGTGATAACATTGCAAACTGTGGGACAGCCATTGGGGCATTGAGTGTGAAGTGATAACATTGCAAACGGTTGTACAGCCATTGAGGCATTGAGTGTGAAGTGACAACATTGCAAACGGTGATACCAGGCTGCAGGTTGACGGCCAGGAATACCAACAGTTATATCCCATGACCCTTACGCACAACCATGCGGTCCTCACTTGTCTGGATGACAGTATAAACTGGCGAGCTCTAGTTAATGCACGCACGCATCCCATCGCACAGGAACTGGCGCGAGTTGCTTCCCCTTTCATGGCTCAATTTGATTTCTTTGAGTTAGTAAACACATTTTTTAAAAAAATGTAGTAGAGACTTGAAAGTTTAGGTCCATAAAGAAATTAGAATGGACTAACCAATAGCCAATATGGATAACATTATCTTTGCCATTGACCGATTTTTTTTAAAAATCCAAAATGTTGCACGTCCAAGTCCAACCGAATAAGCTTCAAGCAGTGTAAGGGAGGTAACAAGCCATTAATAGACTTTTCCCTGATTGTTGTGGAAAACAGTGTTAGCTCCCTCTAATTGTAGCACGGACCTATAGCGCTTCTATTCACCACTTGGTCCACTAGTATTCCTTTAAACGTCCACTTCCATGTTAAAAGGCCACCCTCTTTCAAACAACAGTAGTCAATGCCAGACGAACGTTGCAAGAGTACTCTAAAATGAAAATATTATAGGATTTTCCACCTTAGTTTCGCATACTATGTTGAGTCTACATACTGCGACTTTCGAAAATAGAGGTACGCGTATGCGCATGTCTGTATGAAAGCGCTGTGTGCTGACACTACGCTATAGCATAGCCAAGTACAGAAAGAGTCTGACACTACGCTATAGCGTAGCCAAGTACAGGAAGAGTCTGTACCAAGTCTGTACCAAGTACAGGAAGAGTGTGACACTACGATATAGCGTAGCCAAGTACAGGAAGAGTCTGACACTACGCTATAGCATAGCCAAGTACAGGAAGAGTGTGACACTACGCTATAGCATAGCCAAGTACAGGAAGAGTCTGACACTACGCTATAGCATAGCCAAGTACAGGAAGAGTGTGACACTACGCTATAGCATAGCCAAGTACAGGAAGAGTCTGACACTACGCTATAGCATAGCCAAGTACAGGAAGAGTCTTACACTACGCTATGGCGTAGCAAAGTTCAGGAAGAGTCTGACACTATGTATTGGCCAGCGCCTTGTGCAGCTCTTTCTTTGACCTGGTGAGTTAGATCCTGTATTGGTCAGCGCCTTGAGCAGCTCTTTGACCTGGTGAGTTAGATCCTGTATTGGTCAGCGCCTTGAGTAGCTCTTCCTTTGACCTGGTGAGTTAGATCCTGTATTGGCCAGCGCCTTGAGCAGCTCTTTGACCTGGTGAGTTAGATCCTGTATTGGCCAGCGCCTTGAGCAGCTCTTTGACCTGGTGAGTTAGATCCTGTATTGGCCAGCGCCTTGAGCAGCTCTTTGACCTGGTGAGTTAGATCCTGTATTGGCCAGCGCCTTGAGCAGCTCTTTGACCTGGTGAGTTAGATCCTGTATTGGCCAGCGCCTTGAGCAGCTCTTTGACCTGGTGAGTTAGATCCTGTATTGGCCAGCGCCTTGAGCAGATCTTTGACCTGGTGAGTTAGATCCTGTATTGGTCAGCGCCTTGAGCAGCTCTTCCTTTGACCTGGTGAGTTAGATCCTGTATTGGTCAGCGCCTTGAGCAGCTCTTTGACCTGGTGAGTTAGATCCTGTATTGGCCAGCGCCTTGAGCAGCTCTTAAACCTGGTGAGTTAGATCCTGTATTGGCCAGCGCCTTGAGAAGCTCTTTGACCTGGTGAGTTAGATCCTGTATTGACCAGCGCCTTGATCAGCTCTTTGACCTGGTGAGTTAGATCCTGTATTGGCCAGCGCCTTGAGCAGCTCTTTGACCTGGTGAGTTAGATCCTGTATTGGTCAGCGCCTTGAGCAGCTCTTTGTCCTGGTGAGTTAGATCCTGTATTGGTTAGTGCCTTGAGCAGATTTTTGACATGGTGAGTTAGATCCTGTATTGGTCAGCGCCTTGAGCAGCTCTTTGACCTGGTGAGTTAGATCCTGTATTGGCCAGCGTCTTGAGCAGCTCTTTGACCTGGTGAGTTATATCCTGTATTGGTCAGCGCCTTGATCAGCTCTCCTTTGACCTGGTGAGTTAGATCCTGTATTGGCCAGCGTCTTGAGCAGCTCTTCCTTTGACCTGGTGAGTTAGATCCTGTATTGGTCAGCGTCTTGAGCAGCTCTTCCTTTGACCTGGTGAGTTAGATCCTGTATTGGCCAGCGCCTTGAGCAGCTCTTTGACCTGGTGAGTTAGATCCTGTATTGGCCAGCGCCTTGAGCAGCTCTTCCTTTGACCTGGTGAGTTAGATCCTGTATTGGTCAGCGCCTTGATCAGCTCTTCCTTTGACCTGGTGAGTTAGATCCTGTATTGGCCAACGCCTTGAGCAGCTCTTCCTTTGACCTGGTGAGTTAGATCCTGTATTGGCCAGCGCCTTGAGCAGCTCTTTGACCTGGTGAGTTAGATCCTGTATTGGCCAGCGCCTTGAGCAGCTCTTTGACCTGGTGAGTTAGATCCTATATTGGTCAGCGTCTTGAACAGCTCTTTGACCTGGTGAGTTAGATCCTGTATTGGCCAGCGCCTTGAGCAGCTCTTTGACCTGGTGAGTTAGATCCTGTATTGGCCAGCGCCTTGAGCAGCTCTTTTACCTGGTGAGTTAGATCCTGTATTGGTCAGCGCCTTGAGCAGCTCTTTGACCTGGTGAGTTAGATCCTGTATTGGCCAGCGCCTTGAGCAGCTCTTGTGCTGAAACAGCGCTCTATAACAACGATAAATATAATGAACAGTTCCCTCTAAAATGGCCCCAAACACACAATGATAAATATAATGAACAGTTCCGTCTGAAATGGCCCCAAAAACACAATGATAAATATAATGAACATCCTATCCTATCCTATCCTGTCCCATAACCCGAAGGTCGTAGGGGCACTACAGATGATCGCTTAACCAGCATACTCCATCTTTCTCTGTCCTCAGCAGCCCTCATGGCTTCGCTCAGTGTCAAACCAGTCCATTCTCGAATGTTGTCCTCCCACCTCTTTTTCGGTCTCCCCCTTCTTCTACCTCCTTGCACTGTGCCTTGCAGAATGGTCTTTGCAAGGCCTGATGATCTGGTGACGTGGCCATACCATCGGAGTTTCCGTTTCTTCACCACTGTGAGCAGGTCATCGTGTTGTCCAATGGCTTGTGTGATGGTCTGTCGGACTTCAACGTTGGTGATGTGTTGGGTATAGGAAATGCACAGAAGTCTTCTGTAGCACCTCATCTCCATGCTTTGTATTCTTCGTTGGAGATCTGCTGTGAGGGTCCATGCTTCGCAAGCATATAGGAAGATGGAGATGACCAGAGAGCGCAGCAGTCTTACTTTGGAATGTAGACTGATGGTTCTATCTTTCCAAATGGGCTTCAACCTTGTCAGGGCAGCAGTTGTTTGTGCGATCCTGGAGAGGACTTCCTGTCGAGACCCATTGTCTGACACAATGGCTCCTAAATATTTGAAGCTGTGCACTGTGTTGAGGGATTGGCCTTGTACTTTGATGTCCGTGTTGATGCCATTGGTGTTGTTGGTCATCATTTTGGTCTTCTCTGCACTTATTTCCATTCCATAAGCTCTGGAGGTGGTGTCAAGCCTCTGTACAAGCTGTTCAAGTTCTTGTTCCTCTCCAGCCAATCCATCAATATCATCCGCAAAACGAAGATTGGAGATTGCTCTGCCCCCTATGCTGACTGTGCCTTCGTGATCTGCAAGAGCATCTGACATGATGCGCTCTAGGAAGATGTTGAAGAGTGTTGGAGAGAGTAGGCATCCTTGACGCACACCGATTGTTGTTCTGAACCAGTTCCCGATGACGCTGTTATGGAGGACTGCACTGGTAGCCTTGTCATACAGGCTTTTGATGACTTCTATAATTTTAGGGCTGATGTTGTACACTTTCATGGTTGCCCATAGAGCTGCATGCCAGACTCGGTCAAATGCCTTCTTGAAGTCTATGAACACATGATATAGATGTTGTTGGTGCTGTAGGTATTTCTCACAGATTATTCTGAGGTTGAAAATCTGTTCAGTGGTACTTCGCCCTGCCATGAATCCTGCTTGTTCTTCAGCTATGATTTGTTCAGCTTGTGGTTTCAACCTGTTGAGTATTATTTTCAGGAGGACCTTGCTGGGATGGCTGATGAGGCTGATGGTGCGGTAATTTTCACACTCCTGAAGGTTACCTTTTTTGGGAAGAGTGATGACAAGCGACTGGGTCCATGGTGTAGGCCATTCCCCACTCTGCCAGATCTTGTTACAGATAATGGTGAGAGCATCAGTCATCGCTTCTCCTCCTGCTTGTAGCAGTTCCGCTGGTATGTTGTCCACTCCCGCTGACTTCCCTTTCTTCAGCGATTGCACTGCTGCCTCAACTTCTTCCCGGAGAATTGGGAGGATTTCTTCTTCTTCTCTGCTCTCGGGACATGCTAGAACTGATGGGTCTCCATTTGGTGTATGGTTGTAAAGGTCAGAGCAGTACTCTGTCCATCTGTCCAAGACTTCTTGTTCTTCTGTAAGGCAAATGCCAGACTTGCTTTGGATAGTGGAGACTTTGGGCTGTTTAACACTTGTCAGCCGCTTCACAGTCTGGTAGGCCTTCTTGCTGTTGTTCTTGTTCAGATTGTTCTCTATTTCCTGGCATTGATCTTCTATCCAGTTCTCCTTTGCTGTGCGCATGCCTTTTCGGATGTCATTGTTGATTTTTCGGTAGACATCAGCTCCCTGTGAGGTGTTCTTTTTCTTTTTTAACTCTCTTCGTTTATCACACAGATCCAAAAGTTCAGGTGTGATCCACGGCTTCTTCTTTGGTCGGTGCTTGCCAAGGATCTCAGTGGCGGCATCTGTTACAGCTGAGTTGAAGGTATTGGTCATGGTGTTGACATCTACTTCGCCTGCCCCCAAAATAAGCAGTGGTGCAAATTTCCCTCCAATTCTGGCCTGAAATATTTTTGCCACCTCCGGGTCTTGCAGTTTGTCCAGGTCGAACTTCAGCCTAGTGCACTTTGCTGTATTTACTCTCTTCAAATGGAGCCGGAAAGACATCATCACGAGATCGTGGTCACTTCCAATGTCTGCTCCTGGAAAAGTGCGTGTCCTGCCAATGTTGATGCTTGATCTGAAGCGTTTCTTGACCATGATGTAGTCGATCTGGTTGTGATGTTCCCCGCCGGGACGGTGCCATGTCCATCGTCTGGATTTTTTGTGGAGACCAAGCGTGTTTGCCAGTACCAGATTGTTGTATCTGGCAAACTCCAATAGCCTCAGACCCCTGTCATTTGTCTCGTTGTTGCAGTGGGGTCCGCATGTGTCTCCCCAGTTGTGGTGCGCATCTTGGCCAACCTTGGCATTCCAGTCGCCTTGCACTATGACTATGTCCTTCTTCGGCACTTGGTCAAGGACCGCCTGTATATTTTCATAAAAATCCTCCACTTCGCTGTCTTCATAGTCTGATGTTGGGGCATAGGCCTGGATGATGGTAATGTTGAAAGGGGTTGCTCTCAGACGGATGGTAATGAGTCTACTGGAGACTGGGCGGCAACCCATGACAGTGGCTAGAATGTTCTTGTGGACCAAGAATCCAACGCCGTGTTCGTGCCTGTCATCTCTACCGCTGAAATAGAGCTTGTGGCCTTTGTCAGTCGTTGTTTCACCTAGGCCTTTCCAGCGCAGTTCGCTGATACCTAGAACGTTCCATCGATAGTGGTCCAGCTCGTGGGCCAGTTCTTCTAATTTTCCTTCCGCAGTTAGGGTCCTGACATTCCAGGTTCCTATGACGATGTTGTTTCTCGTGCGGATCTTGCTAATTTGTCCATCAGTAGCATACTTTTCACCTCCGTCCTGGTGGCCAACGGAAGGCGCGGTCCTTGTGTAGCCGGGCGACGACCGATCCGGCATGGAATTAGTGGATAGCCTCATCATGTGTTGTGTCTTGGGCAAAAAAGACCTGGCAGGGCCCAATCCTCTCCAGGCTGTTGGCCACAGCCGAAATCCACGAATACAGTGTGGCTCGCCTTGGCCCTGAGCACGTGGTCGTTGAACCTGTAGTAACGTGAGGTTCCTCCGCCCTGGCCGGTGACTTCTGTGTAGAAGACTTTCGCCCAGTGATGCCGTGCTAACATCACCCCTGTTAGTCGCCTCTTACGACACGCCGGGAAACGTTGGGTCTATTCTATTTGCCCGAACCCACAGAGCACCATTCACACAATGTTCAAAGTCTCCCCAAAGGATGTTTACTTTCCTGTAATGTCTGCTGGCACGGTGGTTCAGCAGTAGTACAATGCTCGCTTCGTGCACAGATGATTTTTTTTTTAACTTTCAGTTTGGACTCTTTGAATTGTTGTTGTAAAACCCAACCCACCCTGTCCCACCCTCCGTCATCCCTCCATCTCGCCCACCCTCCACCCTCTGTCGCTGCAACGGCCCGTGAAAGAATCCGGTATTCCTGCCAAAAAGCGAGTGCAAGGCATGCACAGATATTGAAATATGCATTCACCCATTTTGACTTGAGTGGAGGTTCAGTTGGCTGGGGCGTTTGGACAGTGCCTTTAATGCAGCAGGTTAAAGTCTTGCGTGGCTTGAGTCAGATCCAGATTTCGTCCTGCGCCTTGATCAGCCCTTTGACCTGGTGAGCGGGCTGTACAAGAACAATCAATTCCTATTTTAACCTTGTTTGTTTGTTTGTTTGCAGGCGCCATGAATAACGTTCAAAGCGGGGCAACTCCTGTCAACCCCAAGTTCCGGTCAGGGTTGTTCGCCCTTACCTGTGCCCTTTATTGGTGGGCGGGTGCAGAGAGTACTTACATCAACCAGGCTTTGGAGGTATTCATCATCATCATCATCATCATCATCATCATCATCATCATCATCATCATCATCATCATCATCATCTTCTTCTTCTTCTTCTTCTTCTTCTTCTTCTTCTTCTTCTTCTTCTTCTTCTTCAGGATGAAGATGATGATTATGATTATTTTGTCCATGTGTAAGGGACAGCATCTCTTCTTCTTCTTCTTCTTCTTCTTCTTCTTCTTCTTCTTCTTCTTCTTCTTCAGGATGAAGATGATGATGAGTATGATTATTTTGTCATCATCATCATCACCATCATCATCATCATCACCTTCTTCTTCTTCTTCTTCTTCTTCTTCTTCTTCTTCTTCTTCTTCTTCTTCTTCTTCTTCTTCTTCTTCAGGATGAAGATGATGATTATGATTATTTTGTCCATGTGTAAGGGACAGCTATCTCTTCTTCTTCTTCTTCTTCTTCTTCTTCTTCTTCTTCTTCTTCAGGATGAAGATGATGATGAGTATGATTATTTTGTCCACGTGTAAGGGACAGCATCGTCCATGTTAGCCACCTGCTCACGGCACACAGGGAAACTCATTATGACGTGGGCGTAGAGAGGAGTACGCTTAGTGGAGTAGGGAGTATGAGACACCTGTTTCGGCTGTTGGTAGTCATCGCCACACTAAATTAAAAAGGACTCGTCTACATTTTTTGTTTACAGTGGCGGGATGAACTGGCGAAGATCGGAGACGGAGTGTACTTCAACGAACCAGCGCAAGACCTGCCCGACTGGAAGGTCCACTTCTGGGGCAACGCGGACAACTACGACCGCCTTGTGGAGACCAAGAAAGAATGGGACCCCAACAACTTCTTCTGGTGCCACAACTGTGTGGCCTCCGACCTCAACTCCACCTATCAACAGGTACATTTGTATTATTACCGTTATTGTCGTTATCGACACCGTTATTGCTGTTGTTATCGTTGTTGTTTTTAGGAGATCAAGCAGAAGTTGCACTTGTATCATCATCATCATCATCATCATCATCATCATCATCATCATCATCATCATCATCGTCGTCATCATGAGAAGAACAAGAAGAAGAAGAAAAAAGCGGCACAAGAAGAGGCTTCGTAATCATCATATCAGTATTATCAGTGGTAGTAGCAGCAACAGCATCAACAACTATGTTACTTCGCCACCACAATCGTTATAAACTTCACCACCATCATCACTATCATCATCGTCGTCATCATCGTCATCAGCTTTCAATACTATCATTGTCTATTGCAGGTGGACACGTCTACAGCATCCTATGAACATGCTGGACTTGCTACTTTGCTGCTGGCTGTCCTAGTTCAGCTAGTGGTTACAACAGCATAGAACTCCGTTCAAGACCGAAGACGTGTTCGTCAAACATTGAGTAAACCGTCGTAAACTGGGTCTAAATTTATTGAAAAGAACAGAGTGAAATTCAACCTAAAAACCGTTTTTAAAACACGCAGGATTTATTATATTAGTTTGTTGGCTTTATAAAACGATAAAAATATTTATAATAGTAGTATCATGTAATACTTTCAATAGTATTTCTATGTTGTTTTAAATGAAGACAGTCATATTCGCTATCTAAAATAATGAGCACAACATATAGGCTTCTTACAATGCAATAGGCCTACTAATTTAAAACACACACGTACACACACACAAACACACAGAACGTTTGTCACGTCCCAACTGCCTCAACAGAGGTTCGACATGTGTGCTCTTTCACACGAGAAAAAAAACCCAACACCTAAATAAACTCTAAAAGACAAGACCAGAAGTAACGAGACAATTTCTTTATTTCACACACTCATTCGCACTAAAAATTAACTCCCTTTATCCCACTTCCCAACCAACCAACCCTCAATCCCACTAATATAATCCCAAACTAATACATAAACAATTCGCTCAAAATAATAATGATAATTAAATCAAAATGGAAAATGACTAACTACAAAATGTACAAAAGAATTTTCAATAATGATGTCTGGAACAGCTTACTGACAACGAAGTAAATAGACAGTAGGCAACTGCTTTAAATCTTTATAAATATTCAAACTTTGTTCCACTTAAACTTCAAATAGATACAACAAGTCTTTTATATTATATAAAATGAATAAGAAAATTTATCTTTTATGCAAAATAGAAGTTGTAAGAAATTAATCTAAATTCTTAATTTATTAATATCTGGCGAAATAACTCCCCCAGACAAAACTATACAATCACAGGGCTACTTAATCTAGTAAGTAATATTACTCAACAACGTTTATCAATCAATTCAGATTACATATATTTCAATGTGCTGTAATTTATGATTTATCACATGTAAAACAATTTTTGTGTCCTCACAACATTTTATCAAAGGTTATAGTTATTTGTTGTGTATGGTGGAGTGTGCGTGTGTGTGCTTTATAAACGAAATAAGGCTCCCTGGGCGAATACCACAACCTTCGCAACCGAGGTTGACACACAGAACACGGCGTAATAGGCCGAGGCGCACCAGCTTCACACCAGCAAGGTTTCAGCACATCATCAATGATCTGCTCTAAGGTTTTGGTTTTGGTACATCTACAACAATACATACAAAAATACGCAACCATTAATAATTATATTACAATATACTGCACAAGCGGTACATCTACAACAATACATACAAAAATACGCAACCATTAATAATTATATTACAATATACTGCACAAGCATCCCGCTATCGGAATGGTTGTCTCCCTTTCAACATCCTTACTCATCCTCCCTGTCATCGCGCATATACATTCACAATCACCTCCTTTCTGTCATCTCTTCGCTACATAACAGCGAATCCCTTTATATCAATTTATAATTATTTAATTTATAATTCAGTTTAGAAAATTCTCTCTCTCTCTAGGTATTTATGCAGCAAATAATATGAAACATAAAATAGAATTTAAGAAAACATAATTAACTATTCATTCACACTGCATGCATAACCCAAACCCCCGAACGCTATGGCCAACTGAGAAATTGAGGTAAATAACTTACGGCTACCAGTGGATCCTCCGGCCTGTTGACAAAGACACACAATGACTGGACAAACACACAGGTCAGAAGGTTAGGCAAGGTGATTACACAGGCATAAGAAATCCTAGACGGAGTCACAGGTCACCCGACGTTATACGTAGATAACTCAGATTTCACCGAGAATACACAGTAGGTATTCTAAACAGCTTAGAACAGTTCCAGTTAAACAAACACTTCCAAAGTGTTCCCAAAACAGTCCTCCTCTTCCGATAATAGGCTCTTTTTCGTTGACGGTCTGATCAGTACGACCCACAGACAAAGTCACTAACTGGCACCTTGACCCAACTCGGATCTGTTGATTCTGGCTACAAAAGCGATATGCAACTGTTACTGCTCCTCTCAAAATATACAGTGCATGGGGTTTTATACGATTAGCTAAGAATCTTCTAGAATATACTCGTTTTAATTATAATTCATTCCCTACACCGTTCGCGATTAGAGCACGCATTTCACACATAGAATATCGCATGGCAGCAATTAATCTTCTCAATAACAAAATAGCCAACTATGCTGTTTTCTAACATAGTGCGTTCCGCACGGGCGCAAATCATTCGCTACTTTTATTAATTATAAACCAAATTAATTTATTCTGATTCTCTCCCCTTGACTACCGTAACTTTTAACCTCTATGTACAGGCTGATGATTAAACTATATACATAGGCGCGCGACTGCAAACTGCGTAGCGTGACACAGCACCCCACCAAGACGAAAACTAACAGTTTTAGTTCTTAACAACCACGCTACTCAGTTCTGCTCAAGAAATCAGCTGGTACATTTTCCTTCCCTGGAATACTCTCCACTATCAGATCGAAAGGTTGGAGTTGAAGTGCCCACCTCATGAGTCTACAATTCGTAGTCTTTGCTTGCTGCAGGTATTGCAAAGGTCTGTGGTCGGTCTGCACAATGACTGTCCGATCATACAGGTACTGCTTGAACTTTTGTACCCCCCACACTAATGCTAAGCATTCCTTCTCTATGGTGGAATAGTTCCTCTCTGCTTGGTTTAGCTTCTTGCTGGCACATGTGATTGGCTGTAAACCCAAACCTTGGTCCTGGCACAGAATCGCCCCTATTCCAACCTCTGATGCGTCGGTCTGTAGCACTAATGGTTTTTCCATGTCTGGCATACAGCATACAGGTTTGGAGCATATGCGGTTTTTGAGCGTCTGGAACGCTACTTCGCACGCGTCGGACCACTGTACGGGACCTGATTTGCCTCCCTTGGTTAAGTCGGTCAGCGGCACCGCTATCGCAGCGAAATTCGGCACAAACTTCCGATAATACCCTGCTAATCCAAGGAATGGCCTGACCTGTTTCTTGGTAGTGGGACGTGGTGCATTCTGGATCTTGTCCATCTTTCCTTGTTCCGGCTGCACTTTGCCTTCCCCCACTATGTGTCCCAAATACTCCAGCTTGCGCCTGGAACGCTTCCTACCACCAAATCGAAATCTGACTGCTCCGCCTTTCTTTTTCACTGAAACCATCGGCGAACTGACTGGTGAAACTGCCCGCTCGATCGCTCCCATAGCTAGCATCGTCTCAACTTCTGCCTTGACTGTCTCCATCTTTGAATGAGGTAACGGGTACTGTTTTGTCCTTACTGGACGGTCGTCATCCAGTCGTATTTCGCACTCATCCAACGTGGTGCGCAAAGGCAAGTCAGTCAGGATGTCAGGGTAACGAACTAATAGCCTCCTAATTCCTGCATGGATCTCCGGGCTATCTGCATCAAGATGCACGTCATCTAACGTCTCTGACTGCTTCAACACTACGGTGGGTATGCCCTCGACTGTTGGTACCTCTTCCCATTCGTCTGCTTCATCAACTACTACAGCTGTGGCGATTTGTACTCTCTGATGGTACAGTTTCAGTAAGTTGGCGTGAAACAGTTTCACCTTGTTCCCAATGCGAATCTGATAATCGCACTCGTTTCGACGACTTACGACTTCGTATGGCCCCCTCCAGCTCATTTCTAGTTTGTTGTGCTTGGTTGGCAACAAAAGCAACACTTTGTCCCCTGCTTGAAACGTTCTTGGTTTCGTTTTCTTGTCGAAGTGTCTTTTCTGCCTCTCGCCTGCTTTCTTCAGACTTTCCTTCGCTAGTGCGCACGTTTCCTCGATTCTATTTCGCAGGTCCACAACATACTGACTAGCCACCTTCACTTCTTCTCCTTGACTGTCCTTCGTCCACAAATCTCTCAGTACCGACATGGGACCCCTCACTGTCTTGCCGTACAGTAGCTCAAAAGGTGAAAAACCTGTGCTCTCTTGAGGTACCTCCCTATACGCGAAGAGCAGCGCTGGTATGTACCTATCCCATGCTTTCGGTTGCTCCTTCGTCAGCTTTTTGAGCATCGACACGAGTGTACCATTGAAACGCTCCACGAGCCCGTCGCACATTGGATGGTATGGTGTTGTTGCTTTCCCATGGATTGCTAACAGTCTGTTTACTTCGGCCATCACGTTTGACATAAATTGTGTCCCTTGATCTGTTAGTATCTCTTTGGGGATCCCCACTCTTGTCCAGATCTCCCACAAAGCTTCGGCAACTCTCTCAGCCTCTATGCCTTTCAGTGCTACGGCCTCAGGATACCGTGTCGCATAGTCTACCATGACTAAAATGTACTGGTTGCCTCTGTCTGACATAGGTTTTATAGGTCCTACAATATCAACTGCAACTCTCTGAAACGGTTCGTCGACTAGAGGTAGTTTCTGCAGCGGAACTTTTGCTACCCTACCCCTGGGAACTGTTTTCTGGCATTCGGGACATGATTCGCAGAATCGCCTAACATCCCCACACATTCCTGGCCAATAGAACACCCCCCATATCCTCTCACGTGTCCTCTTTCCACCTAAGTGTCCGGCCATCGGAGGGTCGTGCGCCAGGCGCATCACCTCTCCTCTAAGCTTGCTAGGCACGACTAGCTGTGTTAGCTCTTCTTCTCCCTGATGGTGCACTCTATACAAAATGCCCTTCTTTTTGGTGAAGCTAACCATCGCTTTGCCTGACTTGAGTTTCGTCCCTTGCTTCTCGCACTCTCTAGCTCTAGCTAAAGTGGGATCTTCTTCCTGCAACTTGGCCAACTGATCGGGCGTCACATCGAGTTGGAATGGCTTCGGAATCGGCAGTGCTTTCTCCTGCTTCCCTTCTGCCTTGGCCTGTGCCCTGGTCCGAACGGCGGCTATCGCACACTCTAACCCATCTACAGCCACGGGACTTCGATAGCCTCCCTTGAAGGTAACCCAGTTGCCTAGAATCACATCAGGTACAACTTGCTCGATGACGATCAATTCTACTGTACCCTTCACGAAAGATGAGTCTACTTCTACGTACGCTGTAGGATACTTCCCTGACTTGACCTGATCAGCGAACATGACCTCGATCTCTCTACCAGTCATATCCTCAGGACGCACCCACTTGGCTGCTACTGCCCCCACCTCGGCACCAGTATCTCTCAGAATCTTCACAGGCTGACCTCTGACTGTTCCCATGCTCCACGGGTTGTACGGCTGAATAGTACTAAAGCTAGTCTTAGTCATTTCCGAGTGAATCGGTCCTGAATCCGGACTGACAGTGATACGTAGCAACTGTTTCGGACTACGGCACTCCTTCGCTACGTGACCTAGCTTCCCGCACCTGAAACACTTCACAGGACGTTTCTCCCCACTAGGTTCCCTCCTCTTATCCTCTTCACCCTTGTTGCCACTAGGACCACTCCTCGCTGCCCCTACAGGTTGACTGACGGCACGACTACCCCCCTTGTATGGCACGCTACCGAACACTGGCCTGTTACTCACTGTCCGTTTCGCATCTACATGTAATTGGGCAATCTCAGCTGCCTGCTCGCCGTTCTCAGGCTGCCTCTCCCTCACAAACAGCTCTAACTCAGGGTTCATCACTGACAACAACTGTTCAGTCAGAAAGACATCAAGCACTACGCCCGCATCATCTATATCTTTCTTAGCCAAAGAAAACCATCTCTTCACTAAGACTTGTACTCTACTCAAGTACTGCGGAAAAGTCTCTGTGCCTTCTTTCCTACTCCCCCTGAACTGCTTGCGGTAGTAGTCAGCATCTCTCCTAAAACGTTTCAGAAGAGCCCCCCTGACCACTTCGAAATCGACTATCTGCTCTGGAGTTAACTTCAGATAAGTCTCTCTTGCCTCCCCTGACAACAACGGTGACAACCTAGCCGACCACGTCTCTTCCTTCCATTTCTGCGTTCTAGCTATTTGTTCAAAGTGCTGAAGATAGCTTTCAATATCCTCTTTACCATCAAATGGTTGGACCTTGATCTTATAGCTATCAGCCTGAATTCTATCCCTCCTACGTTGGGCTTCTAGTTCTTTCTCTTGTTCTAACTGTTGCCTAAGCCTTTCTCTGTCATCTTCCCGGGCCTGCTCTCTAGCTGCACGCTCTTCTTGCAGTCGCAACTCGACATTACCCCGTTCAGATTCTATCTTCTTCTCTAAGAGCTTCAGTTCTCTAGCTTTATCTTTGCGCTCTTGCTCTAGCCTTTTTTCCATCAGGGCTAACTCCTCTGCTCTTTCCTTACGCTCTCGTTCCATCCTCTTCTCTGCTAGGGCCAACTCTTCTGCTCTTTTCTTCTCTTCGCGTTCCATCCTCCTCTCGAGCCTAGCTGTTTCTTTCGCTCTATCTTCCCGCTCTAGTTCTATCTCTCTCGCTAATCTAGCGGCCTCTTGCTCCCTCTTCGCCCCGTCTACCACAAAACTGGCTAGACCTGCTCCCTTCAGTCCCATGCTAGCGCCTAGTTCCTTGTATCTAAGATATACTTCCATGCCCTCGCTAGTTCTTCCTGCACCGGTCTTAACTGAAGTGGGAGTAAGATCAGCTGCCATGCGAGTACTATGAGCGAAAGGCGTACTCACTGTGGTTTCCTCGTCCATTGGTTCCCGACGCGAGGCGGCTGCGTCGGCCTCGGTGTACTGGTCCATCGCTCGCGCCTGCTCAGCTGCTCTCCGAGTCGCAGCTCTCGTCAGCATACAGTCGCGGACTAAGAAGAATGGGAAAAAATTGGGTGAATAACAAATGAAACAAATAACGATTAACACATATACAAACAGTCGAACAAATGACAAGTAAACGGTAACAGGAGCCGGAGAAGTCCCTTATCGTCTAGGCCTCGACGACAAAGTTGCTTACCTCAACCCCCCGTTTGTGCACACACGCTCGGGGTGTGAACCCTTTTGCGCAGCGCAACCTCACTCCCGACCAACCACCCACTGGCCACTCATCCGACACACAAGACGACAAAGAAACAAACACTGACTTCTGGTACCTAAACAATCAAAAAATAAATCTACCCTAACTACTTCCCCCTATCCTATCCTAGATCTATCCCACCGCTGCCACCAAATGTCACGTCCCAACTGCCTCAACAGAGGTTCGACATGTGTGCTCTTTCACACGAGAAAAAAAACCCAACACCTAAATAAACTCTAAAAGACAAGACCAGAAGTAACGAGACAATTTCTTTATTTCACACACTCATTCGCACTAAAAATTAACTCCCTTTATCCCACTTCCCAACCAACCAACCCTCAATCCCACTAATATAATCCCAAACTAATACATAAACAATTCGCTCAAAATAATAATGATAATTAAATCAAAATGGAAAATGACTAACTACAAAATGTACAAAAGAATTTTCAATAATGATGTCTGGAACAGCTTACTGACAACGAAGTAAATAGACAGTAAGCAACTGCTTTAAATCTTTATAAATATTCAAACTTTGTTCCACTTAAACTTCAAATAGATACAACAAGTCTTTTATATTATATAAAATGAATAAGAAAATTTATCTTTTATGCAAAATAGAAGTTGTAAGAAATTAATCTAAATTCTTAATTTATTAATATCTGGCGAAATAACTCCCCCAGACAAAACTATACAATCACAGGGCTACTTAATCTAGTAAGTAATATTACTCAACAACGTTTATCAATCAATTCAGATTACATATATTTCAATGTGCTGTAATTTATGATTTATCACATGTAAAACAATTTTTGTGTCCTCACAACATTTTATCAAAGGTTATAGTTATTTGTTGTGTATGGTGGAGTGTGCGTGTGTGTGCTTTATAAACGAAATAAGGCTCCCTGGGCGAATACCACAACCTTCGCAACCGAGGTTGACACACAGAACACGGCGTAATAGGCCGAGGCGCACCAGCTTCACACCAGCAAGGTTTCAGCACATCATCAATGATCTGCTCTAAGGTTTTGGTTTTGGTACATCTACAACAATACATACAAAAATACGCAACCATTAATAATTATATTACAATATACTGCACAAGCATCCCGCTATCGGAATGGTTGTCTCCCTTTCAACATCCTTACTCATCCTCCCTGTCATCGCGCATATACATTCACAATCACCTCCTTTCTGTCATCTCTTCGCTACATAACAGCGAATCCCTTTATATCAATTTATAATTATTTAATTTATAATTCAGTTTAGAAAATTCTCTCTCTCTCTAGGTATTTATGCAGCAAATAATATGAAACATAAAATAGAATTTAAGAAAACATAATTAACTATTCATTCACACTGCATGCATAACCCAAACCCCCGAACGCTATGGCCAACTGAGAAATTGAGGTAAATAACTTACGGCTACCAGTGGATCCTCCGGCCTGTTGACAAAGACACACAATGACTGGACAAACACACAGGTCAGAAGGTTAGGCAAGGTGATTACACAGGCATAAGAAATCCTAGACGGAGTCACAGGTCACCCGACGTTATACGTAGATAACTCAGATTTCACCGAGAATACACAGTAGGTATTCTAAACAGCTTAGAACAGTTCCAGTTAAACAAACACTTCCAAAGTGTTCCCAAAACAGTCCTCCTCTTCCGATAATAGGCTCTTTTTCGTTGACGGTCTGATCAGTACGACCCACAGACAAAGTCACTAACTGGCACCTTGACCCAACTCGGATCTGTTGATTCTGGCTACAAAAGCGATATGCAACTGTTACTGCTCCTCTCAAAATATACAGTGCATGGGGTTTTATACGATTAGCTAAGAATCTTCTAGAATATACTCGTTTTAATTATAATTCATTCCCTACACCGTTCGCGATTAGAGCACGCATTTCACACATAGAATATCGCATGGCAGCAATTAATCTTCTCAATAACAAAATAGCCAACTATGCTGTTTTCTAACATAGTGCGTTCCGCACGGGCGCAAATCATTCGCTACTTTTATTAATTATAAACCAAATTAATTTATTCTGATTCTCTCCCCTTGACTACCGTAACTTTTAACCTCTATGTACAGGCTGATGATTAAACTATATACATAGGCGCGCGACTGCAAACTGCGTAGCGTGACAACGTTATAGGTCCTATTCCCCCTCTGTCCTGGGTGGCGCTGCTCTTACGGCTGTCGCGCTTTTAGCCGAAGCCCAGATTGTTTAGAGGTGCTTTTTAGGGTATCCAAACTGAAAACAAGGCAAATGTAAAGAGTTTAGGTTGTTGAACAATCTTACCAAAATGTAAAAAAAAAATAGCGCAATTAGGAGATACAACGAATTAAAAATTGCCAAAACGGTATTGGCACATTTTGCCAGTCATACGCGGGAATTTCCTTGCTGGCGAAGTATAACTCCGCCCACAGGCCCATTCAACACTGTGTCAGCGTGACTTCACAGACATGGAAGAGGATTTTGAAGATGAACTGATGGAATATTCACCATCATTAAATCCCACTGGGTCTTTTGAGTTAAGCACACATTTTCTTTGCTCCCCTGAGTTTGCATTATTAAAATAAAAATAATATAACGCGCAATATAATAGTTTTAAACTTGCCGCTAAGTAGGTCAGCAGCAGACGCTCTCGGCTTGCTGCTGGCTGGCCTGTGGTCTCTGCCCTTCGCACAGTTCTTTTTGTTATTTGACAGGGCATAGCTCGAAATTCATTTGTCTTGTGTTGTTTGATAATTAAAAGTATCTTTAATATTTTTTTTTGTGTTTCTGATTTAAGTTTCAAGATATAAGCAGTCACAGCTGTGTTTAAGACTTTTTTTTTTTTGTAACGGTTCTACATATATATATACATGCACACACACAGGTACATATACATATCTGCAAACATATACATACAAACTTCTATACGTATACATCAACAACATCAACTTTATTGGCTTCAATACATGCATATATGTACACACACTTACATACACACACCCACACATACAGGAGTTGACCCCGTTAAGCGGTCTTTAACAATTTTCCATCATTACGCTGCCGGTATATATCTGGCTACCGAACAGCTCTATGAACTCCAAATTATTCCAAATTATGGAATTTGCTTCGTTTTTGCATTCTAAGAGCTGTGGTATATAAATTATTTCTCTAAAGCAACAAACATGGAAGTGTGATTTCTTACCATCATTGTGCAGCCATTGTGTGTGACCTCTTTGGCACTAACATTATGTGGTCATTGTGTGTAAGCTCATCTGTATCAACATTATGTGGTCATTGTGTGTAAGCTCATCCGTATCAACATTATGTGGTCATTGTGTGTAAACTCATGTGTACCATCATTATATGGTCATTTTGTGTATGCTCATTTGTACTAACTTTATGCGGTCATTGTGTACCATCATTAAGTAGTCATGGTGTGTAAACTCTTATGTACCATCATTATGTAGTCATTGTTGGTAAGCTCATCTGTACCATTATTGTGTAGTTAATTTGTGTAAACTCTTATGCATTATTACCAGGCGGTCTGCAGGTGTACCATCATACTTATAAAGATGTTACATTCTAAAATCACATAATTTGTAAACTGATTTCAAATACATTGAATTGAAATCTTCAAAAAGACTTTATTGTAAATCTTTAGTGGATTTTAGTTAACTAGCAGTAGAACATGTTAAAGACATTTGTATTATGATGCTGAGAATATGAATAAACTTTTCTTGACTCACTATGAAAACTGCTTTGAAGTTTGATGTAGAATGTGCTTTAATAAAACTTATGTAATCGTAACTGAGTTGAGCAACAGAATGAGAAAAAGATAGAGAAAAAGAAAACACAAATCGGTCAAATGGCTTCAGTATAAATGTATTCGAACTGTAATACATATTTTAATGTTCAAACAACTGGTAGCGTGCAGTACTATGGACAAGACATAAACATGTGTGGTTTGCAGACAGTGGCAATGGGTGAGCTGGCATCTCAAAGATAGAAAATCACACTGGTTTTGCTTGATTGATTGATTGATTAATTGTTGCTTTAGGTCCAGCGGACTCTTCCGAGCCAAATCAGGACCAGACAACCCCCGATCCGCATAAAAGATCTGCTGAAACAACCCTAGTGAGAAAACTGAATGCCCTCCACCGGCCAGTCACTTTACAATAAAGACATCCCACGCAGGGGACGGCTGAGGCTTTACCCCAACTACTCGAACCCCCGGTTACAAAAACAAAATAGAATACAAACATCATTATAAATTATCAACAAAACACATACATATAAAATGCCTACAGTGCTAAATAATAACATCATAGGAAGCCCCAGTGACCACCCGGCAGAAAGCGTCCAATACTCCCAAGCTGATCCAACAGACCTCATACACAAACAAGGAGTCTTGTCCAGGAAGAGTTTTCAAGAAAAAAGGTAGGTCATTGATCTAGCGCAGAAGAAGATAGTATAGCAGAGTGATAGGACAGAATGATTGATTGATAGTTGCTTTAGGTCCAGCGGACTCTTCCGAGCCAAATCAGGACCGGACAACCCCCGATCCGAATAAAAGATCTGCTGAAACAACCCTAGTGGGAAAATTGAATGCCCTCCACCGGCCAGTCACATTACAATAAAGACAGTCCCCTATACGCTACTGTGTCCGGGGACGGTAATCTACCCACTGAACTGAACTGAACGCTGAGGCTATACTCTTAATTTATCGAATCCCCGTTTACAAAATTGGAATAAAAATATGATAAAATATTAAAACAAAACACATACATATAAAATGCCTACATTGCTAAATAATATCATAGAAAGCCCTAGTGTCCATTTGGCAGAGAGCGTCCAATACACAAACGAGGAGTTTTGGGAGAGTTTTCAAGAAAAAAGGTAGATGACTGGTCTAGCGAAGAAGATAGTAGAGCTATAGAACAGAGTATGAATACGAAAACAACAAAGAAGAAAGACTGCTACAGTGGGAATTTAAACTACAGCACTACATTTTCAGAAAGTGAGGATGCTATTCATACAGAAACCCCCGGTCACTCCACGGTGGTGTTACTTCCAACACACACAAAAAAAAAAATAATCAGTCAACTAACAAGAAAATGTAACAAAAAGTGTTTTTTTATTTAAAAAAGCACATATTTAACAACAAAAAAACAAAAACAAAAAAGTGGGGAAAAAACCTACAACAACACTTATTAAAAAACTAAAAAATCAATAAATTGCACATTTTGCAGACATCTTTACATACGCACGGAACGCACATTCATCACTCAGACATGCAAAGTCACTATTATTAGAAGATGGAAAGGGAATCTAATTTTAATTTTGAAATGTTTAGATTGACTGCATCCAATATTTTTATTGAAGGGAGCGAGGAAACCAGAGTACCCAGAGAAAACCAACAGTGACCTGAAAAGCCTCGTACCTAAAAGTCGCACAAGTTCATCCCTTGATATTTGATATTCGAGCTTCGATATTTTTATTTACACTGCCCAAGCACAAACATCGACATAAGAGATTCGGCTATTAATTTGCATAACTTCGTGTAACATAAAATTAATATGGGTGCTTGGGCTGTGTCAATAACGAACGGTGGTTTAATTGAATGAATGATTACAAGTACATCAATGTCTTATCAATTTCCTGAAAACCTGTAGCAGACTACTTAGTAAACAGGGCAACATACAAACCATTATTTCAAAGTGCTGCAGTCACACAGAGCTGTGCACGGTATCTACTATGATTGCTAAAGGATGCTCTAAAATAAAATAGAAAGATCATTCAAACACTGAACCATTTCACTATAAGTATTTAGGGCACTGTTTTGGGATGCATATTTGCAGACAATAGGACAGAGCTGCTCAAAGTGCTGGCCGATACAGGATCTAGCCAAAGCGGCCCAAGGCGCCAACCTGCAACCTCTGGGCGCATAGTCTGATGCTCAACCTGCAACCTCTGGACATATAGTCTGACTCTCAAACGACTGAGCACAATCCTGGGCGATGATGTATTGGACCTAGTTGAGTGCAAAGTGTATTTGGGTAGCTGGCACTCGCCTAGCTAGAACATGAGCGTCAAGATCTTTAAAGTCCGTGCAATGGAATGCATGCATGCAAACTTGATCTCAGTTTATACTCTCATCTGAAATACTAAAAGAAATGTTATCCTTTCCAATTGCCCACTGCATGCTTACCTAAACTAAACACTTCAAAATATAATCGATTTTTTTCACGCGCACCCAACTGTCTTAATTATGTTCATGGCATTGTACATGTGCCCTTGACCCATCCAGCTCACACGAAATCTCTATTACCAATCATACTTGGCACTCACCCTAAGACAAGCATACATTTAATTTTGATCTTTAACGATTCTTACATCTCATGAAAACTGACAGTGGACACATCAAAATATTGATTACACCTCATCAATAAAGATCTTGCATAGTCCATTTCGCCATTTCCATTTGTTTGGTCACTGCTCCCTCTAAACATGACTCAGCACACTATTTAATTTCAACAAGTTAGATTGTCAGAATTTTTTAGCAACAATTTATTCACGGACTAGAGAAAGCAGTACCAGCACAATTTGTGTCCCCAACGATTCATGCTTTCAGTCACATACTGTCCTGTACAACGAGACGGAAATACTGTAGAATTACAGAAGGAAAGAACACTGAACGTTTACATTACATTACATAATTGTTGCTTTAGGTCCAGCGGACTCTTCTGAGCCAAATCAGGACCGGACAACCCCCAATCCGCATAAAAAAAGATCTGCTGAAACAACCCTAGTGGGAAAACTGAATGCCCCCCCACCAGCCCGTCACTTTACAATAAAGACATCCCACGCAGGGGACGGCTGAGGCTTCACCCCAACTTATCGAACCCCCGTTTACAAAAACAAAATAGAATACAAACATCATTATAAATTATCAACAAAAAACATACATATAACATGCCTACATTGCTAAATAATAACATCATAGGAAGCCCTAGTGACCACCTGGCAGAAAGCGTCCAATATTCCCAAGCTGATCCAACAGACCTCATACACAATTGATTGATTGATTGATTGTTGCTTTAGGTCCAGCGGACTCCTCAGAGCCAAATCAGGACCGGACAACCCCCGATCCGCATAAAAGATCTGCTGAAACAACCCTAGTGGGAAAATTGAATGCCCTCCACCGGCCAGTCACTTTACAATAACATCCCACGCAGGGGACGGCTGAGGCTTTACTCCAACTACTCGAACCCCCGGTTACAAAAACAAAATAGAATACAAACATCATTATAAATTATCAACAAAACATATACATATAAAATGCCTATATCGCTAAATACTAACATCATAGGAAGCCCTAGTGACCACCCGGCAGAAAGCGTCCAACACTCCCAAGCTGATCCAACAGACCTCATACACAAACAAGGAGTCTTGTCCAGGAAGAGTTTTCAAGAAAAAAGGTAGGTCATTGATCTAGCGAAGAAGAAGATAGTATAGCAGAGTGATAGGACAGAGCAGGAAAGGGAAAGAGTAAATGAGGAAGACAGCGACAGTGGGAATTTAAAGCACTAAATTTCCAGAAAGTGGGGATACTATTTATACTGAAACCCCCGGCACCCCAAACAAGGAGTCTTGTCCCGGAAGAGTTTTCAAGAAAAAAGGTAGGAGACTGATCTAGCGAAGAAGACGATAGTATAGCAGATTGATAGAACAGAGCATTACATTACATTACATTACATGATTATTGTTTTAGGTCCAGCGGACTCTTCCGAGCCAAATCAGGACCGGACAACCCCTACCAATACCATGTAATGTGGACAAAAATGTTGGTCATTAGACAGAGACACTTGAATCCCAGCAAAGGTACAGAAAAACTATCATTATCAATAATGTTGTGCAACTGATTTTTCTGTACCTTTGCTGGGATCCAAGTGTCTCTGTCTAATGACCAACATTTTTGTCCACGTTACATGGTATTGGTATTGCTTACTATCCAAAAATCCTATTTGAATCAATTATAAAAAATATTCACATTATAATATTTAATAAAAAAACAACAAGAAAAAAATGCATGCGCACAAGCACACACATCACTTACGTGCAAGCACACCAATCACCCAGTTACATGCATATGAGAGCTAGTAGGCCTATGTCTCCACCAATCACCCAGTTACATGCATCAGAGCTTGTGGGCTTATGTCTCCACCAATCACCCAGTTACATGCATCAGAGCTAGTGGGCCTATGTCTCCAGCAATCACCCAGTTATATGCATAGCAGAGCTAGTGGGCTTATGTCTCCACAACCTCCCCGGCTGGTCATGATAAAAGTAAATAAAAACGAATACTTTTCCATGTACAAACTGTTTTTTCCTTGCCACTAGTTATATTCTAACATTCTTTATAGCCTACTTCTCAATAGCTAAGGTAAAAATAATGAGTCTGAATCAGGACTGTAGAAATATCTACAGTTGGCAGGTAGAGGTAGTGGAGACGCAGGCCTACTAACTCTGCTACACAGTGTGATTGAACACCACATAAATGATCGGAATGTACATGTCCATGGTATTCTCTCTCACCTCTCTTCACTCCAAAGCCAATAAAGTTTCTGAATTTTCCTTTCTTGCCAAGGTCGACAAACAAGTCGAAGGAAAGTGAAAGTGTTTGCTCGAACATTTCAACTTGCAAACACAATTTAGGCTGCTTGACCGTTTCTACCGGCACAGTTCTGCAGTTCAAAATATAGTTCTCAGTTTCACAAACCTAAAAAATAGTAGGGATCTTTCACACATACCACTTGATGCTACATGGGTCATTTTTGGTGCCATTCATATACAGGCAATTGCCTTGGTCACAGAATTTTCAGTAATTGGTTTCAAACGACGTTCTACATTACATTACAAATTGTTCCACAAAACCACGCTGTCATCAAAGGTTGTCTACACAGTGCATACACGCAGCCATTTAGTGCATGAAGTCTTTACCAGTGAAAAGGTTTAGTGTACTTAAAACATGAGGAATCACATCACACTATTTTTGGAGAGCTGCAATGGAGCAGTAGTGGACCATCAGTCTCAAAAATCCAGAGTTTGGCATCTAGAAGTTTCTGAAGCAGTGCAGTTGTGACTGAAAAGAATCGAGTCCCTCATACACAGAGTTTGTACACAGTGTTTTTATCTAGCTGCGTTAGCTGTTGCTGTGGCCCGATTTCTTACAAAATCTTTGATGTTTTTCCAAGTTATGTGCCTGAGAACAGGTTCTTTTTGAAGGCAGTCTTCTATAACAGCTTTACCAGGTAAGGTGTGGAGGTGAATGTAGCGACCCAACTGTCGATAACAAGCTGCTACTTCCTCTTTACTCCATGGACGCCTGGTTGGATGCTCTGCAGAAAAACCCAAATGTTACTTCAGGGGCGTCGCACACGGGGGGGGGGGGAGGGGGGGGAGGGGGGAGGGGGGAGGGGGGGAGGGGGGGCACCTGCCTCCCCCCAATAATAATTGGCCAAAAAAAAAAAAGAAAGAGAGAGAGAAAGAAGAAAAGAAGAAGAAGAAGAAGAAGATTTCAATCGATAGAGGAAGGCGGGAAGAATCAATAATTAAAAAAATCACCATATTTTTAAACCGTAGTGTAAAGGGCTAACGTACGAAATAATATTACAATAATCTATTAGCATGTGCCGGTGTTTCACAACAAAATATTTCGTGGCGCTAACGCAATCACCGGGCAGCAGAGCTGGCTTTCGCTGTTTGAAAGAAGTGTCATTTCATCACGCAAAGAGCAAAATTAACAAAACAATGGAATCGTCTGTTTTCCAGGTTTGTTGATATCAATTATTTACTTTAGTCTGTAAAATGAGTAAGATAAGGGTGAATGTGCAAGTGTCAATAAATAGTTGAGGTGCGCGATATTTTTTAATTTAGATTTAGTTTGTTGATAGGCCTACACGTGCACGTGCTTTGATCGCAAAAGGGGAAAAAAAGGACCCGTTCGCTTTTCTGGGGACAGATAACGTGGGCTTGACTGCTTTGATTATTACACCACCACCCCCACACCCCACCCCCCATTATAGGTTTCACTTGGTTTGTTTGTTTGTTTGTTTTGTTTGTTTATGTGTCCGCGAATAGATCTCCCATGTTTGTGGACTGAACTAGCTGAGATTTTGTTCATGGACTACTAGTAAGATCATCTGTGATCACCAAGACAAAAAGGCACTCAGACTGACAGTACTTTGCTTTAAAGAAACTGCGAGTAATATACGCCCTAGTAAAACAAATTGATCAATTGACTGATTTTCTGAAACTGGTAGTGGAAGTGTTTGGTCATTATATGTATGCAATATGCAAAACGAGTTGTGATTTATAGAGAAGACACAATTTCAACCTAGATGATCTTGCGGCAGGTAATTAATGTTCGTGTTTCCTGGTTTTAATCATTATCACATCTCGCTAATCATGTATTTGTAGTTTCTGGAAACGAATCTTGTATTTTCAGTAAAGAAGAACATAAATAATTAAATGTTTTTACTCTCAGTCTTTCAGTTGGATGAAGGTACGAGGATATATTACAGGGTGCGTCCCGCTTGTCAGCCCCCCCCCCCCCCCACCTCCCCGTCGACAGGGTTGCCCCCCCCCCCCCAATATTTTGGACCGTGCGACGCCCCTGTACTTGTTTACTATATAAAGCCCAACTGTGGTAATATTTTACAACCGACCGTAATTAGTAAATTGTGTGGGGTGGGAGGAAGAAAATAGGGAGGATGTGTGGGGGTGAAAGAGGGTGTCCACTAGGGATAAATCCATAGCTTCAAGAGTTTTTAAGATATAATGTGGAGATATTTCGAAGCACAATCAACAGGTTTTCTACTTTCTAGGTGCAGCCAATGAAACTGTCGGATAATTAATTATATTTACTAGTTTAGATGTGAATATCAATATAACATTTTCCAAGTATTTAGCAGTCAGGTGAAACTTTTTATTTATTGCAACAATGTGACAATGTTACGGATATAAAATTAAATGCTTTACTGTCATAAGCAAGCAGAATTCTAAAAAAAAACAAAAAACTAAGTGGTCGGTGGTGTATTCCCGTCCTGTACTGTGCAATCAATAAATGCTTGATACGGTCTAACAACCCCTGTTTTTAACTGACAGTACGAGTTCATTACAGCCACCTTAATAAACTGCACGGTCTCTTTGTTAATAAAGAGAGAGACAGAGAGAGATAGACAGAGAGAGAGAGAGACATATAGAGAGAGACACAGAGAGAGAGAGAGAGAGAGAGAGAGAGAGAGAGAGAGAGAGAGAGAGAGAGAGGGGGGGGGGGAAGGGAAAGGCAAAAAAACACGAAAATCAACTTTATTAAATGTCCGATACATTATGGCGAGGTTAGTAGATAATTTTGGAGAAAATAAAAATAAATATAACATAGTGTCAACCACAAACACTATCCTTTGTACCCAGGCTTCCGTAATTTGTTAATTTCTAACCTTCAAGCTGAATTATATTTTTCAATTTCGTATTTTATTTTTAGATATTTGTTAAATGCAGAATTTTCCATCGTTAAGTCAGCTAAAGATCACATCCGGTACATTCACCAACATTTAGATCTCGGCATGTGTATGCTGTTTTTGTACAGTAGTTAACTGTCACTATGTGGCAGTGTTAGCTTAATGCAGTTGCCAACACTATGCGGAGATTGTTGTCAGTGACCTTAATCAGTTTCAAGTTCATGCAAGTATGGACACTTATGTACAAAGTAACACTATCATAATAATATAAATAAATGTAAAAGTCAGAAATATTAACTAATAAAGAACTTTCTGGATTCAAATTTTAAATATACTTACTTTCTGATTGCTTTCCAGTTGAATTGTAAACCTCAGAATTTCCCGAACATTCTAAAAAAGAAAAAAATCCATAAGTACTCAATGACTGTCAAATTAATGACTAACAAATGTGGCAGTGTTAGCTTAACACAGTTTCTTACAAACACTATATGGACATTGTGGTCAGTAACCATATACTACTATTGTTTATTTATTTATTTACATATTTACATCTGACAATGTTGTTCATACAAAATGGCATGCATCTCCCTTTAGTCGTCGGTTGGTGAATGGACCCTGAATTTCACCAACACTATGTGAATGGTTGTGTATTCTGTTTTTGTTCAGTTGTTTACTTTCACTGTACCACTACTAGTAGTATAGGAGCAAAATGAGCATGTGATTTTCCTACACATTTCATTATCATACTCATAGCAATCTATATATATAAATTGCTTAGCCGGAAGTCCTTCTTCGCCACTACTATAAAGTTTGTCCGGTATGGACGCTGATCTGGGCAGGTGCTGGCCGCTGGGAATGGGCCTGTTGTGTGCTCAAAACCAGCGAAATCGTTATAGCCGACATTTCCTTACCGAACGTTTAACCGTTTCTGAGATAAATAAATAAACAAAATGTCCACAAACTGCAATAGCCTCATTCCGCGCGCTTCCATTAAAAATCAAATTGAGGTTTCAGCATGTTTTCCCATATAGACCAAAAAATTTATTGTTTTGGTACGAAGTATTGATAGCTCAGTTGGTAACACCTTCGCCTAACGTTAAGGGCGACCCAAGTTCGAATCCGTCGCGGGCCATATTTTTTTTTTATTTTTTTTCCACTACAATATGGATATTTTTCTTTTTAATTTAGGCTTTTTACCTTTAATATTATTATTATTATTATTATTATTATTATTATTATTATTATTATTATTATTATTATTATTATTATTATTATTATTATTTACTATTATTTACTATTATTATTGATATTATTTATAATATTATATCTTATATCAAATTTTCTTTTAAAACCTTGGTGTTTATGATTTCTATTTGTATTATTCTATATTCAATATTATTATTATTATTATTATTATTATTATTATTATTATTATTATTATTATTATTATTATTATTATTACCAAGGATCGGGATGGGGTGGTACGTTATTATTATTATTATTATTATTATTATTATTATTATTATTATTATTATTATTATTATTATTATTATTATTTATAAACTAATAATAATAATAATTATTATTATAATTATAATATCTTATATCAAATTTTATTTTAAAACCTTGGCGTTTTTTATGATTTCTATTTGAATTATTCAATATTATTATTATTATTATTATTATTATTATTATTATTATTATTATTATTATTATTATTGTTATTATTATTATTATTATCAAGGATCGGGATGAGGTGGTACGTGTAGGTAAAAGGGGGCTACGGGTAGGTTTAAAGGGGCATGGGTAGGCATAACGGGGATACGGGTATATATAAGGGGGTATGGTGATGGTCGATTCCTTTCATCCATACCTGCGAAACGATCAACGGGGAAGTATCAAGGAGGGTACAGGTAGGTTACAAGGGGGGTACGAAAGGTATCAAGGGGTTATGGGGAGGTATCAAGTGGGTTCGGGGAGGTATCAAGGGGGTATGATGAGGCATCATGGGGGGGACGGGGAGATATCAGAGGGGGGGGTATGGTGAGGTATCAAGGGGGATATGGGGAGGTATCATCGTCCAAATGAAACTCGCAGACAACAATTGTCTCTCTGTCTACATTTTAAACAGCAACCTGTGTACCCTGGCTTGCCAGGGTACAAAAACCACTAGTAAAATATATTTTTAAACTGTGGAAGTATATCTAACTGGTGTTTAAAGTTATTTATGCTTGGTGCATTATTAAGTGAAATAGCTAGATTTGTCCAGTTAGTAACAACTCTGCTAGAAAACAAAAACTTCCTATTTTAGTATTGGAATGCTGAATAAATACTTTTCCTTCCAACATTCATGTAAAGAAAAAAACAAACATCAGAACTGATAATTAATTTGAATTAACCAACGTGATTCTGAATCAACAATGGAAGGAAACAAAGTAGAATTAGATCTAGAACAGTGCTGTCAGTAGAAGAGGGATGGAGACGCAGCATGCCATGAAAGTGGCACTAGCTTCAATGGACTCTCCACAGAAAAAGGGAAGAAAAAATGTTGAATTTTCACTGACAGCATCCACGGTTTTCTCATAATAATGGCACAAATACATAAGCACTCAAAGTAAATAATTAACAAACGAAAAATCAACTAAAGCACAGCAACTTACCAGTGGCTCTTTTCAATTCAAGATGGCGACGAGTTGTGCACATTTGTTTTCAAAAACTAGCCACCCTCTCTCTCCTTGGTGTGTGAATTGACGTATACTTTTTACAGCACAAATGCTGCCGGAATACACACACGTGTGTAAAAGGTCGTGTGTGACGTACAATGAATTTTCCGCGTTATGCTGCCTAAACCAATCACAGCTCGGATTATAATTTATGCATATTTTAGAGGTTAGGGAGTTCAAAAATCGCAATATTGCATTATGCGGTCGGCAGCATAATGAGCGCGGCAGTATAACGTGAGTGTGTAACCATACGATTGGCAGCCTAACGGGGTCAACACCTACGCACACACACACACATATATATAAATCTATATATCTATATATATATCTATATATATATATATATATATATATATATATATATATATATATATATATATATATATATATATATATATATATATATATATATATATATATGCTGACAGAATAGTTATTGATATTAATCTGCGGTATGAGAGTATAAACTATAATATCAAACTGGTGTACTAATACCACCTATGTTGTCATCTTTGTAAAAGTTTTGAGTGTTATAATCCGGAAAAAATTAGATCGATTACCATTTGATATAAATTTGTGCAGGAACCAAATGAAGTTATTGCATACGAGGAAGATGAAGATGAAGTATGCATCATCTGCAAGAAAGGCTTTGTAAAAAAAGAAAACGTGACGCTAATACAAAAAGGATGTGATTCTATTAACAAAGCTAGTAAACAGAGGAAAGTATACATACACGCAGTTCCTGGAGATCTTGTACATGCTGTTTGCAGACAAACATTCACAAACAAGCACCATGTGTAAAAAGCTATGAGCAAGCTGAATCAGTCACCATCACCTCGAAAACACAGGTTGTCTGGACTGAACATAGCTTCAGGCACCAGTGGTTTGGGTCCAAAGTGCTTGTTTTGTGACAATGGAAGCAAAGGGGAAAAAAGGATCAAAGCATGATCATTATCAACTGACACCTATAAGAACATTAGAATTCAAAGGTAGGTTGCTGGAGTTTTGTAGCAAGAGAGGAACCAGTGCACCAGACCATCTTCTAAACCTTGTGCGTTGCAATTGCAGAACTGACTGTGCGTCAACCAGGTGTTCATACCGACGACATGGATTGGTCTGCACTGTTGGATGTGGAGAATGCCGAGGTGAAATCTGCTTAAACGTCATGAAGTACACAGAAGAGGAAGAAGAAGAGAAAAAGGAAGAGGAAGAAGAAATGGAAGAAGACATGAATGACAATAGCTTTGAGATCTAAAAGTTTGTTTTCGTGTAATGAAACGTTTTCTAGTGCTGATTCAAGTACAGAATGGTTATGGCATTCCGTTTGTAAAACAATTGATAGTTTGCATTTTAAGGCCAAAACCATAGCATTTTTCGCAATAAATAATTCTATATAAAGAATGGAAGCAAGACTGTAAACAATTAATTATTTGTATAGAGCGATTTCGATAAGCTAAAGAATAGATTCTTTAGTAGAAGTCATGAACACAACAAAAAAATATCAAAGATACTTTTAATTATACAACAATACAAGACAAATGAATTTTCGATCTATGCTCTTCTTCAGATTACAAACAATGCATAAGAATGTTACTTCCATCACTTAATTTATGGCATTGTAAATTTTAAAAAAATGTGTTTGTTTAATGTATATACTATTATTTCTTTATTAATTACGTAGTTTTTATTATAGACTAGGAGTGTAATCCACATGGTGGCCATCTTGAAAAATGGTCGCCATATTTCTTTTTGTAATGACTACTCGGATTTAAAAAAAAAACATGTCTTAAGTCACAGGTATACCAAATTTGGTGCTTGTAAGGCAAAATCTTCGTCTAATACTTCATAGTATAGTACAAGAGTATAATCGGCATTATGGCCATCTTGAAAATGGCCGCCATATTGTTTCTTTTTAATGGCTACCGAGCTTTTATAAAAGAAAAGATTTTAAATATCATACATACCAAATTTGGTGCTTATAGGGGAAAATCTTCTCATGCTTTATATTGTAGACCAAGAGTATAATCAGCATGGCGGCCAACATTAAAAATGGCCGCCATATTGTTTCTGGTAATGGCTACCGAGCGTTTGTAAAAGAGTAGGTCTTAAGTATCGTGTATACCAAATTTGGTGATTGTAGGTCGAAATCTTGATCTCATACTCCATAATTATTGTAGAACAAAAGTGTTATCGGCATGGCGGCCATCTTGAAAAATGTCCGCCATATTTTTTCTGTTAACGGCCTCTGAGCTTTTCTAAAAGAGTAGGTCTTAAGTATCATGTATACCAAATGTGGCGCTTGTAGGTCGAAATCTTGGTCGTATACTTCATATTGTAGAACAAGAGTTTAATCGGCATGGCGGCCATCTTGAGAATGGCCGCCATATTTTTTTTTAATGGCTACCATTCTCCAGGATCGCACAAACAACTGCTGCCCTGACAAGGTTGAAGCCCATTTGGAAAGACAGAACCATCAGTCTACATTCCAAAGTAAGACTGCTGCGCTCTCTGGTCATCTCCATCTTCCTATATGCTTGCGAAGCATGGACCCTCACAGCAGATCTCCAACGAAGAATACAAAGCATGGAGATGAGGTGCTACAGAAGACTTCTGGGCATTTCCTATACCCAACACATCACCAACGACGAAGTCCGACAGACCATCACACAAGCTATTGGACAACATGATGACCTGCTAACAGTGGTGAAGAAACGGAAACTTCGGTGGTATGGCCACGTCACCAGATCATCAGGCCTTGCAAAGACTATTCTGCAAGGCACAGTGCAAGGAGGTAGAAGAAAAGGGAGACCGAAAAAGAGGTGGGAGGACAACATTCGAGAATGGACTGGTTTGACACTGAGCGAAGCCATCAGGGCTGCTGAGGACAGAGAAAGATGGAGTATGCTGGTTAAACGATCATCTGTGGTGCCCCTACGACCTTCGGGTTACGGGACAGGATAGGATAGGCTACCATGCTTTTTTGAAATAGTAGGTCTTAAATATCATGCACATCAAATTGGGGGGGGGGGAAGCTATTTTGTCAGTTATCTGCCATACTCGTTTTTGGCCTTACAAAGCAAGCAATAACTGATTTACAAATGGAATGCCATAGTACACGGCTAGGTAATAAATGCTCAATAACTTTGTTCTGCGATATTTTTTTTTTACATTTTGGATATGTGATAGAGTAAATTATTATCTTTCCGATGCAGTAAAAATTATTTTGGATACCCAAAAAAGCAAAACGAAACATTTTGCGCATTCTGGGCTTGGACTATTTCCCCGAGAAGATAACTCGAATTTTGCCAGCTTGGATGACGAGTGCAATCCAAATCATAACCCACGCACACAAATTACAAGATATATATATATATATATATATATATATATATATATATATATATATATATATATATATATATATATATATATATATATATATATATATATATATATATATATATATATATATATATATATATATATATATATATATATATATATTTTATAAAGCTATATTTTCCCCGTTTCTCACTCAGCTGTGCAAATCGACTACTTTTGACAATAATCAAATTCCTTCCCCTTGTAAATGATATACCTACATGTTGCCAGTCTCTTTCGTTGTGTTCAGTCATAACAAGCATGCTGTATTGTTCTCTGTGTTGTGTAGAAGTAGTGTGGTGGTTTAAAAGGATTCGGTGTGTGTGTGTGTGTGTGTGTGTGTGTGTGTGTGTGGGGGCGTTTGTGTTGACTCCGTTAGGCTGCCAATCGTATGGTTACACACTCACGTTATGCTGCCTCGCTCTTTATGCTGCCGACCGCATAATGCACAATTGCGATTTTTGAACTCCCTAACCTCTAAAATATGCATAAATTATAATCCGAGCTGTGATTGGTTTAGGCAGCATAACGCGGGAAATTCATTGATGGTCACACACGACCCTTAACACACGTGTGTGTATCACGGCAGCATTTGTGCTGTAAAAAGTAGACGTGAAATCACACACTAAGGAGAGAGAGGGAACTAGTTTTTGAAAACAAGTGTGCACAAGTCGCCATCTTGAATTGAAAAGAGCCGCTGGTAAGTTGCTGTGCTTTAGTTGATTTTTCGTTTGTTAGTTATTTACTTTGAGTGCTTATGTATTTGTGCCATTATTATGAGAAAACCATGGATGCTAGTGTCAGTGAAAATTCAACATTTTTTCTTCCCTTTTTCTGTGGAGAGTCCATTGAAGCTAGTGCCACTTTCATGGCATGCTGCGTCTCCATCCCTCTTCTACTGACAGCACTGTTCTAGATCTAATTCTACTTTGTTTCCTTCCATTGTTGATTCAGAATCACGTTGGTTAATTCAAATTAATTATCAGTTCTGATGTTTGTTTTTTCTTTACATGAATGTTGGAAGGAAAAGTATTTATTCAGCATTCCAATACTAAAATATGAAGTTTTTGTTTTCTAGCAGAGTTGTTACTAACTGGACTAATCTAGCTATTTCACTTAATAATGCACCAAGCATAAATAACTTTAAACACCAGTTAGATATACTTCCACAGTTTAAAAATATATTTTATTGCTATGAGTATGATAATGAAATGTGTAGGAAAATCACATGCTCATTTTGCTCCTATACTACTAGTAGTGGTACAGTGAAAGTAAACATCTGAACAAAAACAGAATACACAACCATTCACATAGTGTTGGTGAAATTCAGGGTCCATTCACCAACCGACGACTAAAGGGAGAGGCATGCCATTTTGTATGAACAACATTGTCAGATGTAAATATGTAAATAAATAAATAAACAATAGTAGTTTATGGTTACTGACCACAATGTCCATATAGTGTTTGTAAGAAACTGTGTTAAGCTAACACTGCCACATTTGTCAGTCATTAATTTGACAGTCATTGAGTACTTATGGATTTTTTTCTTTTTTAGAATGTTCTGGAAATTCTGAGGTTTACAATTCGCCTGGAAAGCAATCAGAAAGTAAGTATATTTAAAATTTGAATCCAGAAAGTTCTTTATTAGTTAATATTTCTGACTTTTACATTTATTTATATTATTATGATAGTGTTACTTTGTACATAAGTGTCCATACTTGCATGAACTTGAAACTGATTAAGGTCACTGACCACAATCTCCGCATAGTGTTGGCAACTGCATTAAGCTAACACTGCCACATAGTGACAGTTAACTACTGTACAAAAACAGCATACACATGCCGAGATCTAAATGTTGGTGAATGTACCGGATGTGATCTTTAGCTGACTTAACGATGGAAAATTCTGCATTTAACAGATATCTAAAAATAAAATACGAAATTGAAAAATATAATTCAGCTTGAACTTGAAGGTTAGAAATTAACAAATTACGGAAGCCTGGGTACAAAGGATAGTGTTTGTGGTTGACACTATGTTATATTTATTTTTATTTTCTCCAAAATTATCTACTAACTTCGCCATAATGTATCGGACATTTAATAAAGTTGATTTTCGGGTTTTTTTTTTGCCTTTCCCTTCCCCCCCCCTCTCTCTCTCTCTCTCTCTCTCTGTGTCTCTCTCTCTCTCTCTCTCTCTCTCTCTCTCTCTCTCTCTCTTTATTAACAAAGAGACCGTGCAGTTTATTAAGGTGGCTGTAATGAACTCGTACTGTCAGTTAAAAACAGGGGTTGTTAGACCGTATCAAGCATGTATTGATTGCACAGTACAGGACGGGAATACACCACCGACCACAATTTTTTTTTTTTTAGAATTCTGCTTGCTTATGACAGTAAAGCATTTAATTTTATATCCGTAACATTGTCACATTGTTGCAGTAAATAAAAAGTTTCACCTGACTGCTAAATACTTGGAAAATGTTATATTGATATTCACATCTAAACTAGTAAATATAATTAATTATCCGACAGTTTCATTGGCTGCACCTAGAAAGTAGAAAACCTGTTGATTGTGCTTCGAAATATCTCCACATTATATCTGAAAAACTCTTGAAGCTATGGATTTATCCCTAGTGGACACCCTCTTTCACCCCCACACATCCTCCCTATTTTCTTCCTCCCACCCCACACAATTTACTAATTACGGTTGGTTGTAAAATATTACCACAGTTGGGCTTTATATAGTAAACAAGTACAGGGGCGTCGCACGGTCCAAAATATTGGGGGGGGCGTATATTACTCGCAGTTTCTCTAAAGCAAAATACTGTCTGTCTGAGTGCCTTTTGTCTTTGTGATCACAGATGATCTTACTAGTAGTCCATGAACAAAATCTCAGCTAGTTCAGTCCACAAACATCGGAGATCTATTCGCGGACACATAAACAAACAAAACAAACAAACAAACAAACCAAGTGAAACCTATAATGGGGTGTGGGGTGTGGGGGGTGGTGGTGTAATAATCAAAGCAGTCAAGCCCACGTTATCTGTCCCCAGAAAAGCGAACGGGTCCTTTTTTTCCCCTTTTGCGATCAAAGCACGTGCACGTGTAGGCCTGTCAACAAACTAAATCTAAATTAAAAAATATCGCGCACCTCAACTATTTATTGACACTTGCACATTCACCCTTGCCTTACTCATTTTACAGACTAAAGTAAATAATTGATATCAACAAACCTGGAAAACAGACGATTCCATAGTTTTGTTAATTTTGCTCTTTGCGTGATGAAATGACACTTCTTTCAAACAGCGAAAGCCAGCTCTGCTGCGTTAGCGCCACGAAATATTTTGTTGTGAAACACAGGCACATGCTAATAGATTATTGTAATATTATTTCGTACGTTAGCCCTTTACACTACGGTTTAAAAATATGGTGATTTTTTTAATTATTGATTCTTCCTGCCTTCCTCTATCGATTGAAATCTTCTTCTTCTTCTTTTCTTCTTTCTCTCTCTCTTTCTTTTTTTTTTTTTTGGCCAAATTATTGGGGGGGCAGGTGCCCCCCCTGACCCCCCCCCCCCCCCCCCCCCGTGTGCGACGCCCCTGAAGTAACATTTGGGTTTTTCTGCAGAGCATCCAGCCAGGCGTCCATGGAGTAAAGAGGAAGTAGCAGCTTGTTATCGACAGTTGGGTCGCTACATTCACCTCCACACCTTACCTGGTAAAGCTGTTATAGAAGACTGCCTTCAAAAAGAACCTGTTCTCAGGCACATAACTTGGAAAAACATCAAAGATTTTGTAAGAAATCGGGCCACAGCAACAGCTAACGCAGCTAGATAAAAACACTGTGTACAAACTCTGTGTATGAGGGACTCGATTCTTTTCAGTCACACCAGTCAGAAACTTCTAGATGCCAAACTCTGGACTTTTGAGACTGATGGTCCACTACTGCACCATTGCAGCTCTCCAAAAATAGTGTGATGTTGTGATTCCTCATGTTTTAAGTACACTAAACCTTTTCACTGGTAAAGACTTCATGCACTAAATGGCTGCGTGTATGCACTGTGTAGACAACCTTTGATGACAGCGTGGTTTTGTGGAACAATTTGTAATGTAATGTAGAACGTCGTTTGAAACCAATTACTGAACATTCTGTGATCAAGGCAATTGCCTGTATATGAATGGCACCAAAAATGACCCATGTAGCATCAAGTGGTATGTGTGAAAGATCCCTACTATTTTTTAGGTTTGTGAAACTGAGAACTATATTTGAACTGCAGAACTGTGCCGGTAGAAACGGTCAAGCAGCCTAAATTGTGTTTGCAAGTTGAAATGTTCGAGCAAACACTTTCACTTTCCTTCGACTTGTTTGTCGACCTTGGCAAGAAAGGAAAATTCAGAAACTTTATTGGCTTTGGAGTGAAGAGAGGTGAGAGAGAATACCATGGACATGTACATTCCTCATTTATGTGGTGTTCAATCACACTGTGTAGCAGAGTTAGTAGGCCTGCGTCTCCACCACCTCTACCTGCCAACTGTAGATATTTCTACAGTCCTGATTCAGACTCATTATTTTTACCTTAGCTATTGAGAAGTATAAAGAATGTTAGAATATAACTAGTGGCAAGGAAAAAAACAGTTTGTACATGGAAAAGTATTTGTTTTTATTTACTTTTATCATGACCAGCCGGGGAGGTTGTGGAGACATAAGCCCACTAGCTCTGCTATGCATATAACTGGGTGATTGCTGGAGACATAGGCCCACTAGCTCTGATGCATGTAACTGGGTGATTGGTGGAGACATAGGCCCACAAGCTCTGATGCATGTAACTGGGTGATTGGTGGAGACATAGGCCTACTAGCTCTCATATGCATGTAACTGGGTGATTGGTGTGCTTGCACGTAAGTGATGTGTGTGCTTGTGCGCATGCATTTTTTTCTTGTTGTTTTTTTAATAAATATTATAATGTGAATATTTTTTATAATTGATTCAAATAGGATTTTTGGATAGTAAGCAATACCAATACCATGTAACGTGGACAAAAATGTTGGTCATTAGACAGAGACACTTGGATCCCAGCAAAGGTACAGAAAAATCAGTTGCACAACATTATTGATAATGATAGTTTTTCTGTACCTTTGCTGGGATTCAAGTGTCTCTGTCTAATGACCAACATTTTTGTCCACATTACATGGTATTGGTAGGGGTTGTCCGGTCCTGATTTGGCTCGGAAGAGTCCGCTGGACCTAAAACAATAATCATGTAATGTAATGTAATGTAATGTAATGTAATGTAATGTAATGTAATGCTCTGTTCTATCAATCTGCTATACTATCGTCTTCTTCGCTAGATCAGTCTCCTACCTTTTTTCTTGAAAACTCTTCCGGGACAAGACTCCTTGTTTGGGGTGCCGGGGGTTTCAGTATAAATAGTATCCCCACTTTCTGGAAATTTAGTGCTTTAAATTCCCACTGTCGCTGTCTTCCTCATTTACTCTTTCCCTTTCCTGCTCTGTCCTATCACTCTGCTATACTATCTTCTTCTTCGCTAGATCAATGACCTACCTTTTTTCTTGAAAACTCTTCCTGGACAAGACTCCTTGTTTGTGTATGAGGTCTGTTGGATCAGCTTGGGAGTGTTGGACGCTTTCTGCCGGGTGGTCACTAGGGCTTCCTATGATGTTAGTATTTAGCAATATAGGCATTTTATATGTATATGTTTTGTTGATAATTTATAATGATGTTTGTATTCTATTTTGTTTTTGTAACCGGGGGTTCGAGTAGTTGGGGTAAAGCCTCAGCCGTCCCCTCCGTGGGATGTCTTTATTGTAAAGTGACTGGCCGGTGGAGGGCATTCAATTTTCCCATTAGGGTTGTTTCAGCAGATCTTTTATGCGGATCGGGGGTTGTCCGGTCCTGATTTGCCTCGGAGGAGTCCGCTGGACCTAAAGCAACAATCAATCAATCAATTGTGTATGAGGTCTGTTGGATCAGCTTGGTAATATTGGACGCTTTCTGCCAGGTGGTCACTAGGGCTTCCTATGATGTTATTATTTAGCAATGTAGGCATGTTATATGTATGTTTTTTGTTGATAATTTATAATGATGTTTGTATTCTATTTTGTTTTTGTAAACGGGGGTTCGATAAGTTGGGGTGAAGCCTCAGCCGTCCCCTGCGTGGGATGTCTTTATTGTAAAGTGACTGGCTGGTGGGGGGGCATTCAGTTTTCCCACTAGGGTTGTTTCAGCAGATCTTTTTTATGCGGATTGGGGGTTGTCCGGTCCTGATTTGGCTCAGAAGAGTCCGCTGGACCTAAAGCAACAATTATGTAATGTAATGTAAACGTTCAGTGTTCTTTCCTTCTGTAATTCTACAGTATTTCCGTCTCGTTGTACAGGACAATATGTGACTGAAAGCATGAATCGTTGGGGACACAAATTGTGCTGGTACTGCTTTCTCTAATCCGTGAATAAATTGTTGCTAAAAAATTCTGACAATCTAACTTGTTGAAATTGAATAGTGTGCTGAGTCATGTTTAGAGGGAGCAGTAACCAAACAAATGGAAATGGCGAAATGGACTATGCATGATCTTTATTGATGAGGTGTAATCAATATTTTGATGCGTCCACTGTTAGTTTTCATGAGATGTAAGAATCGTTAAAGATCAAAATTAAATGTATGCTTGTCTTAGGGTGAGTGCCAAATATGATTGGTAATAGAGATTTCGTGTGAGCTGGATGGGTCAAGGGCACATGTACAATGCCATGAACATAATTAAGACAGTTGGGTGCGCGTGAAAAAAATCGATTATATTTTGAAGTGTTTAGTTTAGGTAAGCATGCAGTGGGCAATTGGAAAGGATAACATTTCTTTTAGTATTTCAGATGAGAGTATAAAATGAGATCAAGTTTGCATGCATGCATTCCATTGCACGGACTTTAAAGATCTTGACGCTCATGTTCTAGCTGGGCGAGTGCCAGCTACCTAAATACACTTTGCACTCAACTAGGTCCAATACCTCATCGCCCAGGATTGTGCTCAGTCGTTTGAGAGTCAGACTATATGTCCAGAGGTTGCAGGTTGAGCATCAGACTATGCGCCCAGAGGTTGCAGGTTGGCGCCTTGGGCCGCTTTGGCTAGATCCTGTATCGGCCAGCACTTTGAGCAGCTCTGTCCTATTGTCTGCAAATATGCATCCCGAACAGTGCCCTAAATACTTATAGTGAAATGGTTCAGTGTTTGAATGATCTTTCTATTTTATTTTAGAGCATCCTTTAGCAATCATAGTAGATACCGTGCACAGCTCTGTGTGACTGCAGCACTTTGAAATAATGGTTTGTATGTTGCCCTGTTTACTAAGTAGTCTGCTACAGGTTTTCAGGAAATTGATAAGACATTGATGTACTTGTAATCATTCATTCAATTAAACCACCATTCGTTATTGACACAGCCCAAGCACCCACATTAATTTTATGTTACACGAAGTTATGCAAATTAATAGCCGAATCTCTTATGTCGATGTTCGTGCTTGGGCAGTGTAAATAAAAATATCGAAGCTCGAATATCAAATATCAAGGGATGAACTTGTGCGACTTTTAGGTACGAGGCTTTTCAGGTCACTGTTGGTTTTCTCTGGATACTCTGGTTTCCTCGCTCCCTTCAATAAAAATATTGGATGCAGTCAATCTAAACATTTCAAAATTAAAATTAGATTCCCTTTCCATCTTCTAATAGTGACTTTGCATGTCTGAGTGATGAATGTGCGTTCAGTGCGTATGTAAAGATGTCTGCAAAATGTGCAATTTATTGATTTTTATGTTTTTTAATTAGTGTTGTTGTAGGTTTTTTCCCCACTTTTTTGTTTTTGTTTTTTGTTGTTAAATTTTTATATGTGCTTTTTTAAATAAAAAAACCCCACATTTTTTTGTTACATTTTCTTGTTAGTTGACTGATTATTTTTTATTTTTGTGTGTGTTGGAAGTAACACCACCGTGGAGTGGCCGGGGGTTTCTGTATGAATAGCATCCTCACTTTCTGAAAATTTAGTGCTGTAGTTTAAATTCCCACTGTAGCAGTCTTTCTTCTTTGTTGTTTTCGTATTCATACTCTGTTCTATAGCTCTACTATCTTCTTCGCTAGACCAGTCATCTACCTTTTTTCTTGAAAACTCTCCCAAAACTCCTCGTTTGTGTATTGGGTCAGCTTGGGGATATTGGACGCTCTCTGCCAAATGGACACTAGGGCTTTCTATGATATTATTTAGCAATGTAGGCATTTTATATGTATGTGTTTTGTTTTAATATTTTATCATATTTTTATTCCAATTTTGTAAACGGGGGTTCGATAAATTAAGAGTATAGCCTCAGCGTTCAGTTCAGTTCAGTGGGTAGATTACCGTCCCCGGACACAGTAGCGTATAGGGGACTGTCTTTATTGTAATGTGACTGGCCGGTGGAGGGCATTCAATTTTCCACTAGGGTTGTTTCAGCAGATCTTTTATGCGGATCGGGGGTTGTCCGGTCCTGATTTGGCTCGGAAGAGTCCGCTGGACCTAAAGCAACTATCAATCAATCATTCTGTCCTATCACTCTGCTATACTATCTTCTTCTGCGCTAGATCAATGACCTACCTTTTTTCTTGAAAACTCTTCCTGGACAAGACTCCTTGTTTGTGTATGAGGTCTGTTGGATCAGCTTGGGAGTATTGGACGCTTTCTGCCGGGTGGTCACTGGGGCTTCCTATGATGTTATTATTTAGCACTGTAGGCATTTTATATGTATGTGTTTTGTTGATAATTTATAATGATGTTTGTATTCTATTTTGTTTTTGTAACCGGGGGTTCGAGTAGTTGGGGTAAAGCCTCAGCCGTCCCCTGCGTGGGATGTCTTTATTGTAAAGTGACTGGCCGGTGGAGGGCATTCAGTTTTCTCACTAGGGTTGTTTCAGCAGATCTTTTATGCGGATCGGGGGTTGTCCGGTCCTGATTTGGCTCGGAAGAGTCCGCTGGACCTAAAGCAACAATTAATCAATCAAGCAAGCAAGCAAAACCAGTGTGATTTTTTATCTTTGAGATGCCAGCTCACCCATTGCCACTGTCTGCAAACCACACATGTTTATGTCTTGTCCATAGTACTGCACGCTACCAGTTGTTTGAACATTAGAATATGTATTATAGTTTGAATACATTTATACTGAAGCCATTTGACCGATTTGTGTTTTCTTTTTCTCTATCTTTTTCTCATTCTGTTGCTCAGCTCAGTTACGATTACATAAGTTTTTTTAAAGCACATTCTGCATCAAACTTCAAAGCAGTTTTCATAGTGAGTCAAGAAAAGTTTATTCATATTCTCAGCATCATAATACAAATGTCTTTAACATGTTCTACTGCTAGTTAACTAAAATCCACTAAAGATTTACAATAAAGTCTTTTTGAAGATTTCAATTCAATGTATTTGAAATCAGTTTACAAATTATGTGATTTTAGAATGTAACATCTTTATAAGTATGATGGTACACCTGCAGACCGCCTGGTAATAATGCATAAGAGTTTACACAAATTAACTACACAATAATGGTACAGATGAGCGTACCAACAATGACTACATAATGATGGTACATAAGAGTTTACACACCATGACTACTTAATGATGGTACACAATGACCGCATAAAGTTAGTACAAATGAGCATACACAAAATGATCATATAATGATGGTACACATGAGTTTACACACAATGACCACATAATGTTGATACGGATGAGCTTACACACAATGACCACATAATGTTGATACGGATGAGCTTACACACAATGACCACATAATGTTGATACAGATGAGCTTACACACAATGACCACATAATGTTAGTGCCAAAGAGGTCACACACAATGGCTGCACAATGATGGTAAGAAATCACACTTCCATGTTTGTTGCTTTAGAGAAATAATTTATATACCACAGCTCTTAGAATGCAAAAACGAAGCAAATTCCATAATTTGGAATAATTTGGAGTTCATAGAGCTGTTCGGTAGCCAGATATATACCGGCAGCGTAATGATGGAAAATTGTTAAAGACCGCTTAACGGGGTCAACTCCTGTATGTGTGGGTGTGTGTGTGTGTGTGTGAGGGTGTGTGTATGTGTGAATGTGTGTGCTTGTTTACACGGCGTTATTTGGACAAACTAGTGAACATCTACATAACTTGTTTTGAGAGCCCTCGTTGTTTTGACGTCAGTGTTAGGACTGTGTTAGGGTTAGGGTAATGGTTAGGTTTAGCGTTAGGGTACTTAAAAGTCCTTAAAGAGGGGGACGAAATATGACCCATTGTCAACAAGCTTTAACATACTTCCACTGCTCCTACAACAACAGTTACTACTACTACAACTACTACTGCTACAACTGCGACAACTTGTACTATTTCTCCTACCATTACTACTACTGTACCGTGATTTCGTACTTATCAGCTACACCAGAAAGAAATGTAAAATGTTATACATAATAATAATAATAATAATGAATGGTACTTATATCGCGCAAATCTCACATTGTGACTCATTGCGCACCCACTCGCATTCATCCATTGTACATCCTGTCATTACAACACATATGGCATAATATTACAATAAAATAAAAACAAAAATAATAATAATTATTATTTGAACGCAAGCTTGAACAAATACGTTTTCAGTTGCGATTTGAATGTTGCCAAGTCAGATACGCCTCTCATGTTTGCCGGCAGCGAATTCCAGAGAGTAGGCGCAGCAAAAGAAAATGCACGTTCTCCGAAAGTTTTCATATTTCGGAGTGGCGCTGTTAAAAGACGTTCAGACGAAGAACGTAGTGCCCGAGTTGGTTTATAGGCTACAAGTGCATTGGCTAGGTAGGATGGTAGTGTGCCTTCAAAGAACCGAAATGCCAAAATGCAGACCTTGAATTGAATGCGAAACTTCACCGGCAGCCAGTGAAGCTTGCATAGTAAGGGAGTGGTGTGATCCCTTTTCTTCTGTTTCAAAATAAGACGCGCTGCGTTGTTTTGTACGCGTTGAAGGCGATTTATTTGTTCAGTTGGAAGACCCACCAGAACAGAATTGCAGAAGTCAAGCCGTGATGTCACAAAAGCATTGACAAGAGCTGCACACGCTGACTCGGTTAAAAACGGTCGAATAGAGGCAATGCGCCTCATCTCGAGAAAAGTAGCACGACAAATAGTACCAATTTGATCTTGCATTGACAAGGTTTGGTCAATTTTGACTCCAAGATAGCGCACGGAGTCTTGGTACGGAATGCTGCTGCCATTTACAACTAGGGAGTCGCTGCCGACCTGCCTGAGACACGAGGCTTTGCCTACTGGCATGATTTCAGTTTTTTCAGTGTTCAATTTAAGCTTATTGCTATCCATCCAGGAAAGAACATCATGGATGCAAGTTTGAATGTCTGACTGCACAGTCTTAAAGTCTGATGGCTGAGAACTCTTGGACATCAATATAATTTTTGAAAATAAATGATGTGGAACGAAAATTCATTGCAAACAATGTTGTTTTGTGAATTTTGTTGTTGTTGTTGTTGTTGTTGGTGGTGGTGGTGGTGGTGGTGGTGGAAATGGTGGAAATAGTATGGTATTATCTGTCTTATTCTATATTTATTTTGTCTTTGCCCTTGAGAAGGAGAGAGAGAGGGAGAGGAAGAGACAGACAGACAGACAGACAGACAGACAGACAGAGAAGAACGAAGAAATTGAAGGTAATGAAAGAAAGAAAAAGAAGAAAAGAAACATCGCCATCATCATTATTAGCAACAATAATAGCAACAACTTCAACAACGGCATCAAGAAAGACAGAAAAAAAAAGATCTAAAGAAAGATTAAAAGTCATTCAACAGATAAACACACGATATAACAACTAACAATAACTGCTGTCTGTCCTGTTTATTAGCAAAAGAACAGTGACGTAGGCACAATGCTCCTGTTTAGTAGCAAAAGAACAGTGACGTAGGCACAATGCTTCTGTTTATTAGCAAAAGAACAGTGACGTAGGCACAATGCTACTGTTTAGTAGCAAAAGAACAGTGACGTAGGCACAATGCTTCTGTTAAAAAGCAAAAGAACAGTGACGTAGGCACAATGCTCCTGTTTATTAGCAAAAGAACAGTGACGTAGGCACATTGCTTCGGTTTATTAGCAAAAGAACAATGACTTAGGCACAATGCTTCTGTTTATTAACAAAGGAACAGTGAAGTAGGCTCAATGCTCCTGTTTATTAGCAAAAGAACAGTGACGTAGGCACAATGCAAAGCTCAAGTGAACACGGCAAGGCTTTGTCCACTGCCGGTATAGTCAACATTTTGTGCAATGGAATTAATCACCAACTGCTAGCATTCACAATAACAAATTAGAAAAGCCAAAGAATGTGCCCATGTATACACTAGAAAAGAGCTATTTTAGACAAACAACAACAAAAAGAGGAAACTTTGATGTGAAAGATCTTCATGCAGACATCATAAGGCAAAACTAAACTACAGTCAAATATCAAACAATACACAACCACACTGAAATGTTATAACCGAGATGATTTATATATAATCTGTCATAGCTCAACATTCTGATTCAGTAAGCTATTCACTTAATACTACATACAGTTATTGTTCTAATTCCCTGTGCCTATGACTTAAGGGCTTTTTTCTTACTTTAAAAAAATGAACAAAAGTAATATCAAGAATTATCAAGAATAACAACTCCCACAACAAAACTTTTTTAAATGGATACCAACAAGCAGTGACAGCATGCTATGGTTTAGGACACAGAAGTTCTGAACATGAAACAAGTACTGAAGGAAAACTCGGTTTTCAAAAACACTGTATTGATGATTCCTACAGATAGTGACCATACTTTATTTACGGCATATTTGCAAATACTACTACAACTACTACTATTACTACGACTACTACGACTACTACTACTACTACTACTACTACTACTACTACTACTACTGCTATTACTACTACTACTGCTACTACTACTACTACTACTACTACTACTACTACTACTACTATTACTGCTACAGGATGGTAAAGCACGCTTTTTTCACCTAATCTCAATGTTAATTTTTGAAATTTTAAATTGCATCAAAAACAATTATTGAAAGGGGGAGGAAACCGGAGTACCGGAGAAAGCCCTCGGTGTCCTGAAAAGTCTGTCACCTAAGTCACGTAAGTTCCTACCTCGCGGGGTTGGAACCCGCGAACTTCTTCATAGGAAATCAGCTCTCTGTCCACTGTGCTATGTTTATCACATCTCTCTGTCCACTGAGCTATGTTTATCACAACTCTCTGTCCACTGAGCTATGTTTATCACAGTTCTATGTCCACTGAGCTATGTTTATCACAGCTCTCTGTCCACTGAGCTATGTTTATCACAGTTCTCTGTCCACTGTGCTATGTTTATCACAGCTCTCTGACCACTGAGCTATGTTTATCACAGCTCTCTGTCCACTGTGCTATGTTTATCACAGCCATGGAAAGTATTGTGAAATTGCGAAAGATAAACGTTATATGACATCACTACACTAACGGGAAACGCAGGAAATCCAACAAAACAACACTTTAATGTCCTTTTTGTACTATTTAGGTCTCATTTAGTACAGATTTGAAAAATCTGTACGGTTTTTTTTGGAAGGGGTGGGGGGTGAGGGGTGGGAGGTGAGTACATAGACTCACATTGCTGTCCATGTGAGTAAAAAAATGAATTCCGGATCTAAAAATAGATCTGTTTGAAAATTAGCTCATCAATAGACATGAACTCGAATTGTTAAAACATCAACTCTTTATCAGTGATGTCAACACAGAAAGAAAAGAATTCAGTACAAAACAACAGGCCATTAATTAACCAATTAATACAGCTACGATTGTTAAAACACCAACTCTTTATCAGTGATGTCAACAAAGGAAGACAAGAATTCAGTACAAAACAACAGGTCATTAAGTAACAAATCAATACAGCTATGATTATTCAAACATTAAATCTTTATCAGCAATGGTAACAGAGGTGAATACACTCAGTTAATACAATACAACACAATATAATATAGTACAATACAATATAACACAATACATCTTTATTATCTAACTTTCACATATACATAAAATTGAAAATTGTCTTTGGCATTGAGTGCTCACTTCGCATAAAATAGTAAATGAACAACAATAAGAGAGATAGTAGTTATGCTGGTTTTGCCCCACCTGTTGTACCGACCCCATTTTATTACATAATATGCTGTTTTTAAGAGGTTTTAAACGCACTTCATAACACTCTGGAAATATGTCATTTGCTACAAATATATCCGAATTTCTTACGTCTTTAATTGAAAGCAAAAAAACCCCACATATTCTTTTATTCTTACCAACACATTACACATTAATGTCCGCCGGAATAATCTTTTGTTTAACAAGATAGTCCCGAGTAAATAACGATAATGAAAAGATACCAACCAGTTTACCAACATCTGAAAGACCCATCTTTCCCAATTCAATAGGTTTCATTTTTAAAAGAGATTTTGCAATCATAGCGTAAGTTATATTTAGGCCCACTAAGACAACACTATGGTATCCAAGATTTACAATTGTATGTTCATATGGTACACTCATTTTTATATATAATAAAAACTACTAATAAATTATTACTGCATTGAAAACAAATCTAATGATGGCTTCAATGATGGAGATGATTCAATTTCTTTCTCTACAAGTGGTTTTGGGTGTTTCTGTTTCTTTTTTCCTTGGCGGTATTTATATATTATGTACCCACTTGCACCCACTACACCGGCTATACATAAATAATATATCTTATTTGAAGATTGTACTGGTTGTACTGGTTGTATTGGTTGTATTGGTTCTTCTTTATTTGTTGTTAATGTTTGTTGCATTATTGCGCTCCATTTATCCCTGCAGCTGTTAGATTTTGTAACGGTAACCGAAATACTGTTATGGTCACAGATTTAGAGTAGGTCAATATGTGATTGTTGTTTTATTGTTGCTGCATTCCTTCCGAGCAGGCCGGCGGCCGAGCACTGTTGGGGGTCTCAGAGTATCGGAATGTATTTTTATTTTTATTTAGTTATTTTTATTTTTAAATGGTGTGCGTGTTGGTGTGTGATGACTGTTGTTCTATTAGTCTTGGTGGTTGTTGGTGTGATGCTTGGAATTTTAGTATATTTATTATATTGTTGTTGTCTTCTTGATGACTGTTGTTTACTAGTTTTAATAATTCTGGTGTGATTGCATATGGTGTGTGTGTCGGTGTGTGATGATGGAATTTTAGTATATTTATTATATTGTTTTGTTGTCTTCTTGATGACTGTTGTCTATTAGTTTTAATAATTGGTGTGATGCTTGGAATTTTAGTATATTTATTATATTGTTTTGTTGTCTTCTTGATGACCTGCTGATGACAAATTTAATTTCCTTATGGATGAATAAAATAGTATGAGTATGAGTATGAGTATGAGTATTGTTTCTTCTTTTGGTGATTCCTTTTTTCTTAATATGTTTGCTTTTGTTTGTCTGTTCCATCTATGTAACTTGTTAAATTCTGCTAACTTCTTTCCAGCTGCAATTCTTCCTAGGCTCTTTTGTTTAGTGACTGTCACTGGGTTCTGTTGGTTCTCCGAATTCTTCACCTCTGTTTCCTTCTCCATCTCCATCTCCGGATTGGAAGAGTCCATTTTTAATAGCAGAGAAATTTATGTGTTGAAAAGTAATTAACCTGGCTGAAAATGGTGCCAACAAGCTTCCAAACTTATAATATAGATGTCTTGATACCTCACTAATCCCATTAACAATAACAGGATCTTGAATCAAATCATCAAATAAATCATTCTCACAATCTAAAGTAACAAAGATCAACACAGCTTTGGTATATAATTTCACAATCGAACGCCCTAAACTTTTAACCATTAAAGCACCGAGAACTTTATTATATTTATTATGCAATATAATGATCTCTTCAGGCCTCAGTCTTTGTACTTGTTCAGGTGTTAAGTCAACACCGAGATAATACTTTGACTTTCCGGAAGCTACTAATGCAACCAGCCTGTCTTTTATCTTGTTGTCAACACCTGTACCTGTGACATTAATAGCTTCTTGCGTTAACAAGTCATCACAATTCATTTTAAATACAAATAAAATAAAAAACTAAATTAAAAAATGGCCGGTGCTGCAATGGTGCTTGGTTCTGCTGCTGTCAATGCCTTAGCCTTTTCAGGATCAAATTATTTGTTTTCAAAACTAGACAGTAAAGAAGAATCAAAACGGCATAACTTAGCAATGGAAAAATTACAACAAGATCAGGCCGAATATGAGAAAAACAGACTAATGCAGCTTGATTTTGTTAATAAAAGATTGAAAGAAGGTCATGCTGATAAAACATTCGAAGACGTTGATGAAGCTTTGCACCAATATTATTTATTCAGTGGCACGACACTACCTTCATTAAAACAGCCAGTGTTATCTGATTACTACACACCTAACATTGCACCTACAATGTCAGAGACCAGAGAATTAATTTTAATTGTGTTTGGAATAACAGTAGTTTATTACCTCGTTAAACAAAAATATAAATCTAAATAAAATATGACTTCACGTTTGTCTAGATTATATTATTCTCAATCCGGATATTGGAAAGGGATGATGGCAGTTAATAAACTAGTAGAAAAGACTGGCTTGTCAGCAAACATAGTTAAACAATGGTTATCGAAGCAAGCTGTATGGCAAATCTATCTTCCACCCCCGAAGAAAATAATAAGACCAAAATTTGAAAACTCAAGACCAAATGACACACACCAAATAGATTTGTTATATCTTCCCCATGACAAAATATATAGAAAGAAATACAGGTATGCCCTTACTGTTATTGATATAGCTACCCGGTTTAAGGACGCTCATGCTCTTAGGACTAAAAATTCTGCTGAGGTCGCTCAAGCCTTAAATGTGATTTATTCAAGAGGGCCTCTAAGGTTCCCTAGACTTATTCAATGTGATGAAGGGTCTGAATTCAAAGGAGCTGTTAACCAGCTTTTGTTAAAACATAATGTAACTGTTAGAAGAGGAGTTGTTGGATTGCACAGAGCACAGGGTATTGTGGAAAACTTTAATTGGCAACTAGCAGAAAGGTTATTTACTTATCAGTATTCAAAGGAGCTCTTTACTGAAACCACTAATACAGAATGGGTTATTAGGCTGCCTCGAGTTTTAAGGGAAATGAATTCAGAACCAGCCAGAGTTACAGGATTAAAACCAATCAAAGCTATTAAAAAGAAACAGACTGTTGTTACTGTTTCAAAGCCTGGTCAGCCAGACCTAACTTTGATGAACAAAACTGTTAGATACCTATATCAGCCTGGAGAAGTTGCTAACGACACTAGAAGAAGAGCTACAGACCCAATTTGGTCATTAAGCGTTTATGAAGTTGACAGAGCATTATCTACTGATCCGCCTGTATATTATTTAAGACCGAGAAGCGATCGTAGAACACCCCAAAGAAATTTTGTAAAAGAAGAACTTCAGATTGTTCCACCCGACACAGAGGCATTAAGATTGTCTAATTAAGAAAATAAAAATGTCTAAAAATGACGGACACAGTAAGGAGCTTGCCAAGTTAGAAGACCTTTCACCAATGTTTACAATATTGAATGATGAATATTGGACCACCTTTTCACAGGCTTACCTACAAAATACATCTTTATGTATAATAACTATACTAAACAACACCAAATTAATAAAGAATTCAAATTTGCATGCAAAATAGATTTTGAAAAACATTTTAATAGAATTGTTGAGTGTGGAAATTATAATAAAACCCTTTTACTACCATATACATTTTACTTTGAGAGATTGTGGGGAAATTTTATCCATAATGTCTATAAAGTCCATAAAATGTACCAATAACATGATTGTAAATGTGAATGTTTCGCTAGTTAATTACATGTAGTTTTAAGCTTAAATTATAGTTTATTTAATTATTTAATTAATTATTTTTTTTATTTTAAGTTTTGTTATCAGTATAAAAATGACGGACACAAAAAGTCGTTCGCAATCTCCTTTGTTTAAAGACATCTTTCAGACATTACACCTCCCTATTCTCGACAGTCAAAATGTTATTAAATCTGTCTATAATAATTGGCCATTTGTACTCAACAGTTTTAATTTCAAATCCCCTGTTAAAATACGCATCCACGCTCAGGTAACCTTTATTAAACCTGGCAGCTGTATGCACCGTTTCTTTTATTCTGGCGAAATTAGTTATTAATTTTTCTCTGTTTATGGATAAGGCTTCTAGCCTTGCCGCGCGTTCTGTGTAAAGGTCGGCGAGCCTCTTTTGGATAATCTGTTTTACCTCAATGCTTAAGTTCGCGTCATCAGCTTCTGCTAGTTTATTTTTTTGTTTTTCTATATGTTTGTCGAGCTCACTGAGCTTGGCTAAATTCATCATTGTCTCCCCTCTCACAGATTGTAAAGCTTTATCTAAGCCTTGAAGTTCACGCAGTGGCAATAATGGTGGGTCATTGATAGTTTCCATAACCTGATCAATATTAGTGTCCTCATTTGTTTGTAAGGTTTTTAAGGTTGTTAACTCTGTATTTAGTTGTAATGCAGAACTAGTTAAGTCAGTTAAGTCAGTTAAGTCTTGTACACCTATTTCTGAATTTGGTAACGATGCATCTATTCGTTGAAGTGAAGCTACTGCTTGGCGATGCAATGCTTGCAATGCTCTGTTATCGGAAAGCCCCGATGATCGTATTACAGTCACTGGGAGTTTAGTTTTCAAAGTAGACCACGCATAAAATTTATCAGGATTCTTTGTTAACTGTACTCTCACTTTTTTACCGGATACAATAGTGTTTATAAACAAGTGATTATTTTTGTCTAGTTCGAAGTCGCTGGAACTAACATAGTCCGGTAACTCGCGCCCGATGTAATTGTAAAATTTATTGATTTTTCTGGCTTTTTGGGTTTCAGTTACTTGACGTAATTCTTCTCCTATACTTGGTCTTGTTTGGCTCATGTCGTCTCCTACCATTGAAAGCAGTGTAACGTCGTGGTCTTCATTAGGTAAATCAGATTTAAACACTTCATCCGGAGCTTCACCGCCTTCTGCCATTTTAAATATAATTTTTTTATCACATTAAAAATGCAAAGCTATGGAAACTTGTTAGACCCTACACGTCGATTGAGGATGCCTTTAGGCATCAAAGGTGAGAAAAGCACAATAATTATTACAAACAATCCAAGCAGCACAGAGCCTAATCAGCTACTAACCATACGATTTCCAAATTTAGGCCCTGATGATGTAATAGTTCCAGGCAGTCCTAAATTGGGATTTAAAATTAGTCTGGATTCTGATGAAGATCCTAACAGAACCATAGTCAACAATCTAGGTAGAGCTATAATTAAAAGAATGGTTATTAAACTTGATGGGCGAGAAATCCAAAGTATTGATGACGCCGGTGTTTTGTTTTGTTACACGGATCTGTGGCTGAGTAAATATGAAAGGGAAGATTTGGTTGGTCAGGGGATTCAAACCCCCAATGTGGCAAAACTTCGAATCAAAGCTGGCGATGCTATCACTTCTAACAAAGGTGAAAATGCATTAGCTGCTGTATACAAAAACAGGTTTTATTTTCCACTCGATTTTGAACTGCTACACAGTCATCTGCCATTTCATCAGGGTTCATTTAACGACAGGCTGTCTTTCGAAATTATTTTTAATGATTATTATCAAGTAGTTATTAGCTCTGACAACGATGCTAGTTATACAATTACAGACATCGCGCTTGAATACGAAGTGGTCACTCACTGTCACGCTACGCAGTTTTGCAGTCGCGCGCCTATGTATATAGTTTAATCATCAGCCTGTACATAGAGGTTAAAAGTTACGGTAGTCAAGGGGAGAGAATCAGAATAAATTAATTTAGTTTATAATTAATAAAAGTAGCGAATGTATTGCGCCCGTGCAGAACGTACTATGTTAGAAAAACAGCATAGTTGGCTATTTTGTTATTGAGAAGATTAATTGCTGCCATGCGATATTCTATGTGTGAAATGCGTGCTCTAATCGCGAACGGTGCAGGGAATGAATTATGATTAAAAGAAGTATATTCTGGAAGATTCTTAGCTGATCGTATAAAACCCCTTGCACTGTATATTTTGATAGGAGCAGCAACAGTTGCATATCGCTTTTGTAGCCAGAATCAACGGATCCAAGTTGGGTCAAGGTGCCAGTTAGTGACTTTGTCTGTGGGTCGTACAGATCAGACCGTCAACGAAAAAGAGCCTATTAACGGAAGAGGAGGATTGTTTTGGGAACACTTTGGAAGTGTTTGTTTAACTAAAACTTTTCTAAGCTGTTTAGAATACCTACTGTGTATCCTCGGTGAAATCTGAGTTATCTACGTATAACGTCGGGTGACCTGTGACTCCGTCTAGGACTTCTTATGCCTGTGTAATCACCTTGCCTAACCATCTGTGCCTGTGTGTTTGTCCCGTCGTTCGTGTGTCTTTGTCTACAGGCCGGAGAATCCACTGGTAGCCGTAAGTTTTTTACCTCAATCTCTCAGTTGGCCATAGCGTTCGGGGGTTTGGGTTATGCATGCAGTGTGAATGAATAGTTAATTATGTTTTCTTAATTCTATTTTTTTGGTTTCATATTGGTTGCTGCATAAATACCGAGCAATATAGAGAGAGAGAGAGTTTTCTAAAATGTATTATAAATTAAATAATTATAAATTGATATAAAAGAATTCGCTGTTATGTAGCGAAGAGATGACAGAAAGGAGGTGATTGTGAATGTATATGCGCGATGACAGGGAGGATGAGTAAGGATGTGGAAAGGGAGACAACCATTCCGATAGCGGGGTGCTTGTGCAGTATATTGTAATATAATTATTAATGGTTGCGTATTCTTGTATGTATTGTTGTAGATGTACCAACAAATACAACACCGAAACCCTAGAGCAGACCATTGATGGTGTGCTGAAACCTTGCTGGTGTGAAGCTTGTGTGCCTCGGCCTATTACGCCGTGTTTTCCGTGTGTCAACCTCGGTTGCGAAGGTTCTGGTATTCGCCCAGGGAACTTTATTTCGTTTATAAAGCACACGCACACACACTCCACCACACACAACAAATAACTATAACCAATGATAATCTGTTGTGAGGAACGATAATTGTTTTACATGTGATAAATTATAAATTACAGCACATTGAGATATATTTAATTTGAATTGATTGATAAACGTTGTTGAGTAATATTATCTACTAGATTAAGTAACCCTGTGATTGTATAGTTTTGTCTGGGGGAATTATTTCGCCAGATATTAGTTAATTAGTAATTTAGATTAATTTCTTATAAATTCTATTTTGCTTAAAAGATAAATTTTCTTATTCATTTTATTTAATATAAAAGACTTGTTGTATCTATTTGAAATTTAAGTGGAACAAAGTTTGAATATTTATAAAGATTTAAAGCAGTTGCTTACTGTATATTTACCCTGTTGGCAGTAAGCTGTTTCAGCCATAATTATTATAAATCTCTTGTACATTTTGTAGTTAGTCATTTTCCATTTTGATTTAATTATCATTATTATTTTGAGCGAGTTGTTTATGTATTAGTTTGGGGTTTTATTAGTGGGATTGAGGGTTGGTTGGTTGGGAAGTGGGATAAAGGGAGTTAATTTTTAGTGCGAATGAGTGTGAAATAAAGAAATTGTCTTGTTACTTCTGGTTTTGTCTTTTAGAGTTTATTTAGGTGTTGGGTTTTTTTCTCGTGTGGAAGTGCACGCAAGTCGAACCACTGTTGAGGCAGTTGGGACGTGACATTTTGGTGGCAGCGGTGGGATAGATCTAGGATAGGTTAGGGGGAAGTAGTTAGGGTAGATATTTATTGTTATTTGTTTAGATACCAGAAGTCAGTGTTTGTTTCTTTGTCGTCTTGTGTGTCGGATGAGTGGCCAGTGGGTGGTTGGTCGGGAGTGAGGTTGCGCTGCGCAAAAGGGTTCACACCCCGAGCGTGTGTGCACAAACGGGGGGTTGAGGTAAACAACTTTGTCGTCGAGGCCTAGACGATAAGGGACTTCTCCGGCTCCTGTTACTGTTTACTTGTCATTTGTTCGACTGTTTGTATATGTGTTAATTGTTATTTGTTTCATTGTTATTCACCCATTTTTTTTTCCCATTTTTCTTAGTCCGCGACTGTATGCTGACGAGGGCTGCGACTCGGAGAGCAGCTGAGCAGGCGCGAGCGATGGACCAGTACACGGAGGCCGACGCAGCCGCTTCGCGTCGGGAACCGATGGACGAGGAAACCACAGTGAGTACGCCTTTCGCTCATAGTACTCGCGTGGCAGCTGATCTTACTCCTACTGCAGTTAAGGCCGGTGCAGGAACAAGTAGCGTTGGCATGGAAGTATATCTTAGATACAAGGAGCTAGGCGCTAGCATGGGGCTGAAGGGAGCAGGTCTAGCCAGTTTTGTAGTAGATGGGGCGAAGAGGGAGCAGGAGGCTGCTAGATTGGCGGAAGAGACTGCTAGATTAGCAAAGGAGACAGCTAGGCTCGAGAGGAAGATGGAAAGAAGGCTAGAACTGGAGCGTAAAGAAAGAGCAGAAGAGTTGGCCCTAGCAGAGAAGAGAAGAGCAGAGGAGTTAGCCCTGATGGAAAGGAGGCTAGAGCAAGAGCGCAAAGATAAAGCTAGGGAACTGAAGCTCTTAGAAAAGAAGATCGAATCTGAACGGGGTAATGTTGAGTTGCGTCTGCAAGAAGAGCGTGCAGCTAGAGAGCAGGCTCGGGAGGATGACAGAGAAAGGCTTAGGCAACAGTTAGAACAAGAGAAAGAACTAGAAGCCCAACGTAGGAGGGATAGAGTTCAGCCTGATAGCTACAAGATCAAGGTCCAACCATTTGATGGTAAAGAGGATATTGAGAGCTATCTTCAGCACTTTGAGCAAATAGCTAGAACTCAGAAATGGAGGGAAGAGACGTGGTCGGCTAGGTTGTCACCGTTGTTGTCAGGGGAGGCAAGAGAGACTTATCTGAAGTTAACCCCAGAGCAGATAGTTGATTTCGAAGTGGTCAGGGGGGCTCTTCTGAAACGATTTAGAAGAGATGCTGATTACTACCGCAAGCAGTTCAGGGGGAGTAGGAAAGAAGGCACAGAGACTTTTCCGCAGTACTTGAGTAGAGTACAAGTCTTAGTGAAGAGATGGTTTTCTTTGGCTAAGAAAGATATAGATGATGCGGGCGTAGTGCTTGATGTCTTTCTGACTGAACAGTTGTTGTCAGTGATGAACCCTGAGTTAGAACTGTTTGTGAGGGAGAGGCAGCCTGAGAACGGCGAGCAAGCAGCTGAGATTGCCCAATTACATGTAAATGCGAAACGGACAGTGAGTAACAGGCCAGTGTTCGGTAGCGTGCCATACAAGGGGGGTAACCGTGCTGTCAGTCAACCCGTAGGGGCAGCGAGGAGTGGTCCTAGTGGCAACAAGGGTGAAGAGGATAAGAGGAGGGAACCTAGTGGGGAGAAACGTCCTGTCAGGTGTTTCAGGTGCGGGAAGCTAGGTCACGTAGCGAAGGAGTGCCGTAGTCCGAAACAGTTACTACGTATCACTGTCAGTCCGGATTCAGGGCCGATTCACTCGGAAATGACTAAGGCTAGCTTTAGTACCATTCAGCCGTACAACCCGTGGAGCATGGGAACAGTCAGGGGTCAGCCTGTGAAGATTCTGAGAGATACTGGTGCCGAGGTGGGGGCAGTAGCAGCCAAGTGGGTGCGCCCTGAGGATATGACCGGTAGAGAGATCGAGGTCATGTTCGCTGATCAGGTCAAGTCAGGGAAGTATCCTACAGCGTACGTAGAAGTAGACTCAGCTTTTGTGAAGGGTACAGTAGAATTGATCGTCATCGAGCAAGTTGTACCTGATGTGATTCTAGGCAACTGGGTTACCTTCAAGGGAGGCTATCGAAGTCCCGTAGCTGTAGATGGGTTAGAGTGTGCGATAGCCGCCGTTCAGACCAGGGCACAGGCCAAAGCAGAAGGGAAGCAGGAGAAAGCACTGCCGATTCCGAAGCCATTCCAACTCGATGTGACGCCCGATCAGTTAGCCAAGTTGCAGGAAGAAGATCCCACTTTAGCTAGAGCTAGAGAGTGCGAGAAGCAAGGGACGAAACTCAAGTCAGGCAAAGCGAGGGTTAGCTTCACCAAAAAGAAGGGCATTTTGTACAGGGTACACCATCAGGGAGAAGAGGAGCTAACGCAGCTAGTCGTGCCTAGCAAGCTCAGAGGAGAGGTGATGCGCCTGGCGCACGACCCTCCGATGGCCGGACATTTGGGTGGAAAGAGGACACGTGAGAGGATATGGGGGGTGTTCTATTGGCCAGGAATGTGCGGGGACGTTAGGCGATTCTGCGAATCGTGTCCCGAATGCCAGAAAACAGTTCCCAGGGGTAGGGTAGCAAAAGTTCCGCTGCAGAAACTACCTCTAGTCGACGAACCGTTTCAGAGAGTTGCAGTCGATATTGTGGGGCCTATAAAACCTATGTCAGACAGGGGCAACCAATACATCTTAGTCATGGTAGACTATGCGACACGGTATCCTGAGGCCGTAGCACTGAAAGGCATAGAGGCTGAGAGAGTTGCTGAAGCATTGTGGGAGATCTGGACAAGAGTGGGAATTCCCAGAGAGATATTGACAGATCAAGGGACACAATTTATGTCAAACGTGATGGCCGAAGTAAACAGACTGTTAGCAATCCATGGAAAGGCGACAACACCATACCATCCAATGTGCGACGGGCTCGTGGAGCGTTTCAATGGTACACTCGTGTCGATGCTCAAAAAGCTGACGAAGGAGCAACCGAAAGCATGGGATAGGTACATACCAGCGCTGCTCTTCGCGTATAGGGAGGTACCTCAAGAGAGCACAGGTTTTTCACCTTTTGAGCTACTGTATGGCAAGACAGTGAGGGGTCCCATGTCGGTACTGAGAGATTTGTGGACGAAGGACAGTCAAGGAGAAGAAGTGAAGGTGGCTAGTCAGTATGTTGTGGACCTGCGAAATAGAATCGAGGAAACGTGCGCACTAGCGAAAGAAAGTCTGAAGAAAGCAGGCGAGAGGCAGAAAAGACACTTCGACAAGAAAACGAAACCTAGAACGTTTCAAGCAGGAGACAAAGTGTTGCTTTTGTTGCCAACCAAGCACAACAAACTAGAAATGAGCTGGAGGGGGCCCTACGAAGTCGTAAGTCGTCGAAACGAGTGCGATTATCAGATTCGCATTGGGAACAAGGTGAAACTGTTTCACGCCAACTTACTGAAACTATACCATCAGAGGGTACAAATCGCCACAGCTGTAGTAGTCGATGAAGTTGACGAAGGGAAGGAAGTACCGATGGTCGAGGGCATGCCCACCGTAGTGCTGTTCGTTTCACCGATCGTTCTGGCGAGGAAGAAAGACGAAGCGGTCAGATTTCGGTTTGATGGTAGGAAGCATTTCAAGAAAAGACAATGTACCAGCTGATTTCTTGAGCAGAACTGAGTAGCGTGGTTGTTAAGAACTAAAACTGTTAGTTTTCGTCTTGGTGGGGTGCTGTGTCACGCTACGCAGTTTTGCAGTCGCGCGCCTATGTATATAGTTTAATCATCAGCCTGTACATAGAGGTTAAAAGTTACGGTAGTCAAGGGGAGAGAATCAGAATAAATTAATTTAGTTTATAATTAATAAAAGTAGCGAATGTATTGCGCCCGTGCAGAACGTACTATGTTAGAAAAACAGCATAGTTGGCTATTTTGTTATTGAGAAGATTAATTGCTGCCATGCGATATTCTATGTGTGAAATGCGTGCTCTAATCGCGAACGGTGCAGGGAATGAATTATGATTAAAAGAAGTATATTCTGGAAGATTCTTAGCTGATCGTATAAAACCCCTTGCACTGTATATTTTGATAGGAGCAGCAACAGTTGCATATCGCTTTTGTAGCCAGAATCAACGGATCCAAGTTGGGTCAAGGTGCCAGTTAGTGACTTTGTCTGTGGGTCGTACAGATCAGACCGTCAACGAAAAAGAGCCTATTAACGGAAGAGGAGGATTGTTTTGGGAACACTTTGGAAGTGTTTGTTTAACTAAAACTTTTCTAAGCTGTTTAGAATACCTACTGTGTATCCTCGGTGAAATCTGAGTTATCTACGTATAACGTCGGGTGACCTGTGACTCCGTCTAGGACTTCTTATGCCTGTGTAATCACCTTGCCTAACCATCTGTGCCTGTGTGTTTGTCCCGTCGTTCGTGTGTCTTTGTCTACAGGCCGGAGAATCCACTGGTAGCCGTAAGTTTTTTACCTCAATCTCTCAGTTGGCCATAGCGTTCGGGGGTTTGGGTTATGCATGCAGTGTGAATGAATAGTTAATTATGTTTTCTTAATTCTATTTTTTTGGTTTCATATTGGTTGCTGCATAAATACCGAGCAATATAGAGAGAGAGAGAGTTTTCTAAAATGTATTATAAATTAAATAATTATAAATTGATATAAAAGAATTCGCTGTTATGTAGCGAAGAGATGACAGAAAGGAGGTGATTGTGAATGTATATGCGCGATGACAGGGAGGATGAGTAAGGATGTGGAAAGGGAGACAACCATTCCGATAGCGGGGTGCTTGTGCAGTATATTGTAATATAATTATTAATGGTTGCGTATTCTTGTATGTATTGTTGTAGATGTACCAACAAATACAACACCGAAACCCTAGAGCAGACCATTGATGGTGTGCTGAAACCTTGCTGGTGTGAAGCTTGTGTGCCTCGGCCTATTACGCCGTGTTTTCCGTGTGTCAACCTCGGTTGCGAAGGTTCTGGTATTCGCCCAGGGAACTTTATTTCGTTTATAAAGCACACGCACACACACTCCACCACACACAACAAATAACTATAACCAATGATAATCTGTTGTGAGGAACGATAATTGTTTTACATGTGATAAATTATAAATTACAGCACATTGAGATATATTTAATTTGAATTGATTGATAAACGTTGTTGAGTAATATTATCTACTAGATTAAGTAACCCTGTGATTGTATAGTTTTGTCTGGGGGAATTATTTCGCCAGATATTAGTTAATTAGTAATTTAGATTAATTTCTTATAAATTCTATTTTGCTTAAAAGATAAATTTTCTTATTCATTTTATTTAATATAAAAGACTTGTTGTATCTATTTGAAATTTAAGTGGAACAAAGTTTGAATATTTATAAAGATTTAAAGCAGTTGCTTACTGTATATTTACCCTGTTGGCAGTAAGCTGTTTCAGCCATAATTATTATAAATCTCTTGTACATTTTGTAGTTAGTCATTTTCCATTTTGATTTAATTATCATTATTATTTTGAGCGAGTTGTTTATGTATTAGTTTGGGGTTTTATTAGTGGGATTGAGGGTTGGTTGGTTGGGAAGTGGGATAAAGGGAGTTAATTTTTAGTGCGAATGAGTGTGAAATAAAGAAATTGTCTTGTTACTTCTGGTTTTGTCTTTTAGAGTTTATTTAGGTGTTGGGTTTTTTTCTCGTGTGGAAGTGCACGCAAGTCGAACCACTGTTGAGGCAGTTGGGACGTGACACTCACACTGAACTCAGTAGGATGATTAGGGGCCAATATGACAAACTAGCAATTTATTATGATAGGATCGTTCACTACAGACAATTTAATAAAGATTTATTAGATGCATTATGGACCATCAACATAAATTCACCTGCTCGAAGTTTTAAAGGTGTACTGTTGTTGTTTGTGAAAGAATCTAATTACAATCGTGATAGCGAAAATTTTATCAATCCTAATATTTCAAAAGCGTCTGTTGTGATTGAAGGTAAGCCTAATCAATTATTCGCTAATGGAATGATGGGGTTTCAACAGTTTGATGAGATTAGGAAAATTGGGTGGAGGTAGATTTCGGACTGACATTGTGGATTTGATTTCTAAAGATCTTCATTTGCATGATACAAGACTGCAAGATTATCTGGTTGTCACGTCACCCGAGCGGGTTCCGCGACGTCAGCTCACAGCAACGAGTGGGAGGATAGAACTCAAACCAAATAAACTAACACAAAAAATGCCAGAATAACAATCACACTCTTTTATTCAACTATCAACACACATGCACAGGACAATGGGGTACTAAACCACCCTCCACCCCTATCAAGACCCCCACCCCAGTATTTACTAACAATTACCTCCCTTGTTTAACCTCAAAGAACAAAACTAAACAACAACGGATTTTCCCACAACAATGTACAGCAAAATATCAATAAACAATCAATTCAAAATACTATAAATTTTAACTGAGGAAATGGAGCTGCAAATATTATGTCGAACTATTAACCAAGCTAGCTTGCAGATCAGAAGCACTGTTCGTGAAAATGTCAGTTAAGAGCTCAGTAAGAGCTAAGCAGTTCAAATGATGAAATGATTATACTAAATAAATGAAGTATATTTTTAGGTGCGTGTCGTGCAAGTCTGTGTGTGTGTGGGTGTAGTGCGTGAAGTTCCTGTGGTACACAGAGGCTTCAATGGCGGCGCCCATGACCCCGAAGAAGGACGGCAGTAGTGGCGGAAAGTCCCGTCAAACATCTACCCTTCACAGTCGCAAAAGCAGGGTTTCTAGAGCGGATGCACACACTGCCCAACGGTACAGCAACGGCGCGCAATGGCGTAGGAGTGTGAAGTCATAGTCGAAGAATAACTACGTCAGCGCAACATCAACATAGTAGAACAATAGAGAACGGTAGATAACAGTGGAAACAATGGATAACAGTGGATAACAGCCCAAACCTGTAGACAAATATATAGTCTTAACAGTTTGCCTACAAACTCAAATACTACATTCATATAATACGCCTTCCGCCGTCCGCCATCTTGACCTGGTTATGCATAATAACAATGATAATAATACATGATGCTATACATACATCTCAATAATATAATGCAACTCTTGATACTAATAATCCATATCTCTTTCATAAGCACAGTCGTTTATATAAATATACATGATCATTGCGACTACACTTCAATCACACAGTCCCAATTCATTCCATCCTCATCTCCATCCTCATCACCCCTCTCAACTTTTATAATACATCATGATTATCTCCCTTCATCCATATTATCTTACCGTACTATAATATAAACATGCTCTCCTCATATCCATCACTTTCTTCACCTCCTCTCCAGCATAGTACAATTATCTCTCTCCCCTTACATACATCCCCCCTCTCTCTCTCTCTCTCTAACATGCATTCCTCATCGTCATCTTTGACCCACTTTAGCAACAACAGCAACGACATTTCCCGTTCATGTATATAACAAGAAAATGATAGGAAAATCATACAAAATCAATAAATTATCATTCATCAAAATGCATCCCCTTTCCCCTCATTCATCATCATTCATTCGCATACGCAGTCTCGAAGCACTCGCCACTGAGGAAATGAATTACAGGGTTTTTACTCACCTTATAAGTCTCGGCCTGTGACACACCTCCCCAACACAGTACAACACAGCACAGTACAACACACTGGTTAGTCTGAGAGTTAATTCGTTTTTGGCTATTTGCTAGTTATTCTCACACAAGGACATCTCAATTCTTTAAAAGACCTTGAGCCTTGGCAGGTGCCCAATCGAGGACTACACAACCTTAGGAAGGAATCCTACATTTATCTCCAATAAATGGCGATTACACTCCTCCTTCTACAGTCTTTGGACATTCTTACCCCGACAAGGGCGTAAGACCTTGGGTGGTTCGAAACACACGATTACAACACCCTTTCAGAAAGAAAACCTAATACTTGTCTGACACACAGTCACAAGGTTACTTTTCTGACTAAAGCTGACCTCTCGCAAAAAGCGCCAAATCGACTCTGCCTTACTAAACGCAACCCAGGCCACAGGTAAGACGGTCGAGCTCTCGTTCAGTACCCCTCTTCTAATTCAACATACCCCTATTTCCTGCGTTAAGCACGTGGATTTAGAGCTACTGCATCTTCCGTATGCAATAAAGAAAACGGTCAAGCTATCTATGTACACTACACAGTAGAGAGGTGCAACTTCGCACAAAATATAGCTCTCTCTGTTATGTGCTGAAACTCGTGTCGTCCCACAACCCCCCCCCCCCCCAGTTCTTAACACCTTGAAGAACCTAACTACGACGCGAATTTCTCACTACACTATCTATTGAATACTCCTACTGAGGAAATCTGCTGGAACGTTGTCTTCCCTGTGGTATGCTCTACAACTCCGAACGATGGATGCAAACGAATTGCCCACTTCATCAGTCTGCTCTTGTCTCCCCTGATGTGATCGTCGCCCCTGTTGATCGTAGCTACCACCTCTCTCGTGTGGAACTTCTTTAAGAGGTTGGCGTGGAACAGTTTGCTCTTTCCTCGCATCTTGATCCGGTAATCGCACTCGCCCACGCGCTCAATCATTTCGCACGGTCCTCGCCATGCCAGTTGCAGCTTGTTTCGTTTCTCTGGCAGCAGCAGCAACACTTGCTCCCCTGCGTTGAACACACGCCGTTTCGCCTTCTTGTCGAAGTGTCGTTTCTGTTTTGCTGACGCAGTCTTGAGGTTCTCTTGAGCCAACTTGCACGTCTCTTCAATGCGGTTACGCAAGTCTACTACGTATTGGCTACTCAGTTTTACTTCTTCTTCTTGTATCTCCTTGGTCCATAGGTCTCGCAACACAGCCGTCGGCCCTAGCACGGTCTTTCCATACAGTAGCTCGAAAGGAGAGAACCCTTTGGACTCTTGTGCTACCTCTCGATAGGCGAATAGTAGCGCTGGGATGTAGCGGGCCCACGCTATAGGTTGCTCCGTCGCTAGCTTCTTGAGCATGGACACCAGCGTCCCGTTGAATCGCTCAACTAGTCCGTTGCACTGTGGATGATACGGCGTGGTGGCTTTCCCGTGGATTGACAGTAGTCTGTTCATCTCCCGCATGACCTCAGACATGAATTGCGTCCCTTGATCTGTCAAAACTTCCCTAGGAACGCCCACCCTCGACCAAATCTCCCATAGCGCTTCTGCCACCCTCTCTGCCTCTATGCCCTTGAGCGGTACAGCCTCGGGGTAGCGTGTGGCGTAATCTACTAGCACTAAGATGTACATGTTACCCCGATCTGACTTCGGTCTAATGGGTCCCACAATGTCTATGGCCACTCTCTGAAATGGTTCGTGCACCAGCGGAAGTTGCTGTAGTGGCACCTTTCTCACTCTTCCCCTCGGTACTACCTTCTGACATTCTGGACAACTGGCGCAGTACCTCCGTACCTCGGCACACATCCCCGGCCAGTAGAATGTTCCCCAGATACGCTCCATGGTACGCTTCCCTCCCAAATGCCCAGCCATGGGTGGATCATGAGCTAACTGAAGGATCCCCCCTCTCAGCTGTTTCGGAACTACTAGTTGCGTCACCTGGCTACCTCTCTTGGTATGTACCCGGTACAACACCCCCTTCTTCTTGCGAAACTCTGCCGACGCCCTACCTGACGCTATATCCCCACCACTCTGTGCCAACGTTCTCGCCTTCGCGAGCGTCTCGTCGGTCTCTTGCATTTTAATAAGCTCTGGTGTGCTAACGGAGATCTGGGATGGTTCGACCACCGCTAATGGTACTTCCCTCTCCTTCTCTGCCTTCTCCTGCGCCCGGGTCTGCACTGCTGCAGCCATCGCGCACTCACCCCCAAACAAAGAAACGGGACTCTTCTCCCCGTTATCGAAAGTTACCCAGTTACCCAGGATAATATCGGGCCCGTCCTCAAAAACCACCAACTCTACCTTCCCCTTGACCAGCGCACAATCCAACTCCACCCAAGCTGTAGGTAGCAGACCCACGTTCGATCGATTCGCCAAGCAAATCTCCACAGTCCGGCCCGTCAAATCCGCTGGTTTGACTAACCTGCCCGCGACTGCCCCTATCTCCGCCCCCGTATCTCTCAACACCTGAACGTCCTGCCCATTCGCCCTACCCTGGCCCCATGGATCATACGGTTTGATTGCGCACACGCTAGCCTGAGGTGCGGTCTTCGTGGAAATAGTACGCCCCACCGTAACCTGGCTCACTGACTGAGGTTTGACTTTACAATCCTTGAACATATGCTTCTCCGACCCACATCGGTAGCAACGACGTACCCCACTACCCCCTTCTGTCCTCCCTACCTTCTGAACCTGACTTCCTCGGTTGCAAGGTTGCTGAGTAGCTTCCGGACGTCTAGGGAAACTTCGTCGCTGACTGGGTAGTACGGGTGCCGGTGCTGACGCTGCTCGTTTCGCGTCTACCACACGCTGTGCCAACTCTGCTGCCTCATTGCTCGTTGTAGGTAGGTTCTCCCTCACGAAGATCTCCAACTCCGTGGTCATGATGGAGAAAAGCTGCTCTCCGATGAAGGTGTCTAGTACCTGTGCTACGTCGGTGATATCTTTGCCTGCGAGCGAAAACCATTTCTTCACCAGCGATCCTAATCTAACCACTAGCTGAGGAAACGTTTCTGCAGCTTCCTTCTTGGCCTCCCGAAACTGCCTACGATAGTAGTCGGCGTCCTTCGTGAAGCGTTTCAACAGAGCGTTCCTGACGGCGTCGAAGTCCTGGGCTTGCTCAGGCGTCAGACGAAGGTAGGTATCCCGGGCTTCCCCTTGTAACAAAGGCGCTAGTCTAACCGCCCATACCTCCCTCCTCCAAACCTGAATCTCAGCTACCCGCTCAAACATCTGGAGGTACGCCTCCACATCCTCTCTGTCTTCCAAGGGTTTCAGTTTAACTGAGTAGTTTGCCCCTCTATCTCTAGCCCTATTCTCCCTCTCTCTCTGATCAGCTCTGTCTTCATCTCTAACTCTGCGTTCTTCGTCCAGCCTCATAAGCATTCTTCTTTCCTCTTCCTTAGCTGCTCTCTCATCTCTCTTCTCTTCTTCTAATCTCTGTTCCAACCGACGCTGGTCTGCTTCCCTCTGTCGCTTTTCCGCTTCCCTAGCTTCTCTTTCCGCGTCCAGTCTGGCCTCCAATCTAGCCTCCATCCGACGACGGTCATATTCTCTTTCTCTCTTCTCTTCCTCCCTCTCCCTCCACTCTTTTTCCCTTCTCCCTTCCTCCCGTTCTCTTCTCAGCTCACTCACGACGTAGTGCGCCAACGCCCCGTCTCTGAAACCCAGACTTTCCCCAATCTGCCTAAGTCTCTCGCTATCGCTGAGCTCGACCTCGACCTTGCCCCGTGCACTGGGTGATTTAGCATACATTTTTGGCAAAGTCAATTGGCTACTCACTGCGGAAGCCTCCTCCAGTAACCCCGTCACCGAGCCCTCATAGTCCGATTGCGGGTCGTCCAGTCCCGTCTCAGCACGATGTCTCGCTTCCCGGCGTTTCGCGGCTCGAGCATCCCGCGTGGCAATGTTGAGAAAGAAGTGAAGAGCAAATATTAGTATACACACAACAAATAACACTTAACTGGTACAAACACCTAACGGAACGAATACGCAACACAACAGTCACAGGAGCCGAGGAATCGTTCACCGTCGTACCCTTAAAGGCGAGCAATGAACCCTGCAACCCAATTCCCCGTTAATGCTTGCACTCCGAGTGTGATCCCTAGTGCAACACACCCCACACTCCTGCCAACCGCCCGCTGCGTACCCTTTCAACACACAACAACTCAAGCACACAACACGCACATCTGGCACTACCCTAACAAAATAAAATGAGTCTATCCCACTTCTGACACCAAATATGTCACGTCACCCGAGCGGGTTCCGCGACGTCAGCTCACAGCAACGAGTGGGAGGATAGAACTCAAACAAAATAAACTAACACAAAAAATGCCAGAATAACAATCACACTCTTTTATTCAACTATCAACACACATGCACAGGACAATGGGGTACTAAACCACCCTCCACCCCTATCAAGACCCCCACCCCAGTATTTACTAACAATTACCTCCCTTGTTTAACCTCAAAGAACAAAACTAAACAACAACGGATTTTCCCACAACAATGTACAGCAAAATATCAATAAACAATCAATTCAAAATACTATAAATTTTAACTGAGGAAATGGAGCTGCAAATATTATGTCGAACTATTAACCAAGCTAGCTTGCAGATCAGAAGCACTGTTCATGAAAATGTCAGTTAAGAGCTCAGTAAGAGCTAAGCAGTTCAAATGATGAAATGATTATACTAAATAAATGAAGTATATTTTTAGGTGCGTGTCGTGCAAGTCTGTGTGTGTGTGGGTGTAGTGCGTGAAGTTCCTGTGGTACACAGAGGCTTCAATGGCGGCGCCCACGACCCCGAAGAAGGACGGCAGTAGTGGCGGAAAGTCCCGTCAAACATCTACCCTTCACAGTCGCAGAAGCAGGGTTTCTAGAGCGGATGCACACACTGCCCAACGGTACAGCAACGGCGCGCAATGGCGTAGGAGTGTGAAGTCATAGTCAAAGAATAACTACGTCAGCGCAACATCAACATAGTAGAACAATAGAGAACGGTAGATAACAGTGGAAACAATGGATAACAGTGGATAACAGCCCAAACCTGTAGACAAATATATAGTCTTAACAGTTTGCCTACAAACTCAAATACTACATTCATATAATACGCCTTCCGCCGTCCGCCATCTTGACCTGGTTATGCATAATAACAATGATAATAATACATGATGCTATACATACATCTCAATAATATAATGCAACTCTTGATACTAATAATCCATATCTCTTTCATAAGCACAGTCGTTTATATAAATATACATGATCATTGCGACTACACTTCAATCACACAGTCCCAATTCATTCCATCCTCATCTCCATCCTCATCACCCCTCTCAACTGTTATAATACATCATGATTATCTCCCTTCATCCATATTATCTTACCGTACTATAATATAAACATGCTCTCCTCATATCCATCACTTTCTTCACCTCCTCTCCAGCATAGTACAATTATCTCTCTCCCTTTACATACATCCCCTCTCTCTCTCTCTCTCTCTCTCTCTCTCTCTCTCTCTCTCTCTCTAACATGCATTCCTCATCGTCACCTTTGACCCACTTTAGCAACAACAGCAACATTTCCCGTTCATGTATATAACAAGAAAATGATAGGAAAATCATACAAAATCAATAAATTATTATTCATCAAAATGCATCCCTTTTCCCCTCATTCATCATCATTCATTCGCGTACGCAGTCTCGAAGCGCTCGCCACTGAGGAAATGAATTACAGGGTTTTTACTCACCTTATAAATCTCGGCCTGTGACACACCTCCCCAACACAGTACAACACAGCACAGTACAACACACTGGTTAGTCTGAGAGTTATTTCGTTTTTGGCTATTTGCTAGTTATTCTCACACAAGGACATCTCAATTCTTTAAAAGACCTTGAGCCTTGGCAGGTGCCCAATCGAGGACTACACAACCTTAGGAAGGAATCCTACATTTATCTCCAATAAATGGCGATTACACTCCTCCTTCTACAGTCTTTAGACATTCTTACCCCGACAAGGGCGTAAGACCTTGGGTGGTTCGAAACACACGATTACAACACCCTTTCAGAAAGAAAACCTAATACTCGTCTGACACAAGTCACAAGGTTACTTTTCTGACTAAAGCTGACCTCTCGCAAAAAGCGCCAAATCGACTCTGCCTTACTAAACGCAACCCAGGCCACAGGTAAGACGGTCGAGCTCTCGTTCAGTACCCCTCTTCTAATTCAACATACCCCTATTTCCTGCATTAAGCACGTGGATTTAGAGCTACTGCATCGTCCGTATGCAATAAAGAAAACGGTCAAGCTATCTATGTACACTACACAGTAGAGAGGTGCAACTTCGCACAAAATATAGCTCTCTCTGTTATGTGCTGAAACTCATGTCATCACACTGGTGAATAAGTATGCATTGTGGTTAGACTTTCGAACCATACCCACCAATGAACTTCATGGATCTGGAAGAAGAATTGAAAACGGAACAGATGGTATAACAATTGAATTGCATAGGGAAGCAAATGCTAGCCCTAGATCAGAAACAGTTACAGTATACATGTATATTATTATGGCTGCTCAGCTAAACATTGAAAATGGAAGATTAAAAGATTTAGTATATTAAAAATGACGTCTTTGTTACCTCGTGATCCTCATTGTGGAATGATCGTTGGCATGAGGTCATGCGGAAAGACTGTCTTTGTTCTGGATTTGTTAGCGAAATATTACGCAGGACACTTTGATTATATAGTTATTTTTTGTCCCACTATTCAATATAATAAAACATACTTAGAGCGTAAGTATGTTTGGACAGACCACAACATTTTTGTTGTTAATCCCAATGGCAAGCTTAATGAGTATTTAACGTATTTTTACAATGTTTCAAAATGAAGGTAATACCCTATTCTTAATCGATGATTGCAGTGCAGAAAAAGAAATTGTATTAAAACGGAACATATTGAGCAAGCTGGCTTTCAGTGGACGTCATGTGGAAATAAGTTTCTGGGTAATAAGTCAGAAATTTAATTCGATTTCAAAGGATTTTAGAGAACAAGTAAAATTTGTTTGCCTGTTTTATTGCAAAGATCGTGACAGCTTTGATAACTGTTTAAAAGAAAATGACGTAATTGAATCAAAAGAGGAAAGAACTAAATTAAAAGAACAGCTAAAAAAAGGCAAGCACTTAAAATTATTATTAAAAACTGACCAACCAACTGGCTATAAGATACTTACCTAAGTAAGAAAGTTACTGATAAAGGTTCTTATATATAGTTATTATAAGTCTTGGATAAGTCTTGTATGTCTTTTATAAGTCCGTTTAAGTTATATATACAGAATAGTACTTGTAATTAAAGTCCATTGTCGATCAGTAATACTAGAATGGAAAGTCGTTTGGTCAGTCAGTAATAAGTTTAAGGGAAGTAACCTATGATTGCTTGCACCTGACTATAAGTAATTTATAAGTTCTTACTTCCCACTTACCGAAGTACCTTAAAACCTGTTACATTTGCCAGCATCCCAAACACCTTCATACCCACTGGAGTTTCATTAACTAATAATAATAATAATAATAATAATAATAATAATAATAAAAATAATATGATGATGATGATGATGATGATGATGATAATGATGAGGGAGAGGCTTAATGTTTGTTGGATTATGATAATAGGTGGGAAAGTATTTTGATGATGATTGAAATGCTTATTGTTTGTTGGATAATAATAATAGGTGGTGAGTAGAAATCATTATTTTAATTAACTAATGTCACTGCCACGACTCCCCCTGGGTAGACGCCACAAACAAACACCTTACACACGCAGACAACCCAGACAGAATGACAGTTTCCCGCAGACGTGAAGTGATGATAACACAACAATTATATATACAACTTTCAAGCTATTTATTCATTCATACCACACACTCATACATATACAACATTTACACATGAAACGAGAAAAATGGTGATGGAACAATCAATGGGTCGATGAACAATGAAATGGAAATGTCAGATGAACGGGGGTTGCTGATCAACCACGTCTAACTAACGACTGTGCAATGCTAATGTCCGAGCACAGAGGGGGTCAAGCATCAAGAGGGGGACAACAAAGAACAAGCCGACCTGATAGTAGGGTGTCCCCGTTGATGTCTCGTGAAGTATCTGCCCCTCCTTGTGGTTGTCACCGGACTGTCGCTGTTAAATCCAGGCGTAGTGGTGTCGCCACTCCCTCCGCCGCCGACGATGACGATGATGATGATGACGCTGTAGTTGCGGCAGCCCTGCCGCCGTCGACGCCTCTCAGCCTGACTCCTCCTGTCGGCTACCTTGTAACGTCGAGGCTAGGTCCAGCAACAGACGTCACGATCACGCGGGAAAAATGGGGTTGTGGAACAATGAGGATGACACAAACGTGGACGTGGACGAATGGGTGGTGATGATGATGTGGGTCCAACGACCGGATGTCGTCGTCGTCGTCGCGCTGATGAATTCGACGAACTTCCGAGCGACGAACGAAGACTTTCGAACAACGAACTTCCGAGCGACGAACGAAGACTTTCGAACAACGAACCTCCGAGCGACGAACGAAGACTTTCGAACCTGCAACATGCTTGCCGTATTGTTAATGTCAAGTCCACCCGATTCTGTCCCCCTCCCTCCTCACACTCTCCCCCCTTACTACACTAACCAATTCCTGTATCTTGAGGAAGCGCCACTGCTGTCCATTTCACTTCCCTTGACTACTTTTACTGTCTCTTGTAATCAAACACATAATTCAAAAACTAAACGACATTATGAATGCATGAAATGAACAATGCTGCAAATGAATACATGAAATCATCAACACATTATCCATCTTGAGCAACCGCAACCTTAACAACAGCAACCACTTCCATCCTACCTTCATCACACTTCACCCCCCATTCTCCTCCCTTATTCTCCCTCCTTCAGTCGCACCCTTCCTCTCCTCAGTGCAACCATCCTTCCCCCAGCCTCACGCACAGCTATCGTTCAACACCCCAAACAGCCGGCCATCGGTCATTAGCACAGTAAAGGAAAATCACCATCACACTTACCCAACGGCTCGATTGTAATAGTACCTGTAGCTAGCCACTTTCCCACTGCTTGCCTACACAGTACTCCAAGTAAGGTATCCAGTGCGTAGTAGTTTCCGTTAGTGGACAATAACCTCGACACTAACCTACCACAAACTCACAAAACTAGTTATTTGCTCTCACTTTTCCTCGAGCTTGCTACTACCACAGTAACATTTCCAACTAGGCTTTCCCTAGAACCAATTATTATTTACGTTAATAACTGTTCCAACCTTACTTCCAGAACAAAATACCCAGAGAGCTAAGACCGTACGTCTTCTCTATCACTCTGCAAAACGTGTTCTGACTAACAGTGAACACATTCCCAAAACTGGCTGGCCAAACTATGCTGTTCAAAAATCACGCTTTCCACGCATAACCATACATACGACATCGCGCAGTCACTACCCCAACTCATTAACTCTCCACCCACACTTACTACCCGGTTTCATCACAGGCTGCCCTGTGACAACTAACAATATGGTAATAAAAATGAAGGGTGGGTCTCATTTTTGCTTGTTGATTGTTTAAGTGTTGTGTATGCGTGGGAAAGGGAGCGGGTCTCATATTGATTGATGCTTTGTGCATGGGCTTAATTGATGTGAGTGTGGGAGAGGGCATACATTCATTTTTTTTATTGGCGCCCTTTTGCCTTCATTTTGCTGCTGATGGTCATCACCTTTAATCGCCGTTGTACAGTTGATCCGGTGCGATGGATCGCGAGCTAAAAATACCATGTCTCGTCATAGCTAGTGACGTTGGCATTTTGCGATCCGCTGCAACGGATCGTAACTGAAAGTACCATGTCTCACCACAGCTAGTGGTCTTGGCATTTTGCGATCCACTGCAACGGATCACAAACTGAAAGTACCATGTCTCACCACCATTCTGACCTTGACCTTTGCGATCCACTGCAACGGATTGCAAACTAAAGTACCATGTCTCACCACCGTTTTGACCTTGATTTTGACCTTTGCGATCCACTGCAACGGATTGCAAACTGTCACTGAGACACTGGCAATCAATAACTTGTTGAGAAAAACACTGTGTCACTGTGACTTCGTTCTGTTCTAGAGCTATGAAAATTACTTGTAGACTTTAAAAAAAGAAGCTGTTTCGCCCTTGCTGTACAATTTCGTTAGAACAACAACTTTGCTAGTTGTTATGTGACGTGTTTTTTTTTGTTTTTTAAAAACGATATATTTTAACTGTCCATTTCATCAACTGACTTAATGCTCTGTTTACCCTGGGGCATACGGCGTGCCACACTGATCAATAACGGCTGCTGCGTCATTGCTACACCGTTCTGTTCACACTAGCTATAAACATTGATTGTAGACTTAACACACAAAAAGAATCTGTTTTGTCCTTGAGGCCTCGTCATAACAACAGCATCAGTTGTTGAAGGCTAAGTAAAGAGATTTTAAAATTTCGCGAATTTGCCTTCTACTGTTCAGAAATGACCGGCCCTAATGGAGCTTATAAAACCGCAATATTGAGGCTCTTGTCCGACATTGACAAAGTCATTTCTTCAGTATTAATATGTTGACTAACTTTTAGATAGAATCTTTAATTGCATTGAAATATATTGTTCATAATCAACATTATTATTTCCAAAAGAATGCCAACATACCTGTGTTCACTATTTAAAAAAAAAAAACACTTCTAGTCAACACACACAACCACACACAGCCAACGCCAACTATGAAAGGAAGTGCCCCAGTCATGTCTGCTTCCGCTAGCGCCATTTTACTCAGGAAACATCCGCCACAAAAAAAGTCCCTATCAATGTAGTAGTCTGTGCACTTATAATTCATAAAATTTAACCTATTTTTAAATCATAAATAACCATATGCATCCTAATACAACATCCAATATCATTTATTACTTACACTAAGTCACCAAACATATAATAATTGATAACAAAATTACTACGCAAAGCTTACCAAACAAGTCAAACCGGTTGGCGTGGTGTGACGTAGCGCTTCATAATAGCTGGGAGAAGGCTGTAATAAATCAATACTGCTGCGCTTTGTTTGGGTTCAGTGCATGTGTTTGTTGTTCATGTGTTGCGTACAATGTTCCTATCCTATCCCGTAACTCGGAGGTCATAAGGGTACCGCAGGTAGTTCAGCCAGTTAGAGCATCTAATATGTTTTTTTTAAATTCCAACCACCTACTGCTTTCAATTAACCTTTAGGCTGCGCTGTATACATACATAATACGAGGCGTTTAAAGCCGGCCTAATGCGATGTCTACGTACGTTGTACGAAGGGAGGTAAAAGCGTTTATAAAATAAATCCTTGGTCATGATAATGAAACAAAAGTTGTTTCCCTTCAACTGTAATGGTTTGGAAAGAAAAATCTTTTGCTTTAGAGGTAATTTTCAAACAGAAAACATGTGTCGAAGCACTGTCTTGTTGCTACCAGTGAAATTTTCCGCCTCGTTCGTCGCCATCATGGCACGCAGAACATACACGGCAGAAGAGGTGGCGAAAATGTTCCAGGAAGAAAACTTAGATGATGATAGTGAGGATAAAGATTTTGATGCGGGTGATGATGTTTATTTGACGGAGGCTGGAGGGAGTGAAATCTTACGATTCGGTCTACGGACGAAGAAGAAGATCGCCGCCTTCAATCTTTATAGCAGACGATGGTAGGTGAAAAAACACTTCGTTATTTTCACTAGATCTATAATAATATTATGTTCCTTTTACACAGACTATTTCTGTATTTATCAGGCGTTCATTACAGTCCATTTTGGTTCACATAATTTTTGGTAATAAATCTTATTTCTATTTTGCAATTCTTGAAAGAATGGGTGTGCAGTTGAGTGAGAGTGAATTTGTTTGCTCAAGCCCCTAACTTTCCATCCCATAATTGTACTAACCAACAATCTTAAATTTTTTTGTCTGTTCTTTGGAATCTTTTTTCAATTTCCTTTCATTTGATATATACTTTTATATATCTAGGTGTAATAGTTTAGCAACAATGGCATATATAATAAGGCATGTGTATTTTTAATCGCAAGTCAAAATTTTCTTTAGCACAGAGCAGGAAAAACATGTCAGCAGGCTAAGGGTTAAAGACGCAAAAAATACGGATATATGTAGCAAATGGCGTATTTTTTAGAGCGTTATGTAGCGTGTTTAAAACCTCTTAAAAACAGCATATTATGTAATAAAATGGGGTCAGTACAACATGTGGCGTAAAAGTAGCACTTCTCCTATCTCTATAAGAGTTTCGATGTGTTCAACAGCCATATGATGCAACTGGAAATAGGCTCTTTCTCTTTCTCTCTCTCTCTCTCTTGCCTTTATCCATCCTGACACATCTACACACACACCCAGACATACTAAATTATCCCTCAATACAATGTATAACACAATAATAACATAACGATAATCAAATTAACTTGCACTTACACTCATATACATAATGAATATATAATGGATACATAGAATATACGTATTTATACGTAACAATGTATACATTAATGCAGAATAATCAACATTCATTAAATTGAACACACCCATGTACATGCATACCACATAGCCTTAACCCATCACATGCCACATGCACTATAAAAGAGATAATCTACTCATTAAAAGTGATAAATATGACTTAAACGTCTAAAAGAGTGCATACAATCATCAAAGTAAACCAGAACGTTAAAATTTTAGTTAAACATATTGACCGGCTTGGCTGACTCGGAAACAGAGTTAGCGATTGTTGAGGATTGAGATCGCACTAGGGATGAAAGAGTTCTTGTGTCATTATTTTTCTTAGCGAACCGCCGAACGGCATTCTAAGCCTTCGACCTGACCGCAAGTACTGAAAATACTGATTCAGGGGGTGGGAAGTGTCGCAATTGATGCGATTCGCCTTTTCCCTAGTGGCTGTGGTTTATGTAAAGTTCATTCAGCTCAACTTAAATTCTCTCCCCTTATTTCATTACTGACAGCAACACAACCTTAATTTGTGTTCCACAAACAGTGGAAACATACGTTGGTTGTTCTAACTTTATTACACTATTTATTTATTGATTTAATAGATCTTATATAGCGCTTTTCCAGTTCAAGAGCAGCTCAAGGCGCTGGTCGATACAGGATCTAATTCAAGCCGCTTGAGGCGTCCACTAGCACACTATCAAAGTTTTAGCCTACAGCGACGTTCTATGTTTCACCTCTACTTGGGACAAGTACAGTGTTTAGCCTACAGCGACGTTCTATGTTTCACCTCTACTTGGGACAAGTACAGTGTTTAGCCCACAGCGACGTTCTATGTTTCACCTCTACTTGGGACAAGTACAGTGTTTAGCCTACAGCGACGTTCTATGTTTCACCTCTACTTGGGACAAGTACAGTGTTTAGCCTACAGCGACGTTCTATGTTTCACCTCTACTTGGGACAAGTACAGTGTTTAGCCTACAGCGACGTTCTATGTTTCACCTCTACTTGGGACAAGTACAGTGCTAAGCCTACACCGACGTTCTATGTTTCACCTCTACTTGGGACAAGTACAGTGTTTAGCCTACAGCGACGTTCTATGTTTCACCTCTACTTGGGCCATGTACAGTGTTTGCCCCTACTTCTGACAATGACAAGAAAAACATAACAGTGTTCCAACACTACACATGTGTGAGAGGGTGGGGCAGGTTTCAAAGACAGGTTGTGAGTGTGGTGGGGGTTGGGGGGTGGGTTGGGGTGAGCGAGAGAAGGAGTGACAGGAGGAGATGAAATAAAGACGCAAAGAAAACACAACTTCTACTGTGAGTGCAAAGTAACAGAATACTCTCTCTCTCTCTCTCTCACACACACACACACACACACAATATTTAATACGCTACCAACCAACACCTAGCATGACTTAACACAGAGGTGATGACAGACAATCTTTCCATCGTTCAGTTCCGCTGTCTTCCCTACTACACGTGCTTAATAAAAGATTCAGTCCAAGAGTAAGGAAATAAGGCAGCAACACTAGTTTATAACGCACGGCGATACATACACTAAAACATGCAGCATTCACCAATCTTACAGAAATGACAAATCCAGTGAAGTTAGCTCTGCCTTTGAAACAAAGGGTCATAGCATGCACAGACACAAAGGGCCATAACATGCACAGACCCAAAGGGCCATAACATGCACAGGCACAAAGGGCCACAACGTGTACAGACACAAAGGGACACAACATGCACAGACACAAAGGGCCATAACATGCACAGACCCAAAGGGCCATAACATGCACAGACACAAAGGGCCATAACATGCACAGACCCAAACCAACTGAGATGAGGAAGATCTGAATACAAAGTACAGCTCATTCTTTCACCTCTTTGGCTTGAGTGGCGGTAACGTACCATGCAGATACCGCTCGTAGTCAGGGTCCGTTAAGTCTGAGAACAGAATGTAGTTGGTCATTCTGTCAGTCAAACCAAGCTGGTACACATCTCTCTCATACCTTCGACGGACATTGAGACAGTGTGAGATGGCAAGACGACACGTGGACACGAGACTGCGAGGTGTGGTGGCCATCTCCCTCAGGTAGGGCAGGAACGAGGTGAACCTTTTTGTCAACTGTTTGTACACATCCTGGTATTTGTGAAAGTCAATATATTTTATTTCTTGCCAGGCATCTCGCAGTCTCTGACCTCTCTCCGTCATAGGATCAGAGGCCTCAAGTAAATCATTGTACATGTGGAACAGCTGTGAATAGGAACAGGATCCTGACTCGTACAGCAAGTGTGCCAGTATGAAGTGTGCTCTCATGATGGCTGAAAGTAGAGGTGATGTTACTGGACGCTCTTTAATTACCCCTCTTATCTGTGAACCTATGAAATTTATAAAGTAATCACCTAATGGTTGATGTGTTCCTGTTTGTGCAGGTTGGTGTGTGCTGAAGCCCAGTCTGATGCACTCTGCTACCATCCTCTGTGCACAGTGTTCATTCATCACAGCGTACAGCAACACAGATTGACATCTCGTTGTCACACTCAGTGGGTTAACTCCCCTGACCACCTGGTGGAACAGGAACTCTGGTCTCTTGTCCAACGCAATGGCGTGTAGAGTTGTCTCTCCTTCATCATTCACTACTTTAGCTTGATCAGGACACCACATCAGTGTGTGATGAATTACATCTCCATAGCGACCGTTTATCAAGGATTGGAGTGGTGTCACGTGTTCAATCTTCTTGTTTATGTCTCCATGGTACTCGATAACCAACTTTGTAAGATCCATCTGGTTTGCTTCAATAGTTCTATACAACAAACTACGGTGATCTCTATCAAGGATATTGGTGTCCCCACCTCTGACCACTAAGGCTTTCACAGTCTTCCAGTCTTTTTTCCTGGCTGCCCTGTTGAGAGGTGTCTCTCCTTCATCGTTTTTCAAGTTGATGTCAGCGCGCTGTTCCTGACAGTAGTCCACCACGTCCCACTGACGTAGTTCTATGCCTACAAGCAGAGCTCCATCACGAGTCCTGTCGAGTCTTTCTCCTCTATCAAAGGTTTGACTACCTGCAAGACGCAACGACTGATCGCTTGATGGAACAGCTGTTCCCGTTCCTTTTTAGACAGACGACAGCGTTGCATGGTGCTGATGCATCGCCACACAACACTGCCTTGCCTCCTCTCCATGGCACGCTGCATCACTTCTCGTCTTTTGGCGTCGTCCAGGTCGTATTCCATCATCCTGGCCACAAGCAGCCACTGATCTTCCTCCATCAGCTTTGGCAGAACATCCAGACACAAGTGGACACTGACACCTTGATCTAGCAGTGCTCTGCACACATCCCACTGCTGTTGTCTCACCATGTCAGTAAACAGTGAGTCCCTCTGTGCCTGCTCCATATCAATTTGTATCAACTGCAGCACCACGTGCCATGCTCTGTTTTCTAGGGCGGCTTTCAGTGTGATTTGTATCAGTTGATGTCTGATCTTACCGTAGTGGTAATGCAGGCTTGGCATGACAACACGCCACTTACAGGACATTGCTGCTTTGTAGGCCTGTCGACTTGAAACGTTAGACATTTGCTGTTCTAGTGCCTTCAGCCGTTGCCATCTCTTTCCTAAAGCCAGACGTTTTGCCGGGTCTCTGGCTGTCTTTGTGCTGATCATGGCGTTCTCCACCACTTCTCTCAGATCAGTGACGTCCACTCCACGTTGAAGCATGTGACCAACAGTTGCCCAGTCAGCGAACATGGCCAGCCGGTAGTATACCCACATCAGCTCTATCTCCGTTAGGCCGTGGTCAGACAGCAGCAACATGACGCGCCACTGCTTCTCTTTGTAAGCCTCTTTCACTGCCCACCAACGCTGGTCGTCATACACAGTGTGGTCTGCCCACTGTTGGACAATGCTCCACCGTCTCTGATCCACAGCTTCCTGCAACAACTCACGGCCAACTTGCTCCCACACATGACACAGACAGACCTTGCTGATCTTATCCCACCTGTCTTCTTTCATTAAAATCATAACACATACACTCAGTTCGTATTGTGAGAGGTCACTGAGATTCACAGCAACAGGTAACAAAGTGTCTGTAAGTCGTAACTCTTCCAATGACACCATCAAAACAACCGTTTTTTGGTCTTCTGAAAGTTGACTCCAGTCGACGTTTGTAGTCAACAGTGTGCTTGTGTTATTAGGCATGAACAATTTGACTGCCTCACTTGAATCTTGAAGTTTTCGTTGTTGAATGGTGTAATATGTAATTGGTTTCCACGTGTGAAGTGTTGTGACGAAAGCGCCCTTCTTGATAACCTCCATCGCGATGTCCCACCTTTTTTCTGTCACTGCTCTGTCCAGCACTGTGTTCAGTTGTTCTCTGTCACAGTGTGGTATTATATATGAGTAATAATGCTCAGTGGCATTTTCTATGAACGCATCAACTGCTACTTTCTGTTGCTGTTTGTCACGAAATCCTACCTCCAGAACTTTAATCAAAAAGTACCACCATCCTTCTGTCAGTGCTCTGTTCAGTACTCTATCCAGCTGATCTCTGTCACAGTGGTGTATGATGAGTGAGATTGTATCATTATTTGCATTTTCTATTAATATATCAGCTGCTAGTTTCTTTTGCTGTTTGTCATAAGCACCTTTCTCAAGCACCTTGATCACAGTGGACCACCATCCTTTTGTTACTGCTCTGTTCAACACTCTGTCCAGCTGCTCTCTGTCACAGTATTTTATGATGTTTGCATAAAAAAAATCAGTTGCATTTTCAATTAATGTATCAATTGCTACTTTCTTTTGCTGTTTGCCAAGAACACCTTTCTCCAGCACCTTGATCACAGTGGACCACCATCCCTCTGTTAGTGCTCTGTTCAGTACTCTGTACAATTGTTCTTTGTCACAATGTGGAATGATGCTTGAGTACCCGAGATAAATTTTCCCGTGATATGAAGTCGACAGGAAATGTTCACTGGCTTTGTCAATAAAAACGTCAACTGCTGCATGTTTGGATTCAACACTGACACCTTTCTCTAGCACCTCGATCACCCAATACCACAATCCCTCTGTCAGTGCTCTGTTCAGTACTCTGTCCAGCTGATCTCTGTCACAGTGTGGTATGAAGTCTATATAATAATACTCAGTTGCATTTTCTATGAGTGAATCAACTACTACTTTCTTTTGTTGTTTATAATAAACCCCTTTCTTTAGCACCTGGATCACAGTGGACCACCATTCTCCCGTCATTGCTCTATTCAGTACTCTGTCCAGTTGATCTCTGTCACAGTGTGGTATGATGTCTGAGTAATACGGCTTAGTTGCATTTTCTATGAATGAATCAACTACTACTTTCTTTTGCTGTTTGTCATGAACATCTTTCTCCAGCACCTTGATCACAGTGGACCACCATCCTTCTGTCAGTGCTCTGTTCAGCACTCTGTCCAGCTGATCTCTATCACAGTGTGGAATGATCTCTGCATAATCATCCTTATTTGCATATTCTATGAACGCATCAACAGCTACTATCTTTTGCTGATCGTAATGAACACCTTTCTCCAGCACTTTGATCACAGTGAACGACCATCCTTCTGTCAGTGCTCTGTTCAGTACTCTGTCCAGCTGATCTGTGTCACAGTGTGGTATGATGTCTGCATAATCATCCTTATTTGCATATTCTATGAACGCATCAACTGCTACTATCTTTTGCTGTTTGCCATGAACATCTTTCTCCAGCACCTTGATCGCAATGGACCACCATCCTTCTGTTACTGCTCTGTTCAGCACTCTGTCCAGCTGTTCTCTGTCACAGTGTGGTATGATGTCTGCGTAGTCATCCTTAGTTGTATTTTCTATGAACGCATCAACTGCTACTATCTTTTGCTGATTGTAATGAACACCTTTTTCCAGCACCTTGATCGCAATGGACCACCATCCTTCTGTTACTGCTCTGGTCAGTACCGTGTCCAGATGTTCTCTGTCACAGTGTGGTATGATGTCTGCATAAACGTCATCAGTTGCATTTTGTATGAATGCATCAATGGCAACTTTGTGTTGCAGTTTGTCATGAACACCTTTATCCAGCACAAAGATCACAGTGGACCACCATCCTTGTGTCAGTGCTCTGTTCAGCACTCTGTACAGCTGTCCTCTGTCACAGTGTTGTATGATGTCTAAGTAATAATTCTCAGTTGCATTTTCTATGAATGCATCAACTGCAACTTTCGTTTGCTGTTCGTCATGAACACCTTTCTCCAGCACAGAGATCACAGTGGACCACCATCCTTGTGTCAGTGCTCTGTTCAGCACTATGTACAGCTGTCCTCTGTCACAGTGTTGTATGATGTCTAAGTAATAACCATCAGTTGCATTTTCTATGAATGCATCAACTGCAACTTTCTTTTGCTGTTTGCCAGGAACACCTTTCCCCAGCACCTTAATCGCAGTGGACCACCATCCCTTTGTTAGTGCTCTGTTCAGTACTCTGTACAATTGTTCTTTGCCACAATGTGGTATGATGCTTGAGTAACCACGATAAATACTCCCGTGATATAAAGTCGACAGGAAATGTTCACTGGCTTTGTCAATAAAAACGTCAACTGCTGCATGTTTGGATTCAACACTGACACCTTTCTCTAGCACCTCGATCACCCAGTACCACAATCCCTCTGTCAGTGCTCTGTTCAGTACTCTGTCCAGCTGACCTCTGTCACAGTGTGGTATGATGTCTACATAATAATACTCAGTTGCATTTTCTATGAGTGAATCAACTACTACTTTCTTTTGTTGTTTATAATAAACCCCTTTCTTCAGCACCTGGATTACAGTGGACCACCATTCTCCCGTCATTGCTCTATTCAGTACTTTGTCCAGCTGATCTCTATCACAAAATTGTATGATGTCTGAGTAATAAGGCTTAGTTGCATTTTCTATGAATGTATCAACTGCAAATTTCTTTTGCTGTTTGTCATGAACACCTTTCTCCAGCACCTTGATCACAGTGGACCACCATCCTTCTGTAAGTGCTCTGTTCAACACTATGTCCAGCTGATCTCTATCACAGTGTGGTATGATGTCTGCATAAACAGTACCGGTTGCATTTTCTATGAATGTATCAACTGCTACTTTCATTTGCTGATTGTCATGAACACCTTTCTCCAGCACCTTGATCACAGTGGACCACCATCCTTCTGTCAGTGCTCTGTTCAGCGCTCTGTCCAGCTGATCTCTGTCACAGTGTGGTATGATGTCTGCATAATCATCCTTATTTGCATATTCTATGAACGCATCAACTGCTACTATCTTTTGCAGATTGTAACGAACACCTTTCTCCAGGACCTTGATCGCAATGGACCACCATCCTTCGGTTACTGCTCTGTTCAGCACTCTGTCCAGCTGATCTCTGTCACAGTGTGGTATGATGTCTGCATAGTCATCCTTAGTTGTATTTTCTATGAACGCATCAACTGCTACTATCTTTTGCAGATTGTAACGAACACCTTTCTCCAGCACCTTGATCGCAATGGACCACCATCCATCTGTTACTGCTCTGTTCAGCACTCTGTACAGCTGCTCTCTGTCACAGTGTTGTATGATGTCTGAGTAATAATCCTCAGTTGCATTTTCTATGAATGCATCGACTGCAACTTTCTTTTTCTGTTTGTCATGAACACCTTCCTTCAGCAAAATGATCACAGTGGACCACCATCCTTGTGTCAGAGCTCTGTTCTGCACTCTGTCCAGCTGCTCTCTGTCACAGTGTGGTATGATGTCTGAGTAATAATCCTCAGTTGCATTTTCTATAAATGCATCAACTGCAAATTTTTTTTGCTGTTTGTCATGAACACCTTCCTCCAGCATCACGACCACAGTGGACCACCATCCTTGTGTCAGTGCTCTGTTCAGCAATCTGTGCCCTTGCTCTCTGTTGCAGTGTTGTATGATGACATAAGTCGTGGAACTGTCAACATCAACCTTTCTATTTTGAATGAAGGCGTCTACAGCTTGGAGTTTTGTATCACTGGGCACGACGTTACCATGGTCATCCAGTATATTAGCTACCTCCAGCCACTCATGTCCTCTCACTGCATTATCTAAACGTTCAGTCCAGCTCTCCATGTTGAATACAATTTAACAATTCCTACCTTTAAATAACGCAATACTCTCTCAAAAGTGAATTGTAATACACATTGTATATAATAACATTCTATATTCTAAAGTAAATTACATAATCTGAATATGAAGTAATATGTATGAAATCGGACTATACAATATAAAACTAAATGTGGAGAAAAAAGCAAAAAGGGATGGGAGATAACTTCGAGGTAGCTCTCTCTCTCTCTCTCTCTCTCTCTCTCTCTCTCTCTCTCTCTCTCTCTTTCTCTGAATTACATCAGGTTTTGCGACAGGCAAACTGAAGGTCAGTTTGTATAGGGGTTCGAAATTATAATTGTAAAAAAATCTATGGAAAAAATAAACAAGCTATAACATTTAAAGCTACGGAGCCAAAGATTTTTTCGAATTTTACACACTCATATATTTTAAAAAAAAAGTAAGCATAATGTTTATTGATTTAAAACAAAAATGCTGTTTTGAAAAAGCCTTAACATTAAGAGTGTCAGACATCAATGAACTGTACAGATTTGTAAGTGTAGTATTACATCTACACCACCACACACTGTCACTGTGTAACTTCTTGTCATCAGATTCAGGTCTGTATAGGTTGTGATCCACAATGAACACTGTACAATATGAAAAGATCAGTATTGAACTGTGTTATGTGGTTAGATTACATTAGATTATGAATGTTTATCACGTCCAGTGGACTGCTAAAAGCCGAATCAGGACCACACAAAACTGTTACGTGGCATAACAAAGTACAATGTTGTTTCCAGGGCTGTAAAGAATAACACTTATTGTCAATTAACCAGTACAGTGTACATGGCCAGGGTTAAAACGAAGATACCCTGTCCTTCAGTATGTAGGGCTGTAACAAAGTCATCTTGTTCATCATCAGGGTATTGATGACACTGGGGCTGTAAAGAAGACGCCTTGTTCATCATCATCGCAGTGATGTCACTAGAGGGCTGATAAGAAGACATCTGGTCCAACATCAGCGTACAGATGCGTCCAAAACCTGAAAGTAAGAATATACATTTCTTTATAAATCAATTTTTAAAATATTAAATAATGAAGAAAGAGATGTAGGAAGAAATAAAGAAAGGAAGGAATGAAGATGGGAAGGAAGGAGGGAAGAAAGGAAGGAAGGAAAGTGTGAAGGAAGGATGGAAGGAAGAAAAGTGTGAAGGAAGGATGGAAGGAAGAAAAGTGTGAAGGAAGGATGGAAGGAAGGAAAGTGTGAAGGAAGGATGGAAGGAAGGAAACGAGGAAAGTATGAAGAAAGGAAGGTAGGAAAGAAGGAAGGAGGGAAGGAAGGATCAAAGATAAAAAGAATGAAAGAAAAACAAGATGGCAAGTCATTTGACGATGTATATGTTACCGGCAATATGTGAAATCCGACATTCTATAGAATGTCTAGGAAAAGTATCGAGGCATTCTATAGAATGTCTAGGAAACGTATCTAGGAATAGGCAGGCATTATATAGAATGCCTAGTTACTTTTCCTAGGCATTCTAAACAATACCGGGATTTTACACATTGCCGGTAACATATACATTTTAGACACTGGCACACATAGCTGACAATCCTCATTTTCACAATTGTTTTTATCCATGTGTTGTGTCTTGGCGTTATCCTAGTGAAACAAAATCAAAACATGGCATGATGAACCACTGTCTAAATCACCCCAATAATTCTTGAAATAAGGCCCCCCAAAAAATTCTTTTGAAAGAAAAAGTGAAATTCAGAACAACTGACTGATAAACCGATCACTTGACCGACAACCCAAATGCTACTCTATGACTGGCCATGAGATTAAATACTTGTATACCAATCTCAGCAAAATCGGTTTAGCTGGTCTTGAGACATTGACCAAAACACGATATAGAAACAATGTGACGCCAGTGACCTTGACCTTTGCTGTGGAGCAACTCTGTCACGGAAGGCTGATGGCCACTATCTTAAGTTATGTTCTATGGAGTTTGATCAAAATCTGTTCAGTGGTTTTAATAAATGGTGCTCATCGAACCGACGAATCGATCGACTTTTGATTCGTTTTGAGTCCTGACGATTGGAAAGAAGGTCACAAAAAGACGAAAGATAGAAAAGTAAAGAAACAAAGCACTACAAGACCAGAAAATCAAAAATAAATATAAATAAATACATAACGGATTGACATTGGAAATGAACATTGTATACACGTGTACTGATGTCAAGGGAAAAATAAATCAAAGAAAAAACATAATTAAATACAGTAATCCTTTTGATACGCCTCTACGCACTCACTTAATAAATACATTAGGTTTGGATAAATGAATTAACAGCCACAACAACAACAACCACAACAACAACGAACACACACACAAATAAATAAATGAATACCTTTGCATCAGCTGGATACACCTTCACAGCCTAGGTCAGAATCAATCTGGACATCATGGACCTGTGGAGTGTCGTGACGACAGCTCTGTCACACGATGTTACACTGGTCTGACTCAGCCTCTGTGTACACAATCACACACAACGTACTCAGCCTCTGTGTACACAATCACACACAACGTACTCAGCCTCTGTGTACACAATCACACACAACGTACTCAGCCTCTGTGTACACAATCACACACACCGTACTCAGCCTTTGTGTACACAATCACACACAACGTACTCAGCCTCTGTGTACACAATCACATACAACGTACTCAGCCTTTGTGTACACAATCACACATAACGTACTCAGCCTTTGTGTACACAATCAACACAACGTACCCAGCCTTTGTGTACACAATCACACACAAAGTACTCAGCCTCTGTGTACACAATCACACACAACGTACTCAGCCTCTGTGTACACAATCACACACAACGTACTCAGCCTCTGTGTACACAATCACACACAACGTACTCAGCCTCTGTGTACACAATCAACACAACGTACCCAGCCTTTGTGTACACAATCACACACAAAGTACTCAGCCTCTGTGTACACAATCACACACAACGTACTCAGCCTCTGTGTACACAATCACACACAACGTACTCAACCTCTGTGTACACAATCACACACAACGTACTCAGCCTCTGTGTACACAATCACACACAGCGTACTCAGCCTCTGTGTACACAATCACACACACCGTACTCAGCCTCTGTGCACACAATCACACACAACGTTCATGGAGTTGTTTGTTTGTTAACATCCATAAAGGATACATCTACATATCTGTTAATTAGTAAGAATTTTTCTTCATATCGGTTTATCAATTAATCAGTATATCCAACAAACAGGGAGAGAAGATTGGCCATCCCTCAAAGCTTACCATGACAAACGTGAGGTTTCTCTTCTACATGATGAAAAAGTTCCATCTCTATCTTTCTGTTTACCTATCTATTTGAATGTTTACCTACCTACCAACTTATCAGTCTATGTATCTATCTAGGTCTACCTATCTATGTCTATCCATGTCTATGTCTACATATTAAGGTCTATCTATCTATCTATCTATCTATCTATCTATCTATCTATCTATCTATCTATCTATCTATCTATCTATCTATCTATCTATCTATCTATCTATCTATCTATCTATCTATCTATCTATCTATCTATCTATCTATCTATCTATTAAAGCAAGAATCAATCAATCAATCAATCAATCAATCTATCTATCTATCTATCTATCTATCTAATCTTATCCTATACTGTAACTCGAAGGTTCTATCTATCTATCTATCTTATCTTATCCTATACTGTAACTCGAAGGTCGTTGGGGCACCACAGATGATCGTTTAACCAGCGTACTCCACATTTATCTGTTCTCATCAACCCTCATGGCTTCGCTCAGTGTCAAGCCAGTCCATTCTCAAATGTTGTCCTCTGTCACGTCCCAACTGCCTCAACAGAGGTTCGACATGTGTGCTCTTTCACACGAGAAAAAAACCCAACACCTAAATAAACTCTAAAAGACAAAACCAGAAGTAACAAGACAATTTCTTTATTTCACACACTCATTCGCACTAAAAATTAACTCCCTTTATCCCACTTCCCAACCAACCAACCCTCAATCCCACTAATAAAACCCCAAACTAATACATAAACAATTCGCTCAAAATAATAATGATAATTAAATCAAAATGGAAAATGACTAACTACAAAATGTACAAAAGATTTATAATAATTATGGCTGAAACAGCTTACTGACAACGAAATAAATACACAGTAAGCAACTGCTTTAAATCTTTATAAATATTCAAACTTTGTTCCACCTAAACTTCAAATAGATACAACAAGTCTTTTATATTATATAAAATGAATAAGAAAATTTATCCTTTATGCAAAAATAGAATTTATAAGAAATTAATCTAAATTATTAATTAATTAATATCTGGCGAAATAATTCCCCCAGACAAAACTATACAATCACAGGGTTACTTAATCTAGTAGGTAATATTACACAACAACGTTTATCAGTCAATTCAGATTAAATATATCTCAATGTGCTGTAATTTATAATTTATCACATGTAAAACAATTATCGTTCCTCACAACAGATTATCATTGGTTATAGTTATTTGTTGTGTATGGTGGAGTGTGCGTGTGTGTGCTTTATAAACGAAAATAAAGTTCCTTGGGTGAATACCACAACCTTCGCAACCGAGGTTGACACACGGAAGACACGGCGTAATAGGCCGAGGCACAAGCTCCACACCAGCAAGGTTTCAGCACATCATCAATGATCTGCTCTAAGGCTTTGGTTTTTGAACTTGTTGGTACATGGCTACCAGTGGATCCTCCCGGCCTGTTGACAAAGACACACAAACGACGGGACAAACACACAGGCACAGAATGGTTAGGCAAGGTGATTACACAGGCATAAGAAGTCCTAGACGGAGTCACAGGTCACCCGACGTTATACGTAGATAACTCAGATTTCACCGAGAATACACAGTAGGTATTCTAAACAGCTTAGAACAGTTTTAGTTAAACAAACACTTCCAAAGTGTTCCCAAAACAATCCTCCTCTTCCGTTAATAGGCTCTTTTTCGTTGACGGTCTGATCTGTACGACCCACAGACAAAGTCACTAACTGGCACCTTGACCCAACTTGGATCTGTTGATTCTGGCTACAAAAGCGATATGCAACTGTTACTGCTCCTATCAAAATATACAGTGCAAGGGGTTTTATACGATTAGCTAGGAATCTTCTAGAATTTACTCGTTTTAATCATAATTCATTCCCTGCACCGTTCGCGATTAGAGCACGCATTTCACACATAGAATATCGCATGGCAGCAATTAATCTTCTCAATAACAAAATAGCCAACTATGCTGTTTTTCTAACATAGCGCGTTCCGCACGGACTGCAAATCATTCGCTACTTTTATTAATTATAAACCAAATTAATTTATTCTGATTCTCTCCCCTTGACTACCGTAACTTTTAACCTCTATGTACAGGCTGATGATTAAACTATATACATAGGCGCGCGACTGCAAACTGCGTAGCGTGACACAGCACCCCACCAAGACGAAAACTAACAGTTTTAGTTCTTAACAACCACGCTACTCAGTTCTGCTCAAGAAATCAGCTGGTACATTTTCCTTCCCTGGAATACTCTCCACTATCAGATCGAAAGGTTGGAGTTGAAGTGCCCACCTCATGAGTCTACAATTTGTAGTCTTTGCTTGCTGCAGGTATTGCAAAGGTCTGTGGTCGGTCTGCACAATGACTGTCCGATCATACAGGTACTGCTTGAACTTTTGTACCCCCCACACCAGTGCCAAGCATTCCTTCTCTATGGTGGAATAGTTCCTCTCCGCTTGGTTTAGCTTCTTGCTGGCACATGTAATAGGTTGTAAGCCCAAACCTTGGTCCTGGCACAGAATCGCCCCTATTCCAATCTCTGATGCGTCAGTCTGTAGCACTAATGGTTTTTCCGTGTCTGGCATACAGCATACGGGTTTGGAACATATGCGGTTTTTGAGCGTCTGGAACGCTACTTCGCAAGCGTCGGACCACTGTACGGGACCTGATTTGCCTCCCTTGGTTAAGTCGGTCAGCGGCACCGCTATCGCAGCAAAATTCGGTACAAACTTCCGATAGTACCCTGCTAATCCAAGGAATGACCTGACCTGTTTCTTGGTAGTGGGACGTGGTGCATTCTGGATCTTGTCCATCTTTCCTTGTTCCGGCTGCACTTTGCCTTCTCCCACTATGTGTCCTAGATACTCCCGCTTGCGCCTGGAACGCTTCTTACCACCCAAACGAAATCTGACTGCTTCGTCTTTCTTCTTTACTGCCACAATCGGCGAACTGACTGGTGGAACTGCCCGCTCGATCGCTCCCATGATCAACAACGTTCCAATCTCTGTCCTGATAGTTTCTACCTTCGAATGACGCAAAGGTTTTATAGGCCCCACAATATCGACTGCAACTCTCTGAAACGGTTCATCAACTAGAGGTAGTTCCTGCAGCGGAACTTTTGCTACCCTACCCCTGGGAACTGTTTTCTGGCATTCGGGACATGATTCGCAGAATCGCCTAACATCCCCGCACATTCCTGGCCAATAGGACACCCCCCATATCCTCTCACGTGTCCTCTTTCCACCTAAGTGTCCGGCCATAGGAGGGTCGTGCGCCAGGCGCATCACCTCTCCTCTAAGCTTGCTAGGCACGACTAGCTGTGTTAGCTCTTCTTCCCCCTGATGGTGCACTCTATACAAAATACCCTTCTTTTTGCAGAAGCTAACCATCGCTTTGCCTGACTTGAGTTTCGTCCCTTGCTTCTCGCACTCTCTAGCTCTAGCTAAAGTAGAATCTTCTTCCTGCAACTTGGCCAACTGATCGGGCGTCACATCGAGTTGGAATGGCTTCGGAATCGGCAGTGCTTTCTCCTGCTTCCCTTCTGCTTTGGCCTGAGCCCTGGTCTGAACGGCGGCTATCGCACACTCTAACCCATCTACAGCTACGGGACTTCGATAGCCTCCCTTGAAGGTAACCCAGTTGCCTAGAATCACATCAGGTACAACTTGCTCGATGACGATCAATTCTACTGTACCCTTCACGAAAGCTGAGTCTACTTCTACGTACGCTGTAGGATACTTCCCTGACTTGACCTGATCAGCGAACATGACCTCGATCTCTCTACCGGTCATATCCTCAGGGCGCACCCACTTGGCTGCTACTGCCCCCACTTCGGCACCAGTATCTCTCAGAATCTTCACAGGCTGACCCCTGACTGTTCCCATGCTCCACGGGTTGTAAGGCTGAATGGTACTAAAACTAGTCTTGGTCATTTCCGAGTGAATCGGTCCTGAATCCGGACTGACAGTGATACGTAGCAACTGTTTCGGACTACGGCACTCCTTCGCTACGTGACCTAGCTTCCCGCACCTGAAACACTTCACAGGACGTTTCTCCCCACTAGGTTCCCTCCTCTTATCCTCTTCACCCTTGTTGCCACTGGGACCACTCCTCGCTGCCCCTACAGGTTGACTGACAGCACGATTACCCCCCTTGTATGGCACGCTACCGAACACTGGCCTGTTACTCACTGTCCGTTTCGCATCTACATGTAACTGGGCAATCTCAGCTGCTTGCTCGCCGTTCTCAGGCTGCCTCTCCCTCACAAACAGCTCTAACTCAGGGTTCATCACTGACAACAACTGTTCAGTCAGAAAGACATCAAGCACTACGCCCGCATCATCTATATCTTTCTTAGCCAAAGAAAACCATCTCTTCACTAAGACTTGTACTCTACTCAAGTACTGCGGAAAAGTCTCTGTGCCTTCTTTCCTACTCCCCCTGAACTGTTTGCGGTAGTAGTCAGCATCTCTCCTAAATCGTTTCAGAAGAGCCCCCCTGACCACTTCGAAATCGACTATCTGCTCTGGGGTTAACTTCAGATAAGTCTCTCTTGCCTCCCCTGACAACAACGGTGACAACCTAGCCGACCACGTCTCTTCCCTCCATTTCTGAGTCCTAGCTATTTGCTCAAAGTTCTGAAGATAGCTCTCAATATCCTCTTTACCATCAAATGGTTGGACCTTGATCTTGTAGCTATCAGGCTGAACTCTATCCCTCCTACGTTGGGCTTCTAGTTCTTTCTCTTGCTCCAACTGTTGCCTAAGCCTTTCTCTGTCGTCTTCCCGGGCCTGCTCTCTAGCTGCACGCTCCTCTTGCAGACGCAACTCAACGTTTCCCCGTTCGGAGTCTATTTTCTTTTCTAAGAGCTTCAGTTCTCTAGCTTTATCTTTGCGCTCTTGCTCTCTATCTTTACGCTCCTGCTCTAGCCTCCTTTCCATCAGGGCCAACTCTTCTGCTCTCCTCTTCTCTTCTCGTTCCATCTTTCTCTCAAGCCTAGCTGTTTCTTTAGCTCTGTCCCTTCGCTCTAATTCCATCTCTCTCGCCAATCTAGCAGACTCCTCCGCTCATCTAGCAGACTCCTCCGCTAATCTAGCAGCTTCTTGCTCTCTCTTCGCCCCGTCTACTACAAAACTGGCTAGACCTGCTCCCTTCAGCCCCATGCTAGCGCCTAGCTCCTTATATCTAAGATATACCTCCATGCCAACGCTACTTTTTCCTGCACCGGCCTTAACTGCAGTAGGAGTAAGATCAGCTGCCATGCGAGTACCATGAGCGAAAGGCGTACTCACTGTGGTTTCCTCGTCCATCGGTGCCTGACGCGAAGCGGCTGCGTCGGCCTCCGTGTACTGGTCCATCGCTCGCGCCTGCTCAGCTGCTCTCCGAGTCGCAGCTCTCGTCAGCATACAGTCGCGGACTAAGAATGAAAAATGGGAAAAAATGGGTGAATAACAAATGAAACAAATAACGATTAACACATATACAAACAGTCGAACAAATGACAAGTAAACAGTAACAGGAGCCGGAGAAGTCCCTTATCGTCTAGGCCTCGACGACAAAGTTGTTTACCTCAACCCCCCGTTTGTGCACACACGCTCGGGGTGTGAACCCTTTTGCGCAGCGCAACCTCACTCCCGACCAACCACCCACTGGCCACTCATCCGACACACAAGACGACAAAGAAACAAACACTGACTTCTGGTATCTAAACAATCAAAAATAAATCTACCCTAACTACTCCCCCCTAACCTATCCTAGATCTATCCCACCGCTGCCACCAAAATGTCACGTCCCAACTGCCTCAACAGAGGTTTGACATGTGTGCTCTTTCACACGAGAAAAAAACCCAACACCTAAATAAACTCTAAAAGACAAAACCAGAAGTAACAAGACAATTTCTTTATTTCACACACTCATTCGCACTAAAAATTAACTCCCTTTATCCCACTTCCCAACCAACCAACCCTCAATCCCACTAATAAAACCCCAAACTAATACATAAACAATTCGCTCAAAATAATAATGATAATTAAATCAAAATGGAAAATGACTAACTACAAAATGTACAAAAGATTTATAATAATTATGGCTGAAACAGCTTACTGACAACGAAATAAATACACAGTAAGCAACTGCTTTAAATCTTTATAAATATTCAAACTTTGTTCCACCTAAACTTCAAATAGATACAACAAGTCTTTTATATTATATAAAATGAATAAGAAAATTTATCCTTTATGCAAAAATAGAATTTATAAGAAATTAATCTAAATTATTAATTAATTAATATCTGGCGAAATAATTCCCCCAGACAAAACTATACAATCACAGGGTTACTTAATCTAGTAGGTAATATTACACAACAACGTTTATCAGTCAATTCAGATTAAATATATCTCAATGTGCTGTAATTTATAATTTATCACATGTAAAACAATTATCGTTCCTCACAACAGATTATCATTGGTTATAGTTATTTGTTGTGTATGGTGGAGTGTGCGTGTGTGTGCTTTATAAACGAAAATAAAGTTCCTTGGGTGAATACCACAACCTTCGCAACCGAGGTTGACACACGGAAGACACGGCGTAATAGGCCGAGGCACACAAGCTCCACACCAGCAAGGTTTCAGCACATCATCAATGATCTGCTCTAAGGCTTTGGTTTTTGAACTTGTTGGTACATGGCTACCAGTGGATCCTCCCGGCCTGTTGACAAAGACACACAAACGACGGGACAAACACACAGGCACAGAATGGTTAGGCAAGGTGATTACACAGGCATAAGAAGTCCTAGACGGAGTCACAGGTCACCCGACGTTATACGTAGATAACTCAGATTTCACCGAGAATACACAGTAGGTATTCTAAACAGCTTAGAACAGTTTTAGTTAAACAAACACTTCCAAAGTGTTCCCAAAACAATCCTCCTCTTCCGTTAATAGGCTCTTTTTCGTTGACGGTCTGATCTGTACGACCCACAGACAAAGTCACTAACTGGCACCTTGACCCAACTTGGATCTGTTGATTCTGGCTACAAAAGCGATATGCAACTGTTACTGCTCCTATCAAAATATACAGTGCAAGGGGTTTTATACGATTAGCTAGGAATCTTCTAGAATTTACTCGTTTTAATCATAATTCATTCCCTGCACCGTTCGCGATTAGAGCACGCATTTCACACATAGAATATCGCATGGCAGCAATTAATCTTCTCAATAACAAAATAGCCAACTATGCTGTTTTTCTAACATAGCGCGTTCCGCACGGACTGCAAATCATTCGCTACTTTTATTAATTATAAACCAAATTAATTTATTCTGATTCTCTCCCCTTGACTACCGTAACTTTTAACCTCTATGTACAGGCTGATGATTAAACTATATACATAGGCGCGCGACTGCAAACTGCGTAGCGTGACATCCTCCCACCTCTTTTTCTCACTCCCTCTTTTGCTGCCTTCTTGCACCGTGCCTTGCAGGATGGTCTTTGCAAGGCCTGATGCTCTAGTGACGTGGCCATACAATCGGAGTTTCCATTTCTTCACCTCTGTGAGCATGTCATCATGTTGTCCAACGGCTTGTGTGATGGTCTGTCGGACTTCGTCCTTGGTGATGTGCTGAGTATAGGAAATGCCCAGAAGCCTTCTGTAGTACCCCATCTCCATGATTTGTATTCTTCGTTGTATATCTGCTGTGAGAGTTTATGTTTGGCAAGCGTATCTGTTAACTCAACTCTCTCACTCACTCACTCACTCACTCACTCTCTCTCTCTCTCTCTCTCTCTCTCTCTCTCTCTCTCTCTCTCTCTCTCTCTCTCTCTCTCTCTCTCTCTCTCTCTCTCTCTCATCTTTCAATACTATCTACTTATGTACAGTAGACCTGCATCAGCTAGTCTTTCAGTCCTGTGGTAATTTGTTTTCCTGTTTTCAGATTAGTAGTGGTAGTTTTTATTTTTATTGTTGCTTTAGGTCCAGCGGACTCTTCCGAGCCAAATCAGGACCGGGGTAGTGGTAGTAGAAGTAGTAGTAGTAGTAGTAGTAGTAGTAGTAGTAGTAGTAGTAGTAGTAGTAGTAGTAGTAGTAGTAGAGGCAATGATACCAAAGAATATGGGTATACTACAAAGAAGGATCATAACACAATACTATGCGAAACGAGTGACGTCAGCGACACCACGGCGATACCAAGCGGCTGCGTGGCGGAGCAGGCAAGGGAGGTAAACAGACATATAGTATGTATAGTGTATATATCACTATATCACTGTATAGTGATATAGAGCTTACAATTAACATGGAAATGGTGAATGAAAACAGTTCAATTCTACCTATTTTATGTTATTTTATTTAAAATTCATACAAACATGAGGCCTTTTTCAAGTTCATATTCAAGTTTGTGTTGTTGATGACTGAATCATAAAACAAAACTTTAGCAGCATGCTAGAGTGCTAAATTGTCTTCATAAATTAATATTCCCCATTGAATTGTGATTAGTGGGCTAAAGAGCGTTGGTTGTCAATTGAACAAAAGGGAACTTGTGAAAATTTAACACTGCTTTGCATAATCATACTTATTGTCAAATTCAGTTCAATTTGTAAATATGTTATTGTTTCCTTTGGTTTGGTTTTCTTTGTTGTCTTTGTATGATTACTTTTTTTTAATTTTCTTTAACGTTTGTTGTCTTATAGTCCGTCCCACAGTTTGTTTGTTTGTCATATCATAATTGGCCTCATGTTTGTATGAATTACAAAAAAAAGAAAAAAAAAGTAGAATTCGAACTGTTTTTATTCACCATTTAATGTAAATTGTACGCTCTATGTCACAATGTTGACGAAAAACAAATTTGCAAAAATACCAGCATTATTGCAGGGAGTCATTTTCATACACATTACACAGTAATTTTGTTGACAAATGTGTTCGGGATTCATCAGAAACACGCCGATACAGTCGAGCAATATCGTCTGTATTTACATGTTGCTATGGGGTCTGTTTACCTCCCTTGACCTGCTCCGCCACGCAGCCACTTGACGAGCTGCTCTTAAAACGTCTTCACTTTTTATATAGGGAAATCCTTGTATGATTCTTTTTTGTAGTATACCCATATTCTTTGATGATCTTGCTGCTACTACCACGGGTATTTAAGGATAAATCAATTCAAAGTGCATGCAGGCAACACTGATTCATTTACAGGTTGATTTGTGTTTATACATTACTCCCTGTCCATCTCTTTATACATTACTCCCTGTCCATCTCTTTATACATTACTCCCTTTCCATCTCTTTATACATTACTCCCTGTCCATCTCTTTGTACACTACTCCCTGTCCAACTCTTTATACATTACTCACATCTTTTTATAAATTACTCCCTGTCCATCCCTTTATACATTACTCCGTGCGCATCTCTTTATAAATTACTCCCTGTCCATCTCTTTATACAATACTCCCTGTCCACCTCTTTATACATTACTCCCTGTCCATCTCTTTATACATTACTCCCTGTCCATCATCTCTTTATACATTACTCCCTGTCCATCTCTTTATACATTACTCCCATCTCTTTATACATTACTCCCTGACAATCTCTTTGTACATTACTCCCTGACCATCTCTGTATACATTGCTCCTTGTCCATCATCTCTTTATACAGTACTCCCTGTCCATCATCTCTTTATACATTACTCCCTGTCCATCATCTCTTTATACATTACTCCATGTCCATCTCTTTATACATTACTCCCTGTCCATCTCTTTATACATTACTCCCTGTCCATCTCTTAATACATTACTCCCTGTCCATCTCTTTATACATTACTCCATGTCCATCTCTGTATACATTACTCCCTGTCCATCTCTTTATACATTACTCCATGTCCATCTCTTTATACATTACTCCCTGTCCATCTCTTTATACATTACTCCCTGTCCATCTCTTTATACATTACGCCCTGTCCATCTCTGTATACATTACTCCATGTCCATCTCTTTATACATTACTCCCTGTCCATCTCTGTATACATAACTCCCTGTCCATCTCTTTATACAGTACTCCCTGTCCATCATCTCTTTATACATTACTCCATGTCCATCTCTTTAAACATTACGTCCTGTCCATCTCTGTATACATTACGCCCTGTCCATCTCTTTATACATTACTCCCTGTCCATCTCTTTATACATTACTCCCTGTCCATCTCTTTATACATTACTCCCTGTCCATCTCTTTATACATTACTCCCTGTCCATCTCTTTATACAATACTCCCTGTCCATCATCTCTTTATACATTACTCCCTGTCCATCATCTCTTCATACATTACTCCCTGTCCATCTCTTTATACATTACTCCCTGTCCATCTCTTTATACATTACTCCCTGTCCATCTCTTTATACATTACTCACTGTCCATCTCTTTATACATTACTCCCTGTCCATCTCTTTATAGATTACTCCCTGTCCATCTCTTTATACATTACTCCCTGTCCATCTCTTTATACATTACTCCCTGTCCATCATCTCTTTATACATTACTCCCTGTCCATCATCTCTTTATACATTACTCCCTGTCCATCTCTTTATACATTACGCCCTGTCCATCTCTTTATACATTACTCCCTGTCCATCTCTTTATACACTACTCCCTGTCCATCTCTTTATACACTACTCCCTGTCCATCTCTTTATACATTACTCCCTGTCCATCTCTTTATACACTACTCCCTGTCCATCTGTTTATACATTACTCCCTGTCCATCTCTTTATACATTACTCCTTGTCCATCTCTTTATACACTACTCCCTGTCCAACTCTTTAGACATTACTCACATCTTTGTATACATTACTCCCTGTCCATCTCTTTATACATTACTCCCTGTCCATCTCTTTATACATTACTACTTAACAATCTCTTTATACATTACTCCCTGACCATCTCTTCATACATTACTACCTGACAATCTCTTTATACATTACTCCCTGTCCATCTCTTTATACATTACTACCTGACAATCTCTTTATACATTACTCCCTGTCCATCTCTTTATACATTACTACCTGACAATCTCTTTATACATTACTCACTGTCCATCTCTTTATACATTACTCCCTGTCCATCTCTTTATACATTACTCCCTGTCCATCTCTTTATACATTACTCCCTGTCCATCATCTCTTTATACATTACTCCCTGTCCATCTCTTTATACATTACTCCCTGTCCATCTCTTTATACATTACTCCCTGTCCATCTCTTTATACATTACTCCCTGTCCATCTCTTTATACATTACTCCCTGTCCATCTCTTTATACATTACTCCCTGTCCATCTCTTTGTACACTACTCCCTGTCCAACTCTTTATACATTACTCACATCTCTTTATAAATTACTCCCTGTCCATCCCTTTCTACATTACTCCGTGCGCATCTCTTTATAAATTACTCCCTGTCCATCTCTTTATACAATACTCCCTGTCCACCTCTTTATACATTACTCCCTGTCCATCTCTTTATACATTACTCCCTGTCCATCATCTCTTTATACATTACTCCCTGTCCATCTCTTTATACATTACTCCCATCTCTTTATACATTACTCCCTGACAATCTCTTTATACATTACTCCCTGACCATCTCTGTATACATTACTCCCTGTCCATCATCTCTTTATACAGTACTCCCTGTCCATCATCTCTATACATTACTCCCTGTCCATCATCTCTTTATACATTCCTCCCTGTCCATCTCTTTATACATTACTCCATGTCCATCATCTCTTTATACATTACTCCCTGTCCATCATCTCTTTATACATTACTCCCTGTCCATCTCTGTATACATTACGCCCTGTCCATCTCTTTATACATTACTCCCTGTCCATCTCTGTATACATTACTCCCTGTCCATCTCTTTATACATTACTCCCTGTCCATCTCTTTATACATTACTCCCTGTCCATCATCTCTTTATACATTACTCCCTGTCTATCATCTCTTTATACATTACTCCCTGTCCATCTCTTTACACATTACTCCCTGTCCATCTCTTTATACATTACTCCTTGTCCATCTCTTTATACACTACTCCCTGTCCAACTCTTTAGACATTACTCACATCTTTGTATACATTACTCCCTGTCCATCTCTTTATACATTACTCCCTGTCCATCTCTTTATACATTACTACCTGACAATCTCTTTATACATTACTCCCTGACCATCTCTTTATACGTTACTCCCTGTCCATCATCTCTTTATACATTACTCCCTGTCCATCATCTCTTTATACATTACTCCCTGTCCATCATCTCTTTATACATTACTCCCTGTCCATCTCTTTATACATTACTCCCTGTCCATCTCTTTATACATTACTCCCTGTCCATCTCTTTATACATTACTCCCTGTCCATCTCTATATACATTACTCCCTGTCCATTTCTTTATACATTACTCCCTGTCCATCTCTTTATACGCTACTCCCTGTCCATCTCTTTATACATTACTTCCTGTCCATCATCTCTTTATACATTATTCCCTGCCCATCTCTATATACATTACTCCCTGTCCATTTCTTAATACATTACTCCCTGTCCATCTCTTTATACATTACTCCCTGTCCATCTCTTTATACATTACTCCCTTTCCATCTCTATATACATTACTCCCTGTCCATCTCTATTGTAAGATACAGGCATACTGTGAAGTAACTTCTTAAGACATGTGTGATAAACTGATGCGCTATCTATCTCCTGATGAAACTATGTGATGACAGTGATATTCGAAAAACTGATTAACCTGGTGTGCTATTGTAAATTATATGCAGAAACTGAATATTGCAAGAAAGACATGATATGCGAAACATGAAGCAAACATAGATCAATGTGTTATTGCATGTGTAATTTTATTCCAAACAAATTCTAAATTATGGGATTTGAGTGGAACTTATAATATGCGTTGCTGAATAGGTTATCGATCTGAAATGAAAATTACTTGTGATTTGTAACAAGTTCAAGCAGATCGATAATAATTAGATTTGCATGTTGTTTGTTGAAGTTATCTAGTTCATTCTTTAACTATTTTACTTGTCTGTTAGTATACTAAAGAATTAACTTGATTGTAACCAGCCAACAACAGAAGATCGACGGAAATAAGCCTAGTCTTCGTTGTAGAATGTGCATGCGACCGAGACAGAGTTTCTGCTATGACGTTGCATATAAGCTACAAAGACGTAGACATGGTAAATGACGTCATGCGATTCTTTTAGAGATGCGTGTTCTTCAATATGAAGACGAGATCTGAATTCGTGTAAATTATTTTATTTTCTTGCAATTTTAGAAGTAGGAAAAGCACAAGTATATCAACTAACAAGTTAGTATCTCCCTTCTATGTCTCTGTCGACGTGCGCGTACAACCGGTTGCTTCCCTTTACATGCTTTGTGCTCCATAGAGCGTCGTCGACCTAAAATATTTTTTTTAGAAACTTCAAAACCCAGGGAATTATGGGTAGGAAAATCCTTTTCTGAAATGACGTCGGCAGGACTCTTCGCGATTGATGCATGGCACACGAGACAAACGCAAAATGGCGTCACAAGAAGATTGGTTAGATCTGAATTCGTCTAATTTGACCTCGCATGCTGCTGGATAACAATGCAATTTGAATTTGCTTTCAAAAATCAAAAGAGAGCGAGACCACAACAAAGTACAACGAGCCAAGGCGACGCAAACACTCAAGGCCGACAGAACAAAAAGCACACAAACTACAAAAGGTAAGTACCCGTGACCATACACAATAAAGTAGGCCTAACCACCATTGCAAAATAGGATTGATCATCACCATGATTGAATTTTTCCACCCCACCTTCCAATCGGTACGGAATCGAACATATGCTCAAATCATCATATCTTTGACAGAACTTGCATGTGCATTATACAGTGTGATTCAAGCGATAAATGAACCATCACATCGAAGCGATCTGAGCAGCTGAATCGATGACAATGGCGATCATTCGTTCACTGAGACTCACGATCGCCTGCACTGAGCTCACATACATGTGTGCATGTTTCTATAAATCCATCGTGTTCACTACCAGAAATATGCAGTTCCTCTCCCAACTTTCGTTTAATTTCAGCCAGCACATCTTCGCGAGAAATGGCGACCACGACTGCAACCGTCCATTTTATCCACGTTTCCCAGGTAATCGTAGTTGTTTTGCTCAGTTACCCCGGCGATGATAGATTTTGCACTGGTTGCCAATCGCGGTTGTTACTGTTTTTGGCTGGAAGAAAGCTTATAAAAGTAGAGAAATGATTCTTAGGATACTTCCTAGGCTTATGATTTTCTCTTGATTCTTGAGACACGTTACCTGTTGCAGGTAAAGTTTAGTTTTCCGTAGGTGACACGCTGATAAATATGCTGTGTCCTGTCTATAACCACTAGGGTTGCGCGTCATCCGATATTACATGTTTGGTCACGCCACGGTAATATCGGAGTAGTTCTATACATGTTGTTTGGTTACGCCACTGCACGTCGTAGGGTCCTTATCAAACTTATTAGGCACCTTCATGCAAGCTGCTTATATGTTTTATAAGATGAATAGGAAACAAAACTAAACACGCATCACACGAATAACGATAGGAAAAGTAGGAATTTTGTTCTGTCTTTATTTCTAGTCTTTCTTTCTCTATCATGTTACTTTCACTTTGTGCTACGTTTTTGGGGCTTGTGAACCAGTAAAACATATATGTTGTGCCCTGTTGTGTTGTCCCTTCTTCTTACGATTTTAATGATGTCCATGGACAATTGCACAATTTCTATGTAAAAATATGAATTGAAAAATAATAACTACAAAATGTTTCCTGAGGTTGCAAGATTGAATCTGTGTGAACTCTGTTGAATTTTTTAAAGTGTTATCTGTTGAATTCGTTAGCTTTTCTCGTCTCTTCTTTCATTCTTCTATCAAATCTATCAAACTTCGTAAGTCCTACTCATTAAGTAGATCGAGCGCGTTGATTGTCGAGGCCATTCCTGACAAGAACAACGCTGGGCAGTTAGCGCGGCCGATCTCTCACACTATAACTACGGTGCAAGGAGGCTTACACTATATACATTACTCCCTGTCCATCTCTTTATACATTTGTCCCAGTCCATCTCTTTATACAGTACTCCCTGTCCATCTCTTTATACATTACTCCCTGTCCATCTCTTTATACATTACTCCCTGTCCATCTCTTTATACATTACAGCCCCCACGGGCTCGGCTCCGCGCGCCGGGGGTGGACCCCATGCCTCTCTCTGGCTGGGTGACCAAGTTGCCTACCCCTTTTTCTTCTCTTTTTTCTTGTTTCTGTCTTATTGGTCCTTTCACCTATATTCTCTTCACCCTTAAATTCTCCCAGTATACTATGCAGTTTTGACTCCCTTTCTTCTGCCTTACCGGACTTTCCCTGTCTTCTTTTTCCCCATCATTCCTTCTTTTTCTACCCTTCTTTTTCTCTGTGGCCTTCTCTTGGCCCCCTGCGTTTGCCGTGCAGGGCAACCCGTGTCGGGGGAGAATGGGATCCTGGAGGTTGAGGTCACTGAGGGACTGCGGTCCCTCACACTAACACACCTCTTTGGCCCGGACTTCTCCTAGACGGGAGGCTGGCGTGGCCCGCGTCAGTCAAGCGGCTGGTCGTGTATTGCCCTAGCTCTGCTAGAAGGCTGCGGCTCATGGGTCAAACTTGAACAAAACCGTAGTGGCAGTGCGGGATTGTCTGGGTGTATATCCCCCCTGTAGCCCTGGTGCGCTCCCTTGCTGGACTTTCCGCTTGGACGCATCCCCTTGTTGGACTCCGTGGTGGGTGGGGAGCAGGGGGGATGAATTCTTACTTTAAAATCATGGCTTCTACTAATAAACGACGACTACGTGATGACGGACCGGACTCGGACACGGACAGTGATATGGACATACGACAGAAAGCTTGTGCATCGGGGGTGGATGGGGCCTGGCCTCGATTTTTGGTTGTGGAGGGGACCGATTCGGCTCTGCCACTAGGCAAGCTGTCCCCGTTTGCGATCCACAAAGGTTTTCAATCCATTTCAACGGTTGGTTTCAAGATGTGAGAAAACTTAGATCTGGGGCCTATCTGGTGGAGTGCTCAACCAAACAGGCGTCGGATTGTCTGCTAAAGAGGAATTTGACCGTCTTTGTTGACAGACAAATCAAAGTTTCTGTACATGGACGGTTGAATTCCTCCAAGGGAGTCATCCGATGCCAGGACTTGATTGAAATGTCCGATTTAGAAATTCGTGAAGAGCTCTCCAGCCAGGGGGTCACAGCTGTACAGAGGGTATATGTCACCAAGGGATCTAAACGTATCCCAACCAATACTCTTTTTGTGACTTTTGCGATGGCCAAGTTGCCGGAGTCAATCAGGGTGGGATATCTCAGAGTGAAGGTTACCCCTTTCACACCTTCGCCTTTGCGATGCTACCGCTGCCAAAGGTTTGGCCACTGTAGCAAGTCCTGCAAAAACAAAGAAACTTGCAGAGAGTGCGCCAAAGACAAACATGACGGTGAATGTAAAGACCCCATATGCTGTGTCAATTGCACGGGGCAGCACTCTTCCAGCTCCAAAGACTGCCCTCAGTGGCAGTTGGAGCTTGAAATACAAAAGATACGGGCCACTGAGGGGTGCTCCTTCGGGGAAGCCAGAAAGAAAGTGCTGGAAAAGAGACCCATTACTTTAGAAAGATCCTTTGCGTCGGTGGCAGGTTCCACGCCTCTTGTGGAGTCAACTACACATCGGGCGATGGAAACCTGTATGAATAAGATGAGTCAGATCTTGGAAGCGTTATGCAAAAGAATGGATAGTCTCGAGAAAATGCTCACAGCGTTTAGTCAGAGGGGAGTCTCTCCAGCCCCATTGAACACATTGGAGAACGTGCAGACGGCCACGTCAAAAACCGTCACTCCAAGCACGCAGACGGCCGCGCCAAAAGCCGTTACACCTGCCGCGAAGGAGGTTATGCCTCAGGCTGCCGCACCAGCAACGACCGGTTTTAGCGACCGGGTAGTTGCTGGGGCGGCAAAGATGCTAGTCGCTCAGCAGAAGAGCGTCAGAGGAGGAGAGGGAAAGGTTGGAAGGGGTGAGGGGGAGAGGGAGGATACAAAGTCCGGTGCTGGGGAGAAGGGGAAGAAGTCGGCTGGCAGTTCGGGTTCCGGGGCTTTGACGAAAAATCAAAGGCCCGGACCCCTTTCTTCCAAGCTCCATCAGCCTCTCGAAACGGAGAACCGTTTCGGGGGGTTGATGGAACATGAAGAGATGGACGAGGGTCCAAACGATAAAGAGACGTAATTGTGCTCTCGGAGATGAAAATTTTAGCATTCTTTTACTTCATTTTTATGTCCATTTTACAATGGAACATCCGAGGGATAAGGGCAAATTATGAGGAGCTCTGCTGTCTCCTGACAGAGCATCGACCTGAAGTGTTGGTCCTTCAGGAAACTCTCCTGTCAGAGAAACAGATTATAAATATTACTGGTTATTCGTCTATTGATTGTCTATCTTCTAGAGGCGTTTCACTCTTTATTCATAGAAACGTCCCATTTAACCCAATTTCACTGAATACAAGTTTACCCGCAGTTGCAGCTAGAGTATCTTTTTTTAAATCCCTCACAGTTTGTTCTCTATATTTGACACCATCCATAAATGTAAACAAAAATGACCTTGAGAATTTGATTCAACAGTTACCTACCCCTTTTTGTTGTTGGGAGATTTTAATGGCCGCTCTCCCCTGTGGGGTAGCGATCGTACCGATTCTCAGGGGAAAATAATTGAAGACATTTTAGACTCGTTAAATCTAGTAACTTTGAACGAAGGTGCTCCAACTTTTTCCTGTTCAAGAACTGCTTCTTTGTCCCACATTGATATATCAATCTGTGATCCCTCTTTACTTTTGGATTTTAAATGGACAGTTTTAGAAGATCTCCATGGCAGTGACCATTTTCCGGTTTTATTAAAACATGATTCAGACAACCTTGAGCAAACTCATGGCAGGTGGAAACTGAAACAAGCTAACTGGAGTATGTTTTCTAACCTGTCTGAGGTTCAGTGGCGTGCTAAGAAACAGGAATTTTCGAACGCCATAGATCCAATACAGCTCTACACTGACATAGTTATAAACAGTGCCAAGGAGTCCATTCCGCAAACGTCGTCAAACCCTCACACACTTAAAAAAACCCTGGTTTGACGATGAATGTCGAAAACTTCAGCAAGCTCGTAAAAAAGCTTTAAGAACTATGTTTTTACACCCAAGCACTGAAAATAAACAAAACCACCAACGTTTGCTTTGCGAGCGCACTGCCGACAGCTCTTCAAACGAAAGAGAAGAGAATCGTGGAGAGGTTTCTGCTCCACGCTTAACTCGAAAGCGAAACTGTCGAAGGTGTGGAAAGTAGTCCGCAAACTTAAAAATAAAAGTAACAAACAGGTTAGCCCATGCCTTACTGTGCAGGGTGACATAATCGGAGATAAAAAATTAGTAGCTGATCTTTTGGCTTCTTCTTTTGCTGCAAATTCTTCCTCTGAAAATTATTCTGTCCCTTTTCAAACAGTTAAAACCCGTAAAGAAAAACAACAGTTAAATTTTACCTCCGATAATTCTGAAGATTACAACATTCCGTTTTCATTAGTCGAGCTTGACGATGCAATTAACAAAAGTGCAGATTCAGCAGTTGGACCGGATGATGTACATTATCAATTTCTCAGACATGTAACAAGGTACTCACGGTCTCAACTGCTGGACATCTTCAATCAGCTCTGGATCACTGGCACCTTTCCTCCCTCCTGGAGAAAGGCCATTATTGTACCCATCCCTAAACCTGGCAAAGACCATACTAACCCGACAAACTATAGACCAATAGCCTTAACGTCTTGCTTATGCAAGACGTTAGAAAGAATGGTTTATTCTCGCTTACTGTGGTATCCAGAATCAAATAATATTTTATCCAACACTCAGTGTGGCTTTCGAAGTGGTCGAAGTACTGTTGACCACCTGGTGCGACTGGAAACTTTTATCCGTAACGCGTTCGTCCAGGGTGAACATGTCGTTGCCATCATGTTTGATTTGGAAAAAGCTTATGATACCACATGGAAATATGGCATTCTTTCAGATTTACAAGAAATGGGTTTGAAGGGACATTTACCTCTGTTTATATCCAATTTTCTAATGGACAGACTCTTTCAGGTTAAGGTTGGGGGATCTTTGTCAGATATGAGGGAACAGGAGATGGGAGTGCCTCAGGGTAGCATCTTGTCTCCCTTGCTGTTTAATATTAAAATAAATAATATTGTTCGTTCCGTCAAACGGGGAATTGACAATTCTTTGTTTGTTGACGATTTTGCGTTAGTAGCCAAAGGTAAAACTTTGGCATCTGCAGAACGTCAGCTACAGTTATGTGTCAAGGCCGTTGAAGACTGGGTTTTACAAAATGGTTTTAAATTTTCTGAAGCAAAAACTGAATGTATTCACTTTTCCAAGCACCGGGGAATTATTCAAGACCCTACTATTCTCCTCAATAAAACTCCAATAAAGGCGGTCCAACAAGTCAAATTTTTGAGTGTTATTTTTGATCAAAAGCTATCTTTCATTCCTCATCTGAAAATTTTGAAAACTAAATGTCAACAGGCCTGCAATTTGCTCAAGGTTATCAGTGGTACAGACTGGGGTGCTGACAAGAAAACTTTATTGCTGTTATATCGTTCTTTAATTAGATCCAAGTTAGACTATGGTTGCATTGTTTATGGTTCTGCTAGAAAATCTTATCTTAAGATGCTAGATCCAGTTGCCCATCAGGCACTACGCATTGCTTTGGGTGCGTTTCGCACTTCCCCTTGTGAAAGCCTTTACGTGGAAGCTAACGAACCCCCGCTGGAGCTGAGACGTACAAAATTGTCAATGAATTACTATTTAAAATTAAAAACTGATCCTATGAACCCTGCTTATGACTGTGTTTTCAACCCAGATTTTGTTCAGAAATTTGAAGCCAAACCTAACACAATTCCTCCGTTTGGCATCAGAATGCAAGCTCATCTGGAAAAAGCAGGCATTGATGTTGCTTCCATCAACGACGATGAGCTTCGGACTGAAGCTCCCCCATGGAAATTATATGTATCCCAAACATTAATTGGCAGTTGTCCGCTTTCCTTAAAAACAATACATCCGAAACCGTATATAACCAACTTTATTTAGAATATTGTGCTTTATACCCAGGATATGAACAACTTTTTACAGACGGGTCAAAGAAAGGAGATTCAGTTGCTGCTGCGTCGGTCTCCGGGAGACACTTAGACCAGCCTTTGCAACAGCGTTTACCTGATTTTTGTTCTGTTTATACAGCTGAGCTCAAGGCAATTCATTTAGCTCTGAAACAAGTTTATCAATCCAAAAGAACCTCATTTTTAATCATGTCTGATTCATTGTCCAGCACTTCAGGCTCTTTCCACGAGAAAGATATCACACCCTTCTTCTGGAGAGATCCATGACCTCCATACACAACTTGTTTCTGAGGGTAAAAAGATAGTTTTTATGTGGGGTCCCTGGTCACATGGCTATCCGCGGCAATATTGCAGTAGACAGGGCGGCTAAAGATGCTCTGCATCTCGATTTCCCTCCAGAGATTTTCCAGTTTGTGCCCCTACTCGATTTTCCAGTTTGTGCCCTACTCTGACCTACGTTGTATGACTGGATCTTATTGTAAACGACTGTGGCAGACTGACTGGTCTAACCATGTCAACAACAAATTATTTCAAATTCTTCCCGATTTGTCCACTTCTTTGCCTAACTTTGCATCCACTCGCAAAGAGGTGTGATGTGTTCTGATAGAGGGAAAAATATTTTGGTTTTTTTTATATTTAAGATATTTTTAATTTAATGGATTGTTTTTTTTTTAGTAAATGTTGTTTTTTTTTTATAATAATTTTTTTCGACATTTTTTAATTGTGATAAGTATTTAATATTTTTTGATAAAGAGAATATATTTTAAGAGTCATTTTAAAAAGTTTAAAGTAAATATTGTTTTTTATTTGTGAAGTTTTATAATATTTTAAGAGATAAGTTTTTTCATCTCATTATTCGTTTTATAATAAAATACATATTTATTGTTTTTTAAATGTCCCTCTCTTTATTTTACATTACTCCATCTTATTATTATATTTACAACTCCCTGTCCGTCTTTTTATCTGTTTATTTATTTTATGTTACTCTGTTTTTACATTACTCTGTCTTTTACTGTCCATCTCTTTATATATTACTCCCTATTCTTTTTATGTTACTCTTATATACATTACTCCCTGTCCGTCTCTTTTATACATTACTCCCTGTCCCATCTCTTTATACATTACTCCCTGTCCCATCTCTTTATACATTACTCCCTGTCCATCTCTTTATACATTACTCCCCTCCGTCCTCTCTTTATACATTACTCCCCTGTCCGTCTCTTTATACATTACTCCCTGTCCATCTCTTTATACATTACTCCCTGTCCATCTCTTTATACATTACTCCCTGTCCATCTCTTTATACATTACTCCCTGTCCATCTCTTTATACATTACTCCCTGTCCATCTCTTATATACATTACTCCCTGTCCATCTCTTTATACATTACTCCTGTCCATCTCTTTATACATTACTCCCTGTCCATCTCTTTATACATACTCCCTGTCCCATCTCCTTATACATTGCTCCCTGTCCATCTCTTTATACATTACTCCCACTGTCATCTCTTTATACATTACTCGCTGTCCATCTCTTTATACATTACTCGCTGTCCATCTCTTTATACATTACTCCCTGTCCATCTCTTTATTACTCCCTGTCCATCTCTTTATACATTACTCCCTGTCCATCTCTTTATACATTACTCCCTGTCCATCTCTTTATACATTGCTCCCTGTCCATCTCTTTATACATTACTCCCTGTCCATCTCTTTATACATTACTCCCTGTCCATCTCTTTATACATTACTCCTGTCCATCTCTTTATACATTACTCCCTGTCCATCTCTTTATACATTACTCCCTGTCCTATCTCTTTATACATTACTCCCTGTCCATCTCTTTATACATTACTCCCTGTCCATCTCTTTATACATTACTCCCTGTCCATCTCTTTATACATTACTCCCATCATCTTTATACATTACTCCCTGTCCATCTCTTTATACATTACTCCCTATCCATCTCTTTATACATTACTCCCTATCCATCTCTTTATACATTACTCCCTGTCCATCTCTTTATACATTACTCCCTGTACATCTCTTTATACATTACTCCCTGTCCATCTCTTTATACATTACTCCCTTCTCTTTATACATTACTCCCTGTCCATCTCTTTTATACATTACTCCCTGTCCATCTCTTTATACATTACTCCCTGTCCATCTCTGTATAAATTATTCCCTGTCCATCTCTTTATACATTACTCCATGTCCATCTCTGTATACATTACTCCCTGTCCATCTCTTTATACAGTACTCCATGTCCATCTCTTTATACATTACTCCCTGTCCATCTCTTTATACATTACTCCCTGTCCATCTCTTTATACATTACTCCCTGTCCATCTCTTTATACATTACTCCCTGTCCATCTCTTTATACATTACTCCCTGTCCATCTCTTTATACATTACTTCTGTCCATCTCTTTATACATTACTCCCTGTCCATCTCTTTATACATTACTCCCTGTCCATCTCTTTATACATTACTCCCTGTCCATCTCTTTATACATTACTCCCTGTCCATCTCTTTATACATTACTCCCTGTCCATCTCTTTATACATTACTCCCTGTCCATCTCTTTTCTTTATACATTACTCCCTGTCCATCTCTTTATACATTACTCCCTGTCCATCTCTTTATACATTACTCCCTGTCCATCTCTTTATACATTACTCCCTGTCCATCTCTTTATACATTACTCCCTGTCCATCTCTTTATACATTACTCCCTGTCCATCTCTTTATACATTACTCCCTATCCATCTCTTTATACATTACTCCCTGTCCATCTCTTTGTACAGTACTCCCTGTCCATCTCTTTATACATTACTCCCTGTCCATCTCTTTATACATTACTCCCTGTCCATCTCTTTATACATTACTCCCTGTCCATCTCTTTATACATTACTCCCTGTCCATCTCTTTATACATTACTCCCTGTCCATCTCTTTATACATTACTCCCTGTCCATCTCTTTATACATTACTCCCTGTCCATCTCTTTATACATTACTCCCTGTCCATCTCTTTATACATTACTCCCTGTCCATCTCTTTATACATTACTCCCTGTCCATCTCTTTACATTACTCCCTGTCCATCTCTTTATACATTACTCCCTGTCCATCTCTTTATACATTACTCCCTGTCCATCTCTTTATACATTACTCCCTGTCCATCTCTTTATACATTACTCCCTGTCCATCTCTTTATACATTACTCCCTGTCCATCTCTTTATACATTACTCCTGTCCATCTCTTTATACATTACTCCCATCCATCTCTTTATACATTACTCCCCCATCTCTTTATACATTACTCCCTGTCCATCTCTTTATACATTACGCCCTGTCCATCTCTTTTTATACATTAGTCCCTGTCCATCTCTTTATTTTATAACATTACTCGTCATCTCTTTATACATTACTCCTGTCCATCTCTTTATACATTACTCCAAACTGAGAAATCAATCTATTTTATATATTTACTATAGTATCTCTATTATACATTACTCCCTGTCCTATAATAATAATAATAATAATAATTTATACATTACTAATAATAATAATTAATAATAATACTCCTTTTTCCTATAAAATTTCGGTTTAAAGCACTATTCGCTAGCATTCACACACCAAATAAATAAATAAATAAATAAATAAATAAATAAATAAATAAATAAATAAATAAATAACAATAATAACGACAAACAAAGAGAATATAAAAAGGAACACATCAAAGAGAGAAATATTTATTTAAAAAAACAAAAAATATACACGATGGCAGATGTGACTTGAGTGATAATCGTGATTAAAAGTACCTAAGTCACATTTTTGCATATTTTGAGTTGAGTGCAGAAAATGATCCTCCTATGTGTGCTAAGTTCACCCACTTAATTGTGAATCATTAAGAAGTGCCTGTCCCGTTTTGAAAAAGGCTTGGTGTCAGGTTTCCTTGTTTTAAGTCATAAAAAGTACTCAAGTCCATGTTTTTTTTAACGAAAAGTACCTTAGTCCATGACAGCCAATCACCGCTCTCGTTGGCGTCATAGAAACAGTAACACAAAATGGCTGAAAGTGCACAGATGCTGCAGCACTGAATTGAAAAAAGAGACGATTAACGCCGTCTGAATGGAAAGGAAGCATGATAAAGGTTGCAAAAATCAGAGTTAAGGATGTTTGGTTTATTTCAAAGGAAATAATATTGTTATGACCGCAGTCAGCTTCGATGTAAACAAACGAGTGAAAAATAGGTCAAACAGTAAAACAGTACGCAAGTCCACTTTGCCTATTATGCACAAGCATGAATGTTCAGTGTGTATTTGTGCAAACTAATATCTTTGTACATGCAAAGGCCCATTTATAAGCAACATTTTTACAGTATCTTCAAAGAATATAGATTTACAAGAAACAGAACTTGCGATTGAAGCGCGATACCGCAGGAAGTGTTATCCATGCTCATACCTGTCAAGGGGTTTTCGGGTTGTGGTGTAGCAGTTTAACAGAAAAACCATAGCAAATGGAGGTTTGGTGTAGCACTAATGTGAATTACGCGATTTGCAACAAAACTGGAAACTTCTGCATACAATATAAACACACACATCCAATGTGTTTACAAATTTATTGTAAAATCTTGTTAATGCACAACACTTTAGCTATTACCATTATCATTATAAACATTTTCATGTACGTTTTTTAAAATAAAAGAGAAAATGCAAAACAAAAATATATAAAATTTTAAATACTATTGATAATAGGCCTACTACAGATAGTACTTTACTTAAAGTTTTTAGGCCTAAATAAATCCCAGTCTAATCTGACAAATGAATGTTTAAGCATATTTATAATTAAACCCACTACTTTGCAAAAATTTCATCATTAATTAGACCAATTAAAAAAAAAAGATCTAGTGACACGCACATCTTTCCGGCAGGCTTTACAGAATGTAAACTCTTCACTTTCTTTTGACTTCACTAGGCCTTCAAAATCCTTATCGGTTTCCCATTCAGGCAGGTGCCTTCCTGGTTGTTTGAGTTTTTTAGGTGGAGGCTTTGCCATTTTCTTTGTTCAAGTCCGTCTGTCTCTCCCTCACAAAGACTGATCGTTGACTGAAGTTCTGAACGAACACGTGTTGCGGAAGTGCGGTGCTTTTACTAAGTGTCTTTAAACTGGACTCAACCGAAACAGACTACTTTCGCGCAAAAACCCCCTTGGTTTAAAAAATATCGTCACTTTTGAAAAATTGCGTAGCAGCTTTGTGATACGCCGTAGCAATTGGAAAATGTTTAAAATGCGTAGCGCTACGCAAAAATCCGTAGCACTTGACAGGTATGCATGCTGGTCTCCGTGTTCAACGTGGTAACCACGTTGTTAATGCTTTGAGCCGAAGGTTTAACACGCAAACAGAGGGTGACGTAAACTGTATTTGACGTCTAGAAAATTTGCCAATAGACATCATTGAGCTCAGCGTCTTCTTATTATCATAGTCTTTCGTATCTTCATGCTCTGTCTTAAATATTTTCAACCTTCCACCAGAAGCTACATTCTATGACAATCTCCGTGGACTGGACAGGGTTGAGGATGATAATGAGGACGAATAAGATTCACAAGCTAAATAATGCAAAAGACAATGTGACAAGACATTCTTTTGTTTTTCTTCAGTATCTGCAAGGGCACAATATTTTTCTGTTAACTGTGGTTACATTGTGTTTGAGGATGGTAAAAAAAATATTGCTGTGTTTGAGGTAAAAATAAAAAAAAGATAATAATAATACACACATGTTCATTCATTTGTGTTATACATAAAAAAAAAAACCTGATTGTTTATGGAAGCTCAGTCCTAGCAGTTTAGTGCTAAAAGTACTTAAGTCGTTGATTTGACAGAAAAGTACCCGTCCATTTGAATTAACTCAATTAATAGAAGGTAGAAAGACAAAATATCTTATTATTTGGCATTTTTACATTTATATAATCATATACTAAGAATATAACCTAAGCAGAATAACATCAGCATGAATACCCGATTTCACTAAAGAATGTAAACTTTGAAGCCGTTTTTCTCAGAACGGACATTTTGTGACTTAAGTACTTTTAATCCTAGGGTCTTCGATTGTTATAAAGTATTGCCTTTACTAAACAAAAAGCATTAGCACTGTTTCGGTAGAAAGGGGTTGAATGCAATTCTTTGACGTTACAACGCGCGATAATACAGAATATGTACGGCAATACAACTTAACAACGCCATGGTCAATGCGAGTCATTTGATTTGATCTGATTTGTTGTTTCTAGGGTGCAGTGAACCTTTAGCGGTCATAGCTGGACCATACTCACACGAAACGGGTCTATCTCTTACAATATCAGAAACATGTATAGGATCACCAAAAACACACATACAAATACAAGTCATTGAGCCAGTAGCCATGTATGGCTGTGTCTAGACAAAGCACTGAAGCAGTCCAGTAGACTTAAATGTTATCCCCATATAGTCATAGAAATAACAAGTCTAGGCTATACTTACGCGTACTTTAGTAAAACGTTCTGAACAGCATACTTGATATATCCATTAGATTTTATCCACTCTCCTAAGATTTCACTGACAAGTCGCTCAAACAATCTCTTCTTCCTGCTTTCTTGTTGCAGCGAGCTTGAGGAATGCAATATTTCGTCTGCTTGTCAGTCCAGTTTGCATCCCTCGAACCCGTCAAAGCACGTTCCGCAAACACCAGGCACGTTACAATAAGGTTAGAAGTAGGAAAGTGATTGAGGAGGAGGATGGGAATGAGGGTGAGAAGGAGAACAAGAAAAAAAACACAGGATGAAAGCAGTAGGGAAGAATGATGATGATGATGATGATGATGATGATGATGATGATGATGATGATGATGATGATGATGATGATGATGATGATGACATGTCGAAGTTGCAAAGGATTGTTATGTGTTTATAAAACCCTTTTGTTTGGGTATGAGTACTGTGAATTAATAGCTACTGTTTCTCCAGTAATATTTTGTCTGTCAGTTTCTTCTCTTTCCAATTGGTGAAGCGATCACTCCGTACATGAATATTACAGCTGAAGTACAAACATTGTGATATCACTGCTTTGGACAATAATTACAAACAATTGTTACCTTACTGTCTTACATTCTTGAACAGACTATGCCAATTATTATTAAGATTGTTATTAATATTTATGCGCCAAATGTATGCTCTAGGCGCTTACATAAATACAGAACGAAAAACAAATTAACTATTAACAGAAATCTTATATATACAAATTAATGAGCTTCAAATTGACACACACACACAAACACACACACACACGCAAACACACACCCACATACACACACACATTTTTGTAGAAACAACGTTGTGATGACTGTTGTGAAAAAAAACAAAAAACAGGGATTATTTTGACACACTTTCCATTTCTTTCTCTTTTTTTGACATTTTCCAATTTTTGAAGCTATTCAAACACTAACCCAAACCCTAACCCAAACCCTAACCCTTAACCTAACCCTAATCCTAAAACAGCTCTAACTCAACTGAGCACTATTTTGACGTCAAAATAGTACGGCCTTCCAAAAAGGTCAGAAGTTTGTGGAGTTTCATGTGTGTGTCATCAGAACATCGTTTATACTTGCCCACGCACCCACACACACACACCTACACACACACACCCACACACACACACGCACACACACACACACCTACACACACACACACCTACACACACACACCTACACACACACACACCTACACACACACACACACACACACACACACACACACACACACACACCTACACACACACACACCTACACACACACACACCCACACACACACACCTACACACACACACCTACACACACACACATACACACACACACCTACACACACACCCACCCACACACACCTACACACACACACACCCACACACACACACCTACACACACACACCTACACACACACACACCTACACACACACACATACACACACACACACCTACACACACACACACACCCACACACACACACCTACACACACACACACCTACACACACACACACACACACACACACCTACACACACACACACACACACACACACACACACCTACACACACACCAAGAACGTACTAGGTCCTATTCCCCCTCTGTCCTGGGTGGCGCTGCTCTTACAGCTGTCGCGCTTTCCCCGAGAAGGTAACCCGAATTTCGCCAGCTTGGGTGACGAATGCAATCCAAAATTAATCAAAACCCACGCACAAAAATTAAAGTTTATATATATTTTATAAAGCTATTTTTTTCCGCGTATCTCACTCAGCTGTACACATTGATTACTTTTAATAATAATCACATTAATTTACCTTGTAAATGATGTACCTACATGTTGCCAGTCTCTTTGGTTGTGTTCAATCATAACATACTTGCTGTATTGATCTCTGTGTTTTGTAGTTTATCTCTCTGTCTCAACTTATGTAATTGTATAAGAAAGACCTCTTGACAAATGATTGTATACATGACATTGGAAAGTTACAAACCGTTTACAAACTAATATCAAGTTTGGAGGAATGTTCTGAGTGTAAAGCTAATTATTTCATAACAGGTACGGGAAGTTTATGACACTATACAACCTGCACCTCAACTGACGACCATCTGAGGGAATCACACTGGTCGCAGACTGCCATCCAGCGGGACTAAAATATAGAAAGTCCGTAACGGAAAAGATCTCTTTCTTATTCACTTGTAAGTTGGCTCAATAGTGAACTGTAAAAAGATATGACAGTCGCCAGTTGTATAAAGCGACAGTAATAGTTAGTTATGGAGGAGTGGCATTTTCTTTCTATTCAAATCTTTTGTATAATTTGTAGCCACTGATAAATATCGGGGGGGAAAGTTAAGCCTACATTATTTACAATATTATTAAACGTTTTATATAGTTAATATCTTCAAGATTCAAGATTCTTTATTGTCCAAACACATGGCATGGATATTTGTTTAGCAGTGCAAGAAGGAAGGAGATAACAACATCAAAACTATTAAAAACATGGACATACAATAGTAATACAGTTGATAGACTATCAAACACAACTTCCATACCAAAATTCAAATCTATAAACACTAACACACATGCATAAACAGATATCCAGTCACATACCCATGCGTACACATTTAACACACAGACAATTATTCCACAATACATGTATACACAACTACTAGCACTCGCCCATTCTTCCATGCCTTAGATCCATCCTAGATCATAATAATAAGAATAATCATCATCATCATCATCATCATCATCATCATCATCATCATCATCATCATCATCATCATCATCACCCGTCATAATAATAATAATAATAATAATAATAATAATAATAATAATAATAATAATATTAATAATAATAATAAGAGTAATAATAGAAAATAATCATCATAATATTAATTATAATCGCAATCATAAGAGTAACAATGCAACTACTTTTTAAAAAAAAACTACAACAGCAGCACCAACAGACAATTAATAATTAATATATGGTAACAATGATAATAATAATAACAAAACTACTACAACTAATAATAATAACAACTGAAAGGATACAAAATCAAGCTTCATGATGATCTAGGGGAACAAAATTAATAAAAATAATAATAATAACAAGAACAACTATACATCCAAATTAACTAATTGATAAAATCTATGGTCAAAGTTGAGTAAGAAAAGAACACCACATTCTCATATAATTGTTTGCAGCAGATATAATGCACGAAAGCAAAGTGCCTCCTTTATTACAAGAGTGAGCATTCTTATCGCTGAAGCGTGTCGTTTGCCAGTCGGATGGCTGTTGGAAGGTATGAATTCTTGAAGCGCGTCGTGCGACACTTCATAGAGAGGAAGCGCCTCTCGCTGCGCCGGGAGACACAGGCAGCGACTGCGTCATGCAGGGGATGCGCCTCGTTGTTGCGGATGCGACGCAGCTTGGTGATGGAAGCGCGTTTGTGGACGCTAGCCAGCGACTGCACATCCCTCCCCATCAGCCAGGAGGCCTGGATGGCGATTTTCTCCAGACAATCTGCGTCGCCCTCATTGGCGGAGCTGAAATAGGACAGCTGGTTATAGAGGGCGACACTCTCGATGACTGACTGGTAGAAGAGGAACATGATGGTGTTGTTCACTCTGAACTGCCTCAGCTTCCAGAGAAAGAATAGTCGCTGGCTGGCCTTCTTGCAGTTCATTTGTTAAATAATGAACAATTCTACAGCCACTGTTGACATTGTATAGTTAATATCTTGTACAGTTCATTTGTTAAATAATGAACAATTCTACAGCCACTGGTGACATTGCATAGTTAATATCTTGTACAGTTCATTTGTTAAATAATGAACAATTCTACAGCCACTGTTGACATTGTATAGTTAATATCTTGTACAGTTCATTTGTTAAATAATGAACAATTCTACAGCCACTGGTGACATTGCATAGTTAATATCTTGTCCAGTTCATTTGATAAATAATGAACAATTCTACAGCCACTGGTGACATTGCATAGTTAATATCTTGTACAGTTCATTTGTTAAATAATGAACAATTCTACAGCCACTGGTGACATTGTATAGTTAATATCTTGTACAGTTCATTTGTTAAATAATGAACAATTCTACAGTCACTGGTGACATTGTATAGTTAATATCTTGTACAGTTCATTTATTAAATAATGAACAATTCTACAGCCACAGGTGACATTGCATAGTTAATATCTTGTACAGTTAATTTGTTAAATAATGAACAATTCTACAGCCACTGGTGACATTGTATAGTTTATATCTTGTACAGTTCATTTATTAAATAATGAACAATTCTACAGCCACTGGTGACATTGTATTTGCTGCAAGTACAAAGACTAAACGAAAATTATTCTTATTTATTCTTGTTTGTTTACCAGTTGTTTTTGTGATTATGGGTATACGAGTGAGGTAAATAGTTAAATAAATATATATGTTAGTTTTGTTTTTTTGTGTCAATAGAAACGTTGTCATTGTTCTCTTTGGTGTTTTATGTGTTAGTTGTTTGGGGTGGTTGTTCTCCTGTCATAAGCACAGGCTCATGTACCCATTGTTGAGGCAGTGGATGTGACAACTGCCTGTCTGATGCCCAGACCACAGACCACAATCCTGGGTGACTGGATATGGGTGAAAATGGACCTCATAGTTAATTATTCATTGTTCACTGGGTCCAGCGGACTGCAAAGAGCCGAATCAGGACCACAAAATCTGGACCACAACTTGGTTAAAGGAGGACTCACCCCTGATCCGCATAAAAGATCTGCTGAAACAACCCTAGTGGTAACACTGAAGGCACTCTACCAGCCGGTCACTTTATAAAAAAGGCATCCCAAGCATGGGACGCTAAGGCTATACTATAATTTATCGAACTCACGTTTACAAAAAAACTAAATAGAATATAAACATCATTATAAAATATTGACAAAACACATACCTATAAAATGCCTACATTGCAAAAATAATAATATCATAAGAAGCCCTAAAGACCATTTGGCAGAAAGCGTCCAATGTTCCCAAGCTGACCCAACAGACCTCGTATACAAATTAGTAGTTTTGGAAGAGTTTTCAAGGAAAAAAGGTAGTTGCCTGGTCTAGCGAGAAAGATAGTATAGTAGATTGATAGAATAGAGTAGGAATGAGAAAGAACAAAGGAGAAAGACAGCGACAGTGGGAATGTAAATCACTTAATGTCCAGGAAGTAGGGAAACTATTTATACATTGATAGAACAGAGTAAGAATGAGAAAGAACAAAGGAGAAAGACAGCGACAGTGGGAATGTAAATCACTAAATGTCCAGGAAGTAGGGAAACTATTTATACATTGATAGAATAGAGTAAGAATGAGAAAGAACAAAGGAGAAAGACAGCGAGGGAATGTAAATCACTAAATGTCCACCTTTACGTTATATAACTTTATAGTCCCCAACACATGTAGCGTATAGAAGTCTTTGAAACTAAATGTCCAGGAAGTGGGGATACTATTTATACATTGATAGAACAGAGTAGGAATGAGAAAGAACAAAGGAGAAAGACAGCGAGGGAATGTAAATCACTAAATGTCCACCTTTACGTTATATAACTTTATAGTCCCCAACACATGTAGCGTATAGAAGTCTTTGAAACTAAATGTCCAGGAAGTGGGGATACTATTTATACAGAATAGTGCACAGGCGCTTGTATCTGGACACGCGAGCGCCTATGCCTGTGATGCGTCTCCCTTTGGTTATCTAGAGGCGCTTGTATCTGGACACGGATACAAGCGCCTGTGGAATAGTGGTTGCTGGGTTATGTGTGTTACCGGCACTCACCCGTCTGGGGTATGAGCGTCAGGATCTTTAAAGCGTGTGCGATGGATTGCATGCGTGAACAGACTAGACCTCGGTTTAAACTCTCATCCGAAGGCGTACATTTCACAGACTCGCCAACAGAACAAGAACAATAAGGTTAACACAAAGCTTTATTTGTCTGCTGTTTTGGAGGAGGTAGGCCTATAGGTTAGGGAGGTTTGTAAAACGTCCAGTAGCCACTCCTGCGTCCATTGCTGAGGGGGAACTCAGGCCCTTAGAGGTGGATCTGGAAAAGCCAATTAATCAAACAACAAATGAAATAATTAATCATGTGATAAATACGTCAGTCAGTCAGTCAACTACCAAGAACACACAGAAACGTACGTGTCCACACACGTACATCCTCCCCTTTTGTGACGGTGGGTCTATTGTTACTGGGTTCTGCACAATGGAATGCTATTACCCACTCGTCTTTGTCTGCGGGGATCGGCTAGTTTAATCACCCTATGACTAATCTTAATACATTTATAAGTTTAGCTCAGTCTGTGTGCGGATAGGGTTATAAAGAAAGGGAGAAAATGGTAAAATATTCACTGACACACTAGCTCTCACACGGCTATGAAACATAGGAGTCCAGCCACTTGTTAACAGGAAATATCACACATGTATTTCCTCTACTCTATACATAATTCTCTAAACACTCCATTAACTTAACTGTTCAAATTCACTTCGACTAGTTCGTTCCTTGATGGGTCTATGCTGCTACTGTTCTTGATATTTGCTACTGTCTCCTCATTGGGCTATTTGTTCTGGTTGGCCTAATGTTTGTTTTCAGGATAGTGGACTACCGCACAGTCCTTCTAGATCAGTGTGTGTGCGTTTCTGTGTGTTTACAAAGGCTACAAAAGGCTGAACTATTTAAGGCGTGAAGCCGTAGAGCAGGGTCTAAAATAATAGCCTATTGTGGCATCTTTCACACCCACACCCATATATATATATAGATAGATATATAGGGTGGACATGCGGGGATCATGTGTCTGTGTGGCCGTCGGGCAGACACCCTCTACGATAGGCCTAGTGAACGTCATCGGCCATGCAAGAGTGATGTTCTGAGATACTAATTTCACCAGACCGTGACATTACACACCTCTAGAAGGGCACCATATGATGTTGATGATAATGATGATTGCAGTCTTATAAGGCCCAGGACTCCATGAAACATTCATGCTCAATGCGCTCAAAGAATAACAGTAGGTTTTCCACAGTGCACAATGTCACAAGAGCCCCGTTTCCACTGCCTGTGAGCTTTTGCTTGTTTAGTTAGTTAGACTTAGAAGGTTACTGTTAGTCTCTAGCATACGACAGAAGTGATCATGCGTAACAGTTGTAGCCTGACGCCCGCATAGTAGTGACATCATCGCAGCTGACGGTAGAGGGCTTCGAATTTTACAGCCTTTCAGATTTCTTGAGCCTATAAGATCACAGCACCATTAGGTAGAACCAGTTCTGACTGGGTAGGCCAAGGCTAGGTAGAGGGTCATTTGTGTTGAAAGCTTAGAGGAGTACACAGCTACCCTCTAGACAATCTCTCCACTGATAGACCAGGGAAGCAGTACTTGTTGAATATTCAAATTCAATCAAGTTAGCCACGGCCTGACATTGTCAAACAGGTAAATGAACATACTTTTGTGTCATCGGGATGTATTTATATTATTGTGGAATTATGGTTGTGAAATTTGCTATGCTTGCGTGACCACGTGGAGAATGCGAGCACGACCGGCCGACGCCATGTTGTATGATGTACGAATCTACTGTTGTCTAACCTACATGTATGCATGCAGACCAGTGACTGTACCAGAGAATGGTTATAATATTAATTCTTTCTCTATGTGTATAGTTAGCCCTGTTTTATATTTATATATGTATAGGAAATTAGAGTGGAGATTCTAGTGGACCACGGACTTAGCAGAATGTTCGTCGCTTATGTATAGAGATGTGGAGCTATCACTGAGGGCTACTTTGGCCTTCAGTGAGACGCTCTGTACATACCTATTATTCAGGGTTGTGCAGAACTTCGTCTCATATGTTACAGACGAGCAAGTGGTATATCGTGAGCCCAACTCGGCGAACAACAAAACCAAGTAGTCGACGAATGTTGGCTGCCGAGGCATCTCCAGCATTGAGCGAAGATAGCCCACCAGTCTACCCTCAGGGAGAAAACTCCAAGACAACTCCGCGTGTCAAGGAATCAACAGCAACACAGCTCTTCAGACACTGAGCTAAGTACACAGCCTTCAGTGCACCAAACTCTGTATAAACAGGACCACAGTAGTCCACTCTTCAAGATCTGACCATTAGGGCAGAAAGTATCCAGTGCCCGATGATGAGAAAGTAGCTGCCTAGACCTATCAGCGAGCGAACCATTCGCATTGACATTTGAACTTTTAAGTTAGTTTCGTACATTGAAGATCGTGCATAGAGTAGAGGAAGTAAATGTGTGATTTTTACTGTTATCAAGTGGCTGGACCACATATGATTCATAGCCGTGTGAAAGCTAGTGTGACAGTGATCTTTTACCGTTTTTCTATCAATCTCTGTACCCCAGCCTAAACACAGACCGAGCTAAACAAATAAATGTATTAAGGTAATTCACAGGGTGATTCACTAGCGGTCCCCATAGAATAAGACGAGAGGGTTATAGCAGTCCATTGTGCAGAGCCCAGCAACAATAAAAAACCCACGTCACACACAGGCTAACAGCAAATGCGTGTGCTAGGCAGGCGTTTGATGCTCAAATCCTGACTTTTGTCAGCGCCCTGAGCAGCTCCATGACCTGTCCATTGCGGTTTGAGAACTTCACTTTAGTTCACCAGCGCCCGTGTCTGCATATGAGAGAGTCTGTGTAGAGAGCCTCTCTTTTCTACATTGTTGTAATAGGGAGACCTTCAGCTCTAATGAGAAATGCCCAGATATCCAGATACGGGCGCCTGTGCTGTAGTTTATAGTCTGCTTACCGCACGTAATGTTAAACGCATCCACGTCTGACTGAGTCTTTTCACAACCGTCATCTCTGCGGCAGTCAAGGTAATTCTGAGTTTTTCTGCCAACATATAATAATAATAATAATAATAATAATAATAATAATAATAATAATAATAATAATGATGATGATGATGATGATGATGATGATGATGATGATGATGATGATGATTGATTATGATACTGGATGCAGTATGTGCTTATTCCTAAACCAAACTCAAAAAGCGGCGATCTGTAACCAGCATAGACTATTACATGTTGTACACACACCTATTAAATAATAAACACACATCCATTCGAATTTTTTTTCCACTTTTTTTTTTAAAGCTTGACTTCACACTTGTTAAACGATCATCTGTGGGGCCCCACGACCTTTGAGCTACGGGAAAGGTTAGGATAGGGCACGCTTGTTTTAGCATTCTGTATGATAATTAGTTCGTCTATATAGGCACGTCCACTTTTGATGTTTTAAATGTCAAGTGTGATTGTGACCAATGCTGCTACGGTGTCTGTCTTGTAACAAAAAACTAATTTCCTGTTTTGCAAATGATAATTATCAGGGGGTTCCGAACTATTTTCCAGTGGATTTATTGTGGCAGTGTGAAAGATGCACGACATCCAATCGTCCACTATAGTAGTGAAATATTGTCTGATGTATTAATTTTCCTTGTTTAATAATATGAAAGTGAATGCTTCTGTTAACCTTTTTAAAGCAGACACGGTGATAATGACGTGGGTTGTGACCCTTATACTTCCTTCCTTTTAAGTAAAAAAGATGGTAATAACCTTGTATATTTTCGCAAAATACATATTCATGTACTTTATTCTGATACAGTTCGAAAATTCAGTCTATTTACTTTCATATCCTGTCCTATCCTATCCCGTAACTCAAAGGTCGTTGGGGTACCACAGATGATCGTTTAACCAGCGTACACCATCTTTCTCTGTTCTCAGCAACCCTCATGGCTTCGTTTAGTATCAAACCAGTCCATTCTCGAATGTTGTCATCCCACCTCTTTTTCTGTCTCCCTCTTCTTATTCTGCCTCCTTGCACCATGCCTTGCAGGATGGTCTTTGCAAGGCCTGATGCTCTGGTGACGTGGCCATACCATGGGAGTTTCCGCTTCTTTACGACTGTGAGCATGTCATCATGTTGTTCAATGGTTGTGTTACACTTTTTGTTGGTTTTTATCAGTAGTTGATTCAGCCCCAATGCTTGAATCCTGACAAGTGTAACTCGGATTCGTTTATCCGCGCAACCTGTTCACTCAGCAACAAGGCAGGAGTCGTATGAAGTTTTCCAACTTTATTCAGCGTACATCAACAACTGCATACAATCGCTCAATCGCTTTTTCCACTGTCTCTCTTCTCAACTTTCACTATCTCCCCTTCAGACACAGTGCATCAATTATATAGTTTTTGTAGACTCCAAATAAAAGATAAGAATGATTCAGCGTGACGCATTACAACCAATCAAAATAAACTTCGTCATCACTGTCTTACGTCATACAACTTTCTTTACAGTCCAAGAATGTGTCAGCTGTTACTACATTTATTGCGAAGCTTCGATCGATAGTAAACAAGCAACTCTAGAGAATTCTCCAATAATATCGACCAACGAAAACCATCAACACCATACAAAGCCCCCTCTAACAACAATGCAAACTCAAACCAAAGGTAAACACTCTGTTATTGAATACATTGCAAAACAAAATGATCGGATCTATCGTGCGCGTCTCACACGTAGTATCGTGCGCGTCGCAAACGTAACATAACCCCCTACACAAGAAGAAATTTACTTAATTTCTTTCAACAACGTTGAGACGCAATGCACAAACAAAGCCCAGAATTCAAACTTCTTTCAGTCTGTCTGGATATTGTCAATGTTCTTAGTTCATCCACACAGAGTCAATGTTCTTTCCGCCGCAAGGAAACGACGCCCTCGTCCGTTATGGTTGTCATCAGCCCAGGGTCAAAGACGGTGATCTCGTGGGCTTTCCTGGAGTCAGTGCATTCTCTATTGCTTCCTTCTTCCATCGAATGTTAGATGAAGTCGACGTTGTCGGCTCCCAAAATGCACTTCCTGGGTCTCACGGTCAGGTTAGCTTCTATAAGGCGGCGAAACAGCTCCCTCAAGGTCATCAGATGCTCTTCCGAGGTCCGGGTGTGAACTCGCAGGTCGTCCCAGTAACACACGACGTTGTCCATCCCTTTGAGTATCTTCCTCATTCCTCTCTTCAGGGTAGTTCCGCTATTGACCATGCCAAAAGGCATCCTCAGGTATTCGTACGTCCCACCAGGAGTTACAAAAGCAGTCTTTGGTATGTCCTGTTGACGCACTTGCCAATAACCATTACTGAGGTCAATCTTTGAGAAGATTTTACTCCCCGATAATTGGCGGAAGAGGTCTGCTGCAGTATGCATCGGCTCGCGGTCGAAGACGGTGATTTTGTTAACCTTCCTGTAGTCGATGCATACTCTGTTGCTTCCGTCCTTCTTCTTCACGACCACGACATGGGAAGCGTAGGGGGAGCTGGACATTCCCTCGATGTCTTTCTTTAATGATTCATGGGCCTTGAAAGGCATCGGGAAAAGTTTGGATCGAACGGGAATGTTTGAAGTGAGGTGGACATCATGTTCGACGAAAGTCTATGACATCGTTGAAGTTATGAAGAAACTCGCCCATAAGGTCCTTGAGCTCCAACGTTTGATCCTCCGTTAAGCTTGGTCCTAGCTTAACATCATCGATGCCTTCTTTGCTGTGGAAGTCTCCCAGTTCCAACAGTTCCTCGCTATCAAAGCTGTCGTCTATCACAGCTGCTGTTGCTGCGTGTACAGTCTCTGATGGCCTTTCTACGTACAGCTTAAGGAGGTTGGCGTGGTATATCTTGGAATGCTGGCCGACCTTCACCTTGTAGTCGTTGATTCCCACCACGTTCTCTACTTCGTACGGGCCTTTCCACTGCATCAGCAATGTATTGTGATCGGTAGGTAGCAGCACCAGCACTTTGTTGCCAGATTTGAACTTCCTGTTCACAGCCCTACGAACATAGTAGTGCTTTCCACAGTCCTGGGACTTCTTCAAGTTTTCTCTGGCTATTTCGAGAGTCTGCTACAGCTTCTCCCGTAGCTCAAACACGTACTGGTAGCTATTCTTCACATCTGGGGTCTTTACTTCTTTCGGCCACAGTTCTTTTAGGATGTGCATCGGCCTCGGATGGTTCTTCCGTACAACAGCTCGAACGGAGAAAAGCGGGTGGACTCCTGCGGCACTTCTCTGTTGGCGAAAAGTAAGGCATTGATGTAGCGATGCCATTGTCTGGGCTGCTCGCTGCAGAGTTTTTTCAGTGTGGACTTCAGCGTAGCATTGAACTTCTCGACGAGACGTTGCACATTGGATGGTAGGGTGTCGTAATCAAATGCCGGATGCTCAGCAGTCTGTTGACCTCCTTCATGCAGTACGAGATGAACTGCGTCCCGAGGTCTGTCAGGATTTCTTCAGGCACTCCAAGTCTACTGAACATGTCCACCAGCGCCTCTGCCACAGTTTTAGTATCAATCTTCTTCAGAGGGTATCCAGTCGCATAGTCCACTAAAGTCAGTACCCACCGATGATCTTCTTCACTCGGAGGTTTTATTTTGCCGATTAAGTCTAAGGCCACCCTCTTGAAAGGTCGGTCGATCAGGGGCATCCTCTGCATAGGCACTTTAGGGGAGGGAGCTTCCGGTCAACATGGCCGCCAACAGAAGTGCGAAGCCCTTTTCGAATGGAACGGGAGTTTTTTAAGATTCATAGATGACTACACATCGTTTGTAATTTGGCTGCGAAATGCATAAAGTAAGATTTTTCCATTTCAGTCTATATAAATCAGCCAAAAATGTTTCAATTTCTTATAAATTTAATTCAAAATGTTGTGCATTCAGTTGGCACCCTTGGCAACAAGAGAAATGGACCATCACGACCTTTCGATTCTGCAAGTTTGTTGTTTGATCTAAACTTTAAAGTTGGCGCTCTTGCTGATGCGGTCGAAAGAATAAATGGCCGTATTGCCTCTTTGGAAGAAACCTTGAAACAACAAAATGAAAAACGGGAAGGGTGCGAATGTGGTATCGACTTTGGAGTGCAAACAGAAGTCGTAAGCTTTCTTACCTATGCTGACGCCGTGAAGGCCATTCCTGCATCTCCAAAGGGTCAGGGAGTCAATAAAATGAGTTCATTATCATCAAATGAGCTACAGAAAGATGTAAAGAAAAGAATCAAATCTGAAAATGTATTAAGATCTAGCAAGAGCATCAATGGTTCTAGAATACATGACGTAACTATTGCTGACGTAAGCGGAAATGTCCTTGGTAAAGAAAACCACAGGCAAAGGCAACAACCATCCTCTGATGCTCCATTAGTGTCTTTAGTGGGAGACTCCATCCTAAATGGTGTTCAAGGCAGACGTCTCGGGCGTGCATACGGATTCCGAGTTGTTCAAAAGAAAGCTCATACCATCGAGAAAGTAACCTCCGAGATGTCTGACATAATCACGTCGGCGCCTCTTGAAGCGACAGTCATCCATTGCGGCATCAATGACCTGAAAAAGAAGAATCCTAAAGCTGTTGCAACATCATTGGTCTCTTCCATCAAGACATTAGCGAAACAAAAGCCAACCCTAAAAATTGTTGTCAGCTGTCCTATTCCAACTCGTCAGCCTGACTTGGAACAGAAACGAGTAGCTTTCAATGCCATTCTGCTTGCAGACCTGTTCGACATGAGCAATGTATCTGTGGTGAGCCATGACAACTTGCGCCTTTACAACCTTCGTGATGGTTTACATCCCACGCAGACAGGCAGTAGTGTTCTGGCTCGGAACCTGGGTCGACACCTGAGGGACTTGCTTTGGTCCAGGCCAAAAACAAGGAGATCATGCAGAGATGCGTACAGGAACAACTGGTGGAACAAGAATTGGATGTGGTATTAGATCCAGCTGAAGAATTATTGACATTGATAGAAACACATTCTTTATGGTTTGCATTTTCGTATGCAAAGATAATGAATCATTTTGAAAAAAAAAAAAATAATAATAACGCAAAGAAAAATTCATTTTAAGTTTTAATTTTATAATGAAAAAAACTACACAAGCAAGATTGTTACAATGGAACTGTCGTTCTATATCTACCAACTTACTGTCTTTTAAACATTTTATTGAACATGAAATATGTTGTGTGTTGGCACTGCAGTCATTGGATGTTCATAAATTTAAATTACCTAAACTGGATAATTACTACTATCCTCCATTATTTAGTTTTAATCCTGAAAATATGAAAATTCAGACTGCAATTTACATCAGGTGTGATTTATCATATTCATCAATTGAATCGTTTCCTGTTGTAAAAGACACTAAAGATGTATACGCTACTGGAGCATGTGTTAAAATAAGCGATAGTTGTATAATTAATGTATTATCAGTTTATTTCCCTAATGGTCCTAAAAATGACAATTCTGACTGGATTAAGAACTTTGATTTTTCTAAAGGTAATTGGGCCATTTTAGGAGATTTTAATGCTCACTCACCATTATGGGAAAAAGATTGCAAGATCGTTACTTGTAATCGTTTGGTTGAAAATATTGTTGATTCAAAATTAGTATTATTAAATGATGGTAATGTGACAAGAATACCAGATATTTCATCACACAGACCTACAGCAATAGATTTGTCTCTTTTGTCAGGTAATATTGCATTAACTTGCAAATGGCATATTGAGGAAGACTGTTTAGGTAGTGACCATTTACCGATTTTGATTGATTTAAATCAAAATGTAATTAGTAATGACACTAATGTTGAAGACAAAATTCCCAAATTTTTATATCATCATGCAAATTGGGAAATGTTTTATAATTATTTAAATGTTTTTCCATGTAATGAAATTTTACAAGATGATATTAACATTTTCTATGAAACATTTAAAGAAGTAATTTTACAAGCTGCTGATCATTTCATTCCGAAAGTTCAAACAAAAAAACATATTGAACGGCATGGAAATTCATGGTGGAATGACGAATGTAAAAACGCAGTAAAAAAGAAAAAAGAAAAATTTAAACATTGGATTAAAAATAAGACAGAAGCAAATTTTTCAGAAATGAAACTGGATAAAATTCAGTGTAGCAAAGTAATTGCAAAAGCTAAAAAGGACCACTGGATTGAATTTTGTGAAAAAGAAGTATTAGAATCTAAAGATTTGCATAAAGTATGGAAAAAAGTAAGAGATATTAAAAATATTTATAGATCACAACTATATCCGGTAAAATTAGAAAATAACTTATTTCCCTCTTCGACAGATAAGGCGGAAGCATTTGTAAATTTTTTCTCAGAAAATAGTTTAACAAATAATTTAAGTGAAAATATTTTAAAATGTAGAATTGATAGTGAAAATAAGGAGGAATATAAAGACCCTTTACCCGACAATAACCTATATATAAATAGTCCCATTACTTTTGAAGAAGTTTTAGATGCATTAGATTCGTTTGTAAATAATAATTCTGCGGTTGGTATTGATGGCGTTTCATATCAAATGTTAAATCATTTACCTTTAAAATGGAAACAATTATTGCATTCACTTTTCCAAAAATGTTGGGAAAGTGGAACTGTACCGTATTATTGGAAACAGTCAGTGATAATTCCCATTATAAAACAAGGTAAAACATCAAAATCTATAAATAATTATAGACCAATTGCATTAACATCACATGTTTGCAAATTAATGGAAAAAATAATAAATCAGAGATTGTTATATTTCTGTGACAAAAATAATATTATTCCTGTTCATCAAGCAGGATTTCGTAAAGGTCGTAGCACAACTGACCATTTAGTCAAACTTTCTTTAAATATTAAAAAACAATTCTCAAAAAGAAAGAGTTTATTAGCAACATTTTTTGATGTAAAAAAAGCGTACGATAGTGTTTGGCATGCCAGATTATTATACAAATTAAATTCAATAGGTCTTAATGGTCACATTTATTATTATATAAAAAGCTTACTTTCAGAAAGATGTATTTGTACGAAAGTTGGAAAAACATATTCATCTAATAGACGTATAAATATGGGCATTCCACAAGGTTCTATTATTGCACCATTACTTTTTAATATTCTAATTTATGACCTTCCTTCTGCATTATCAAAAAACACACATGTAGTGCAATATGCAGATGATATTGCGATTTGGTTAAATACAAAAATTAGAAAACATACAAATAAAACAAATATTAAATATATTGAGAAAATATATCAAAAGGAAATTAACAGTTTAGTTGCTTATATGTCAGAAAATCGTTTAGAGCTTTCTGGAGAAAAGACAAGTCTAATGTTGTTCAATAACGGGGAAAATCCTAAAATGTTACCAGAAATAAAACTTAATGGTCAAAATTTATTATACAAACAAAATATAAAATTTTTAGGTGTTTATTTTACACCTAAATTAAATTGGAAATATCATATTGAATATTTAATTAATAAAGCAAGACAAAGATTAAATTTATTAAAAATCATAAGTACACAGCCGTTTAGCCATGACACAAAAACTTTATTGCATTTGGCTACATCATTAGTGAGATCCAAATTAATTTACGGACAAGAGGTATATTTTTCTGCACCTTTATATCTTCTCAACAAATTACAAAGCGTTGACAGCAAATCGATAAAAGTGGCTTTGGGTGTACCAGTTCATACTAATACTCATAATACATATAAAGAATCAGGTATATTATCTTTAGCTGAGCAGCGTAAATTAGCCACTTCAAAATATGTAATTAGATGTTTGTCTGTAAAAAATTCAGTAACGGATAAAATTTTGAATGTGAGCAGTGTGGATTATCCCAAAAGAGCTCAAACTATTCCCTATATTCAAACAATTAAAGATTATACACAAGATATTATTGCAGCCTGCAATATTGATATTACTTCAATTTCAGTATTACCAGTTATTCCAAACTTTCCACCTTGGGAACATTTAAATGAACATTTTGACATAGATTATACTGACTTAAAGAAAACTGAGTATTGTCAAATTTTAAAATGTGAAGTTACAGAACACTTAAATAATAATTATTCCAATCATTTAAAAGCATTCACTGATGGTAGTGTTTTGGATTCATCAAACTGTGGAGCAGGATTTTTCATACCTTATTTAAATATTCAAAAGTCTTTCTATCTTGGTCACGGGTTTTCAATATTTACATGTGAATTATATGCAATAATGATGGTACTAGAATACATACTCAACATTCCTTCTGAAATATTTAATATATTAATTTGTGTTGACTCTAAATCAGTGCTTTATGCTTTAAAAAATTGGAAATGTAGAAAGAGAACAGATATAATGTTTGAAGTAAGATATCTTATTCATAGTATTAGAATTAGAGGTATTGGAATTACATTTTGTTGGGTCCCATCACATTTAGAGATTTATGGTAATGAAATTTCAGATAAATTGGCCAAACAAGGAGCAATGAAAAGTGAGCATACAGTCTTTAATTCTAATGTGAAATTAGCTCAATTTGAATATTATTCGTTATTAGAACAACACTTTACTAATATAATACCTAAAGTAAATATTGTTAGTTGTTCCAGAACTATTGCTAGATTAGTATATAAGCTACGTTTGAATTCATGGTGTACAAAATATTTGAAAAATGTTACTTGTATATGTGCTGGAACTATTTCCTTACAACATATATTATTTGATTGTACTGTTTTAACAGCACTGTACAAAGAAAATGGAATTATTTTATGTGAACAAGATGATATTAGAGTCATCTTATATAGTTCGATGTTACAGGACATCGCACGTATCATTGTCGGAACAGATTTATTTAAGTTACTATAATTAACCATTTCTATTTGTTTGTTTGTTTCTTTGTTTGTTATGGTTGTCTAAAATCACATTGTTGTGAAAAGACGTTAAATTAAAATATTGAATTGAATTGAATTGCACTTTAGGGACCCTTCCTCGAGGTATGGTCTTCTGGCAAATGTCACATGATCGGCAGAAACGGCTGACGTCCGCATGAAGTCCCGGCCAGTAGAATACCGCCTGGATTCTGTCTGACGTATTCTTGATTCCCAGATGACCTCCCATGATGGAGTCGTGAGCTACTTCCATCACTTGGCGCCTTAGGGGTAACGGTACCAAGACTTGACGTTGTGTTTTCCCTCCGTTGACCCTCTGGTGCTGGAAGAATCTGTACAGGACCTTGGCCTTCTCCTCGAAACAAACCGTGCCACTGCCTTTGGGCACGTGGTCTCGGTAGTCCCTGTACTTGTTTAAAGTACTATCAGCTTCCTGGAGTTGGATCAGCTTATCTCTGTCCACGATGGCAGCTTTGGAGTTGTCGGCGACCTTCAGTGGCGTAGACGTCTTGTCTCTCTTGGCCTGGACCCTGGTAGTAACAGCACCGACGATCTTTGGTCGGCAGGGCTGAGCCGGAGTAGCCATATTGTCCCGTAGCAGCTCTGTAAGTTCTCAATCGGGAAATGGCAAGGGATCCTACTCCGCAACCTCGACGTGTTGAGCTGAGGCAGGATTCCACTCTGGATCGGGGTCGTCGGGTCATCGGGTCGTCTCGCGACGTCGATATTCCCGATCATCAAATCATACAGCGGCTTCTTCAGACAAACCGCTTCTTCTTCGCCTATGTAGAAAGGGATGCTGACTTGAATCTTTGCAACTGGCGCTTTCACACATTTGCTGTCGGTCATAAGTGTCCAATTAGAATCGCCAGTGAACTGTTCTTTAGCGATTAGATCTTCTCTGACGATGACCCCACTGCAGCCCGAGTCTCTTAGGACAGTCACTTCATGATTTCCGACGCGTCCCTTGGAAACAGGCATGTTCTGGACGGTCACAGCTGCGCTGGCGACTACGGGGATGGATTTCCCATTGGCAAGGAAAAGTTGGCCATCGGTCATGCACTCTTGCACGTCCGCAGGAATAGCTGTGCGCTCGGTCTCACTCGGAAGAATGACGCTCCGGCCGCACACGTGATGGTCAGAGCTACTAGTTTGCCGTCGATTGAATAAACGTCTCTGTCGGTTGCCCGCCGCTGCGTTGATCGTATTGCTCTGCTGTCCGCTGCTTCTGTTTTGAGGGCAGTTGGCAGCTCTGTGGTCTGTAGCGTTGCAGATGAAACAGCATCTTGAATGCCCTTCCCTGGAAGGTGGCGTGGAGTCCGTCTGTCTCTGGCTTGTCTGACTTCCATGGATCTGGTTCCCATGGTTTCCAGTCTTTTGAAAATGTTTCGTCGCCTTGGGTGGTCCCAGGGTCTTTCCGTGAGCGATGAGCTATTTTTCAGCAGCCTCGGTCACATCTTTAAGCGTCTGCAGCTTTTGTAATTCTAAGTGCGTCGCCAGGACCTTGTGACAGGCATTGAGAAATTCCTCCTTCATGATCAGGTCATGGAGACTATTGTAGGACTTTACTTACCCTGATAATTCCACCCACTTGTGTAAGTATGACGACAGGCGCTGCACAAATTGCTTTGGTGTCTCGTCTGACGAAGGCCGGCATTCGCGGAAGCGTTTACGATACCCCTTCTCTGTAAAGCTGTAGCAATGCAATAAGGCCTCTTTCAAGACGTCGTAGTTTTTGGCGTCATCGTTCGACAGTCTGGTATAAACTTCCAGTGCTTGCCGCGTCAGAAGTGCACTGAGTCGAATTGCCCAGTCTTGAGATTGTCAGTTTGAGCTTTCGGCGAACCTTTCAAATCTCGCCAGATAACTGTCGATCCGGTCATTCCCGTCGACGAACACTGACAATTTTGGAGCCTTGTGGTCACTGATAACATGTGGCGCATGCTGATTGTTTTGGATACGCGCCAACTCTAACTATTAATGACACTCGCATTCAAGACACTTCAGCTCGAACTCTCTGTCTTTCCGCCGACGCAATTCTTCTCTTTCTTGCCGCTGTTCTTCTCTTTCTAGCCGCTGTTCTTCTCTTTCTTGCCGCTGATGTTCAATTTCTCTTTCTTCACGCCATCGCTGTTCTTCTAGTTCTCTTTCTTCACGCTGTCGCTGTTCTTCTAATTCTCTATCTTCATGCCGGTGCTGCTCTTCTAGTTCTCTTTCTTGTATTCTCTCCTGAGACTTGACGTACTCCGTCAGTTTCTTGCCTTTTAGATTCAGTTCAATCCCTTTCTGCCAGAAGTCAGCCATCTTGATACTTCTGGAAAGTTCTTGACTATGCTGCACCTTTCTAGACTGTACTAGAACAACACGCTTTCTGCAGTAGCGCTGATGCTTGTCTCCAGTCGCCTTCGCTGACGCAGGCCCCGCTGTCCTCGTCGTATGCGACGCTGCACCACGCTGGTGTTGATGTGTTCTCTCCTGTGCTGAAGTAGACGCGACCTCTGCTCGTCGCTCTCTGTAATACTGGCGATGTAGCTCCGAGACTGTCCCTCGACGTAGTCTTGCGGCAGCCACGTAGTCCTGGTCTGTTGCTCGCTCACGAAGCAACTCTTCGGCGACTACACGCCCTTGCGGTCAACCCGAATCTATCGGGGATGTAGTCCTAGTATGCTGGCCCCTCTCGACGCAACTCGTTGGCGGCTACCCTCGATGACTGCCTCTCGTAACGTTGACTCGCTTGTTGTCGCAGTTGAACCCTTGGCTGTGGCATAGATAGCGGCTTGGCTCCCCAGAATGTTACACTTTTTGTTGGTTTGTATCAGTAGTTGATTCAGCCCCGATGCTTGAATCCTGATAAGTGTAACTCGGACGCAACCTCTTCACTCAGCAACAAAGCAGGAGTCGTCGTATGAAGTTTTTCCAACTTTATTCAGCGTACATCAACAACTGCATACAATCGCTCAATCGCTTTTTCCACTTTCTCTCTCTTCTCAACTTTCAACTATCTCCCTTTCAGACACAGTGCATCAATTATATAGTTTTTCTAGGCTCCAGATAACGTCAGAATGTTCTAGCGTGACGCATTACAATGCAGTGATCGTCCTAGGGATTTGCAAAACCGGTACGACGTCACAGTAAACAAACCCACTCGAACGAAAACCGGTAGGCCAGTCAAGGAAACAGGTATGACAAGCAAAGCTTAATAATGCGTCACTATTTTTGCCACCGAAAATGTGCCGACGAATGCTGTGATTAATTTATTGCTCACCGTAAAGCCTACTAACTATAACTGAAACGAAGTTTGCCAAAAATAAAAGTGAAAAAAGAGATTTTTGCTTCTTCATTATTGCTAGCCTATCTGCCACTATCGCAATACATACTGACGAGCACAAGGAAAGAAAAAATCGAAAAGTGCGCGAGTTTAATTTATCCGTATTCACGATAGCCTTGCACCGCCAATGATGTATGAATTACCTCAAAGAATATGGTAAGGCTACTGAACGCATTCGCAGGCCTCTCGTCTACACTCCCTAAACACATAATTAGCGTGGCTGGCTGGCTCTCTCTCTCTCTCTCTCTCTCTCTCTCTCTCTCTCTCTCTCTCTCTCTCTCTCTCTCTTCATTTCTCTTGTTTTTCTTTCTCTTTTCCGTTATTTTTGAAACCAGTCAAACAAAATAAGAACCGGTAGGCTCTACCGGCTACTTATTTTTCAACCGGTATTTTTATTCTCAAACCGGTAAAATACCGGTAATTTCCGGTTAAATCCATCCCTGTTACAACCAATCAAAATAACTGTCTTACGTCATACAACTTTCTTTACAGTCCACGAATTTGTCAGCTGTTGCTACATTTATCGCGAAGCTTCGATAGATAGTAAACAAGCAACTCCAGAGAATTCTCCAATAATATCGACCAACAAAAACCATCAACACCATACAAAGCCCCCTCTAACAACAATGCAAACCAAAGGTAAATACACTCTGTTATTGAATGCTTTGCAAAACAAAACGATCGGATCTATCGTGCGCGTCTCACACGTACTATCGTGCGCGTCGCAAACGTAACAGGTTGTGTGAGGGTCTGTGGGATTTCAATCGTTGTTGGTGATGTGCTGGGTATAGGAACTGTCCAGAAGTCTTCTGTAGCACCTAATCTCAATGCTTTGTATTATTCATTGTAGATCTGCTGTGAAGGTCCATGCTTTGCAAGCATATAGGAAGATGGAGATGACAATGGAGCGCAGCAGTCTTTCCTTGGAATTTAGATTGATGGTCTTGTCTTTCCAAATTTGGCTACAACCCTATCAGGGTAGCAGTTTTTGTGCAATCCTGGAGAGGACTTCCTGTCGGGACCCATTGTCTGATACAATGGCTCCTAAATATATGAAGCTATGCACTGTGTTGAGGGATTGACCTTGGACTTTGATGACCATGTCGACGCCTTTGGTGTTGTTGGCCATCGTTTTGGTCTCCTCAGCACTTATTTCCATTCCATAGGCTCTGGAGGAGGTGTCAAGTCTCTGTACCAGCTGTTCAAGTTCTTGTTCCTCTCAGCCAATCCATCAATGCCATCCGCAAAACGGAGGTTGAAGATTGCTCTACCCCGTATGCTGACTGTGCCTTCTTGATCTGCAAGGGTATCTGACATGATGCGCTCTAGGAAGATGTTAAAGAGTGTTGGAGAGTAGGCATCCTTGACGCACACCCCTTCGTGGTTCTGAATCAGTTCCCGATGGAGCTGTTGTGGAGGACTGCACTGGTAACCATGTCTTACAGGTTTTTGATGACTTCAATAATTTTAGGGCTGATGTTGTACACTCTCATTAGGGTCAATTTTTTTTGTAAAAATTTGGTTTGTTTTTCAACTCAGTGCAGAAAGGTCAAAACTCACACATGTGACTACTTGTCAGAATAAGATTGTCTTGAATGTTACTGTACAGGATACGTTTTGAAATAAGCAATATAAGCGATATTATTGATAGCAGCAAAAATAAATAAACTAAATGAAATATGAGAGTGGCCCTTCAATTATTTTGAGTAGTGTATATATATATATATATATATATATATATATATATATATATATATATATATATATATATATATATATATATATATATATATATATATATATATATATATATATATATATATATATATATATATATATATATATATATATATAGATAGATATATAGATATAGATATGTGTGTGTGTGTATCAATATGTATAAACATTGCACCAAAGACAATTATCACAATGTAATGTGTATATTATTTTATCATTGATAAAATACTGCACTAAAATATTGCACTAAACGTGATATTGCATAATTTCAAAATTTACTCTACTTCTTCTTCATTATGTTCTGCTTTGGTGTATATGTGTTAATGTATAATTTCACATCTGTATATTTGTTCGAAAATATGGTAAATAACTTCTTAGGAAGGCTGAGTTTCTCTGGTATAATGTAATTTCAAGAAGTATAATATACATGTAGGTATAATATAATCTGAAGAAGTATAATATCCATGTAGGTATAATATAATTTGAAGAAGTATAATATAATATAATCTGAATAAGTATATAATAAGAGATCTAATAGATTACACTTGGACTGATGGTTGTGCTAATAGTGATGGGATATTGATCATGATTGATCATGATGGAGGATATTGATCATGATGGAGATAACGATAATAGATATAATAATAGATATATAAGATTTAATTCATTAGTGTTGTGTTTGGTTAAAATTAAATGCATTGCTCTGTATCTATTTTGCAACTGTCCGGTGTTTTTGATTTCAATGAGTCATAGACAAAAGAAACCAAACGTATTAACTATATAGGCAGGCTTGAGAAGAGCACACATATGTGAACATGCACAATTAACAATTTGACACACTCACTCACACATTCATGTGCACACTGATGAATGCACAAACACGTACACTCGCATGCACGCATGCATACACACACACACACACACACACATTATACACGCACGCATGCTTCACACTCATTCAGAACCACACACAGGCAACTATTATATAACGGCAGCGTAAAACGAATAATATAATGATTTGTATATGTATACCCATTGTGTTTCCTCTACAACCTTTACATAAAGGTTGATATGTCCTATTCATGTTCTGTTTGTTATATTTTCCTCCCATATATGTCCGTAAACAGTTCATATTCTGTGCTATTAATTTTCTCCATTCTGTTTTACTACCGTCTTACTCTTTTTTTTAATTAATTATATATTGATTACTTTGTGCTGTATTGTTTCATGCTACATGTATAATTTGAATTTTATTTGTATGCTACATGTATTATTTTTATTTGTATGTTTTTTTAGGGGTTTGGTGACATTTGTAGGATCACCGATGTACCAAATTTGTTTTGTCATTGTACATAAAGGAGTGACTGTGTGTGTGAGTGTGTTGAATGTCTCACTTCCCTCACTTGTTTCTTTTGTCTTGGATATTTATGATCTGTATTATTTTAACTTATACCTAACTTCTGTTGAACCAAATCTATGATATATGTCAAATGTCTGACTATTCTGTTGCTATGTATTGTCAAATGATAGTGTTTATATTTATTGTTGCTTGAATGATGGGAGATAACCAAGTACGTTTTGCTTCTATGAACTGTAGGGGAGTGGGACTCGCTTAAAAGAAGAGATGTTTTTCATTATATTAGAGAAAAACAATTTTCCATTTGTCTATTACAAGACACACATTTTCACCCTAATATAGATAAACGAAAAAAAAATGAGTGGGGTTATGATTCAGTCTTCGCTTCCTTTAGTTTTAATTCTAGAGGGGTTGCAGTTCTATTTAATAATAATGTTTAATATAAGCTTGTGAAAGCTCAAAAGGATGTTAATGGCAATTGGATTTTGGTACATATTATACTGAATGAAAAAGATTTTTTGATTGTGAATGTATATGGACCAAATGAAGATGACCCCGATTTTTTTGTAGACTTACACGAGCGTGTAAAGGATTTTGAAGAATGTGAGAATGTAATTTTTGGTGGAGATTGGAATGCAGTATTAGATTATGATTTAGACTGTTGTCATTATAAGAAGAAAAATAATGTAAAAGCCCATGAGCAAATAGAACTAATGATGGAAGATTTGGACTTAAATGACATTTGGAGAACTGCTAACCCTGATACTAAAAGGTACACTTGGCGCAGGAACACACCATTCCAGCAGAGTAGGTTAGATTACTTTCTTGTTTCTGATCTTGTTTCTTTCTATGTTCAATACGTGGATATAAAATCTGGTTATAGAACTGATCACTCGTTAGTTACAATTACGCTTCAGTTCAGTAAAGAGTGTAAACGAAATCTTTTTTGGAAATTTAATTCATCTCTATTATCAGATAAAAAGTATTTACAAGAAATAAATACAGAAATTGATAGTGTTACCATAGACCAGACTCTCTGGTGTTACTGGCGAATACGCTGCCTTGCCCTACAATAAAGAGAACCTAGGTAATATACCGTCTTCCGAAATTCACTTTACTGTCTCGGATCAACTTTTTTTTAGACGTCCTGCTAATGAAAATACGTACTAAAACCTTGACGTATGCTTCTTTGAAAAAAAACGTGAATATCAAGAAAAGGAAAATATTCTGCAAGAAAATATTGATACCGTAGAGAGAAAAGGCGTTTTAACAGTTGAAGAAAAACACTCTCTTGAAAACAACCGGCGAGATGTGATAAAAATGAGGGATGATAGAATGAAGGGTGTGCTGCTGCGCTCAACAGCTTAATGGGTGGAAGACGGAGAAAAGGTTTCTAAAAAAGAAATTGTGTTAATAAATATATGAATAAAATAACTTTAAACGACGGGTCTGTAATACGTTACCTTTGATTCTGATGTTATTATAACTGAGGTTATTACTTTTTATAAGCAGTTGTACACTAAAAGAGATTTAGATACATGTGAAATTACGGAATTGGTTGACAGTATTCCTACTTTAAATTCTCTAGAAGCAGAGGCGATTGAGGGTGTGATAACACTTGAAGAAGCCAGTAACGCCCTTTAAAATATGGAAAATGGTAAGAGTCCTGGATCTGATGGGTTTTCTTCAGAATTTTTAAAGGTATTTTGGAGACAGCTGGGTGTGTTCGTGGTCAGGTCTTTGAACGAAGGTTTTATGAAAGGGGAACTATAGAGTAGGCTACAAAGATAGGAAGGAATTATTTATATGCATTCCAAAAAGTGATAAACCCAAAGATTATATAAAGAATTGGAGACCTATTACTTTGCTAAATATTATTTACAAGATAGGCTCTGCATCTATAGCAAATAGGTTGAAAGCAGTATTACCGAAATTAATGAAGATCAGACTGGATTCCTAAAAGATAGATTTATTGGATTTATGATATCATTGACTACGTTACTGTCACGAATGCACCTGGCTTACTTCTTTGTTGTGACTTTGCTTCTGCCTTTCATTCTGTAGACTGGAAGTTCTTACTAAAACTTTACAGGCTTTTGGATTTGGTGAAGATATGTGTCGCTGGATTCAAACTTTGTATTTTGGTGCAAAATCATGCATCTCTGTATACGGACAGGTGTCAACATGATTCTCAGTATCACGTGGCTGTAGGCAAGGAGACCCTGTATCACCGTATTTATTTATTTTATGCGCCGAAATTCTTGGACAGATGATAAGAGAAAATTTAATTAAAGGAATTAAATTTAATAGTGTTGAACATAAATTATCTCAATATGCTGACGACACAGAGATTTGTTTAGAAGGAGATATGCAGTCGTTTGAAGAAACTGTTAGTACACTAAATAAATTTGGAAAATTCTCTGGATTATTTTTGAATGTGGGAAAAACTAGTGTTATATGGTTAAGGAGCAGACGTAATTCTACTATTAGATACATGCAAAATCTAAACATCAGCTGGAACCCCGAAAAATTTAAGATCCTTGGTATTTAGTTCACAATTAACCTCCCAAAAATGGTAAACATTAATTTGCATGCAAAATTCGCAGAAGTTAAGAACTTGTATAAAATATGGCTAAAGAGACAAATAACACCAATTGGAAGAGTAGCAATCTTGAAATCCTAAATACTTTCCAAATTAACCTATCTTTGGATGGCATCCGGGCTGGATAGAAAATTCAATTCAATTCAATGGTTGAATTTATTGTCTCTTCACGACAGTGATATTAGACAATTAATTTAGTTACAAAACAATAAAACAAACAACTGTAGTGATATCAGTTACAACACTGTTGATAAGGACGATTTCATGATGACGTTTACGATATCGTAAATAATAGGACTTCGCACAACTTCTCGAATGTCACATGTTGTTACGTTTACACCATTGTCTTTGTACATTGATTGCAGCACTGGGCAATCAACAATCAGATGTTGGACTGTAATGTTTTCTGAACATATACATGTAATATCTTTAACATATTTCGTATTCCATGAATTCAATCGTAATTTATAAACCAGCCTTGACACACTTCTAGGTCCTTTTACAGCACTTCCTAGTTTAACATTTCTGTAAGCAACTTTTTCCAAAAGGGCAAAATATTCACATGCAGCTAAGTCAACCTTGAGCATGACAGCGTCAGAATTGTCCGCTCCTGACTTAGCCAACGCATCCGAGAGCTCATTACCATAAATACCTACATGAGATGGTACCCAACAAAACGTCACACTGGTACCTCTCATATGTAAACAATGTATAAGAAATCGTATTTCAAACAATAAATCTGTACGATTTTTGCTTTTCCAATTTCTTAAGGCAAGGAGCACAGCCTTAGAATCAACACAAATGGCTACTTGAAGTATTTGTTTAGGAATAGATAAAATGAATTTTGTAGCCATTAATATAGCAACAAGTTCACATGTGAATATTAATAAATTATTACCCAAACAATAAGAACGGTTGATTTTTAGTGCGGGTATACTAAACCCTGCACCACATGCTGATGACTCGAGTACACTACCGTCTGTGAACACTTTTAAATGTTGCGAGTAATGTTTTGAAATATGCTCTTGAAACTTAGATTTAAGCATATTATCATTTTCATTTTTCTTTAACTCGGTGTAATCTAAATCAAATTCTGCTTTTAAGTGTTCCCAAGGTGGAATTCTTGAAGAAACAGGCATTATCGGAATGTTTGCAATGGATAGCGACTGTCAAAACAGCGACCGTCAGATGAGCGACTACACAATAGTGATTGTTTCAAAACAGCGACTGTCACAACAGCGATTGTTTCAAAACAGCGACTGTCATAACAGCGACTGTTATGATAGCGACTTTACTGTCAACTTCAGAATTAGATATACTCACAAGGGCACAAACTATGTTTTTCTTGCTTGTAATTACGCGTTCGTGTTTTACGTGTTTAGGTTCACTTTGTGAGATAGGTTTACCACGGTTGACTTGATTTGACTAACATTGGTCTTTTTCTATTCTGTTTTAAATCTTCTTTTTATATCATGTATGTATTGTGTTGCTAATCCAAATTAAATGTTATTTTTAATTCCTTGTTGATACAGTTTTTTACTGAGCAGTTGTTTGTGTCCTTGATGTTTGGTTTGGGATAAAACAAATTGAAAATAATAACAAATGTATATTAAAGTATGTTAATCATGTTATCTTACTGGCAAAGATGACAATAAATATCTGCAAGAAAGTCAAATGTTGGATTAATAAATCAAATGTAATTTTTAATTCCTTTTGGCTTGACATTTATTTAATCAGCAGTCGCTACGTATTGTTGTGTGTGTTTGTGTATTTTTAGCTGTTGCCAGTTGTTTGGTGGATTGGCTGACATGTTAGGTGAACGGTTGGACAAGAATAGGCCTAGCGATGTCGCTATTATGACAATCGCTCGTTTATTACAATCGCTATTATGTAGTCGCTGATGTGACAGTCTCTGGTTTGAAACAGTCGCTTTTGTGTAGGCGATCAACTGACGGTCGCTGTTTTGACAGCCGCTATAATGAACCCGAGCCTGGATGGCTACTGTTGCCCAATCCGCCTGACAATATTTTGAATTACATTCAACAATCCATCTTTGAGTTTGCATGGGGAATGAAACGGGATTAAAAAAAGTAGGAAAATGTCCACAAAGAGTGTTGCAGACGGGGGTCTTGGAATTCTTGACATTGTTAAATATATAACAGCTCTAAAAATATCGTGGATTAAAAAAGTATACATGACCAATTATAAATGGAAATCTATTATTGCTGGTATCTATCCACTATTGTTAAATGCAAGTTGCTGGGTTCTTGTCTGCCGGTTCATATAAATAACCTTACTCAGTTTTCGAAAGACGTTTTAAAAGCCTATAGAGAGTTTGGTTCTCATATAGTACATACTAAACCCGAAGACGTTTTGTCTGAAACTTTTTATCATCAAAATACTAAAGTTGGTAACAAATGTTTGTTCTAGAAAGATTGGTTTTTGAAAGATAACACATTTGGTTCACGAGAATGATAGGTTTTTGTCATATAAGGAATTTTTGGCTAAATATAATGCTGATGGAAATTTTCTAACTTTTTGTGGCGTTGTAAATGCAATTAAAGAGTTTTTAAAATATCATAAATTAGAGGTTAATAAAACCATGTCAATAACTAATACTGCATTATGCTCAATATTATTTTCTGTATCAAAAGGTGCTAGAAAATATTATAACATTTTGATGTGTGATGATACATTGCCTAATTGTTGCACAAAATGGGAAGAAAAGTTTCATTGTAATATTGACTGGAAGAAAACGTTTTTAATCATTAAAGAAATAAAAGAGATAAAACTGAAATGGTTTCAAGTTAGATTAGTACATCGTATTATTGCGACTAATGTTGTTCTAAAAAGTATGGGCATTGTACCCGACGATTTTTGTTCATTTTGTGAAGAACATCGTAAAGATATACAACACTTGTTTTTTTTAATGTAAGCATGTGACACACTTTTGGAATTCTTTCAGAGAGGTGCTGGTTGATTGTTGTATAATTAACGCGAGATTCATATTTTCAAAGGTGCTTGTTCTGTTTGGTAACGACCCTAGTTATACAACCTCCTCAAACCTACTGTACTTGTAGCAAAATTCTTTATTTATAACTGTAAATACAACAAAGCGATACCTCAAATTTGTACATTTAAACAATAGCTTAACAAAATATGAAGTTGAAAAGTATAATGCATTCTTAAAATTAGAAAGTGATAAATTTCATAGTATGTGGAATACTTGGAAAGTCTTTTTTGGTGATGTGTGAATTGTTATTGTTATTTGATTTTCTTCATATAAATGAGAATATAAGCTGTTATAAGATAAGATATTACTTTATTAACCCAAAAGCATGGAAATTACATTGTCTGTCAATTAAACATGTCCATTCATTCTTCTTTTACACACACATAAATATTTATACATTATTAATGATCTTCAAACACATGGACATATTGTCATAATGCAGATATTTCAATTAAGCAGTAAAACGGGTTAACGTAAGAACAGATAAATATGATATATTTAAAATTAGTGTGTAAACATATAAACTATTTATACAAAAACATTAAAAAAAGAACAATAATTAAACTAACTAAGCTGCATGAGAGTTGTAGAGTATGTTTAGTAAGACCTACTGACTTGTTTGTTATGTGCTTGAATGGCAAGTGGTATGAATGAGTTCCTGTACCTATTTGATGTTCCCGCTGGTGCCCTAAAACGTCCACTCCTGTCTATCCGTCGAGAGTCAAATTCCAAGAAAAGTGGATGGTTACTGTCAGCCAAAATTGCAGTCAGCTTTTTTGTCACTTGTCTGCTATGTATCGTCGCTATGTCATCCTGTGCCCTCCCAACCACCCCACTAGCCCTTTTTATCTGTTTGTCCAATCTTCGTTTTTCTGTATGTGATACGTTTCCTCCCCAACATGAAATTATTGTCCGAATGTCCTTCTGTAAATGAGAACAGTGGATTGTCTTGTAGCGTTTGGTCTGCTTAGAAGACATAACCACTTAAATAGTATTCCTAGGTTAATATAGTAAGCTTATTTTTGAACTGTAAAACTTTATATCACAGAAGTTTGATGTGTGTGACGGTAGTGATGTAAGGGAGTGATATTTTTGTTTTTATCGAAATAATATGATTTTGTGCGTAAATTTAAATAAATGTTTTTATTTTAAAAATAAAATAAAATAAAAATAAAAGAAAGTGAGGAAAGGGAAGTTGAGCGTCGGTGTGAGTTAGAAATGGCTCGCATCTATCACGAGTAGCATGCGCCACACGTTATCAGTGAACACAAGGCTCCAAAATTGCCAGCGTTTGTAGACGGGAAGGACCAGATCGATAGTTATGTGGTGAGGTTTGAAAGTTTCGCTGGAAGTGCTAATGGCAACGTCAACGTTCGACTCGGTGTACTTCTGAGGGGGAAAGTACTTGACGTCTACACCAGGTTGTCGAACACTAAGGAGGTGGACTACGACGTCTTGACAGAGGCCCTATTGCAGTGCTACAGCTTTACAGAGAAGGGCTCCCGTCAGCGCTTCCGTGAATGCCGGCTTCTGTCAGGCGAGACCTCAAAGCAGTTTGTGAAGCGCCTGCCGTCGTATCTACAGAAGTTGGTAGAATTATCAGGCAAAAGGGAGACGTAAGATAGTCTGCGTGACCTGATCGTCAAAGAACAATTCCATAATGCCTGCCCTAAGGACCTGGCGACACACTTTAGGACTACAAAAGCTGCAGACTCTGAAAGATGTTGCTGATTCTGCCGAAATATATCTCATCGCTCACGGGAAGACCCTGGGGCCACCAAAAGCGATGAAACACTGTCATAAGACTGGACACGAGGGGAACCAGAACCATGAGAACCGGACGAATCAGGAACAGATGGATTCCATACCATCTTCTAAAAAAGGGCAGTCAAGAGGCTGTTTCACATGCAACGCCCCAGAACATAGAGTTGCTAATTGCCCTTACCAGAGCAATACGGACAATGCAGCGGCGGGCAGTCGATGTAACGAGAGCCCCGTTTCCACTGCTTTTAAGATTTTGCTTGTTTAGTCAGTAGTAAAACTTAGAAGTTACTGTAGTCTATAGCAGACGATTAAGGTATTACTGATGTGAACACACACTGCGAGCTGACGCGAGCCGTGTAGTGACATCATCACAACCTACATGGTGTTTCGAATTTTACATCCACTTAGATGTTTTAGCCAATCGGGACACAGGTATAGTGATTAGAACCAGTTCGGGCCGATTCAAGCAACGAGAGAGAAGGTCAGTCTAGTTTGAAACGCTGAGGAGTACACAGTAATTTATGACAGAATCTCTCCTGAGAAGATTAGACAGTAGTACTTGTTGAATATTCGAATTCAATCAAGTAGCCACGGCCTGACATTGTCAAACAGGTACATGAACATACTTCTGTTTCATCGTAATGTATTTATATTATTGTTGAATTATGTTTGTGGAATTTGCTATGCCTAGAATTGAATTGCTAGTCCGACTTTGCGTGACCATGTGGAAGAATCCGACCACGAAACAAGCATGACCGGTCGACGCCATGTTGTATTATGTACAGAACCACTGTTGTTTAACCTGTATGTATGCTTGCAGACCAGTGGCTGTACCAGAGAATGTTTATAATTTTATTTCTTTATGTGTATAGTTAGCCACAATTTATATTTGTATATGTATAGGAAATTAGAGTGGAGATTCCAGTGGACCACGGACTTAGCAGAATGTTCGTCGCTTATGTATAGAGATGTGGAGCTATCACTGAATATGGGGCGCCATGTGTCCATTTATTCTATGTGACTATTCTATACATAGAATAAATTCTATGCACATAGAAAGCATTCTATGCACACAAAAAGCATTCATTAGTTGAAATTCCATTTATAGAAAAGAAACCAATATTGTAAGTCATAGAATAAAATTCTTTGTATAGAATAACATTCTATAATATAGTGTAAAATTCTATGTCCATAATACAATTCTATGTATAGAATAAAATTTTATAATAGAGAATAAGATTCTATGTATGTAATACAATTCTATATTATAGAATGCACTTGTATGCATAGAATTGTATTCTATAACATAGAATGAATTCTATTACAAAGAATGAATTCTATAACATAGAATTTATTCTATGTGCATACAATTCATTCTATAACATAGAATGAATTCTTTAACATAAAATAAATAATATGACATAAAATGAATTCTATGTGCATAGAATAAATTGTATAACATAGAATGAATTCTATAATAAAGAATGAATTCTATATGCATAGAATGAATTTTATAGCATAGAATGAATTCTATGACATAGAATTCATTCTATGACATAGAATGAATTCTATAACATAGAATGAATTCTATAGCATAGAATGAATTCTATGACATAGAATTTATTCTATAGCATAGAATGAATTCTATAACATAGAATGAATTCTATAGCATAGAATGAATTCTATGACATAGAATTTGTTCTATAGCATAGAATGAATTCTATGTTACAGAATGAATCCTATGTCATAGAATTCATTCTATGCTATAGATTTCATTCTATGCTATAGAATAAATACTATGTCATAGAATTCATTCTTTGCTATAGAATTCATTCTATGTTATAGAATTCATTCTATGTCATAGAATTCATTCTATGTCATCTTATTCATTCTATGTTATACTATTCATTCTATGCTATAGAATTCATTCTATGTCATAGAATTCATTCTATATCATAGAATTCATTCTATGTCATAGAATTCATTCTTTATCATAGACTTCATTCTATGTTATAGAATGAAATCAATATATACACTTTTTTTTAAAATAGTCAAAACTGGGGCACTGTCAAGGTATAGAGAACATTTTTTATGGCATGGGACTGTATTGCAGAGAGATATACACATTGCCACATCCCATCACCACACCACATCACTCTACATCACACTGCACCACAAATGTGATGGGTGGGAGGGGTGGGGTGATTAGATTATGTGATGTGATTCACTGATGCCATGATATGTGCTGTCTGCTGCAATGTGAAGATGTGCTGCTGCTGTGATGTCGGCTGATGTGATGTGATGATTTGTTGATATGATGTGATTTTATGTGGTGGTGCGTTTTCACGATGATGGTGATGAAGCAATGTGATGCAGTGATGTGATGTGATGATGTGATCGATGTGGTGATGATGCGATGTGGTGATGTGTCATACAATATCTTTTTTAAAATTCTAAATTTTGTTACAATTTATTAGTTGTGTTTTTTAATTTTATGTGAATGAAATGAATTATATGTATATAGAATTAATTGTATAACACAGCAAGAATTGTATGACATAAAATTCATTTTTTTAACATAAAATGGATTTTATTCGCAACACTGAATACATTCTATTTTCATAGAATTGTTTTTTAACATTTGGTGCACATAGAATGCATTCTATGTTATAGAATGTTCATTCTATAACATAGAATGTTCATTCTATAACATAGGATCCATTCTATAACATAGAATGTTCATTCTATAACATAGAATGGTCATTCTATAACATAGAATTCATTCTATAACAGAATGTTCATTCTATAACATAGAATCCATTGTATAACTTAGAATGTTCATTCTAAATAACATAGAATCCATTCTATAACATAGAATGTTCATTCTATAACATAGAATGCTCATTCTATGCGCAACTAGGTCATTCTATGTGAAGCGAGGCTGTGACTATAAAGGGACACGTGGAGCCTTGCACGAGCGCGAGAACTGAAGAAATGGCTGACGTACCAAGCGCTCTGCGGCTTTATCAGACATCATAATTTCGTTAACAAGCATTTAGGTTTCTTGATGCGGACGACTTCGACAGTATAATTAGTGTGAGTAGATCGCTTAGCAATAAAAATAATTGACGTCACACCCTCCCCCCCCTCCGCCCCTGCGTGCTTGCTTTTTTCATTACAATGTGCTGAGGTTCTGTAAGGGTTTATAGTGACAAAATCTAATTAAATAATCAGTTCTTTTCGCTCAAGACCGAAGAAATAACCGTACTGTACACTCATAAAAAGCAATAATTAATATATTTAAAGGTCGAATATTGCTATACAACTCTGAGACATAATAAATGAAAGGTTCCTAAAGCTGAATATTGCAAAAAGTCTATTTCACCCCAAGCGGCCCCCCAGGGCGCTATGCACAAAGGCGTGGCGGCCACGTGCTGCGGGAATAACACAGCGTGATCGAGTTTTAAAATGGTGAAGTACTGTGCTGCGTTTGGATGCTCTAACTCCGACGTAAAACCTTTCTGCAAAGAAAAGAACATTTCCTTTCATCGATTTCCACTTCGAGCGCAAATGATGAAGCACTGCATGTCGTCAACTCTAAACTGAATGTCAGTGACAAATCGCTCTGTAATCATTATTGCACGAGTGTGCTATGTTCAAAACATCACAATATCCCGAAATGTTCTCTATACCTTGAGAGTGCCCCAGTTTTTACTATTTAAAAAAAAGTTTTTATATTGATTTCATTCTATAACATAGAATGAATTCTATGACATAGAATGAATTCTATGACATAGAATGAATTTTATAGCATAGAATGAATAGAATAACATAGAATGAATAAGATGACATAGAATGATTTCTATGATATAGAATGAATTCTATAATATAGAATGAATTCTATGACATAGAATGAATTCTATGAGATAGAATTTATTCTATAGCATAGAATTCATTCTATAACATAGAATGAATTATATAGCATAGAATGAATTCTATGACATAGAATTCATTCTGTAACATAGAATTCATTCTATGCTATAGAATAAATTCTATGTCATAGAATTCATTCTATGCTATAGAATTCATTCTATGTTTTAGAATTCATTCTATGTTTTAGAATTCATTCTATGTCATAGAATTCATTCTATGTCATCGAATTCATTCTATGTCATCTTATTCATTCTTTGTTATACTATTCATTCTATGCCTATAGAATTCATTCTATGTCATAGAATGAATTCTATGTCATAGAATTCATTCTATGCTATAAAATTCATTCTATGCATATAGAATTCATTCTTTTTTATAGAATTCATTCTATGTTATACAATTTATTCTATGCACATATAATTCATTTTATGTCATATAATTTATTTTATGTTAAAGAATAATTCATTCTATGTTATAGAATGAATTCTATGCGTATAGAAATAATTCTATGTCATGCAATTTATTTTATTTTAAAGAATTCATTCTATGTTATAGAATTCATTCTATGTTATAGAATATAATTCTATGCATACAAGTGCATTCTATAATATAGAATTGTATTACATACATAGAATATTATTCTCTATTATAAAATGTCATTCTATACATAGAATTGTATTATGGACATAGAATGTTACACTATATTATAGAATGTTATTCTATACAAAGAATTTTATTCTATGACTTACAATATTGGTTTCTTTTTTATAAATGGAATTTCAACTAATGAATGCTTTTTGTGTGTATAGAATGCTTTCTATGTGCATAGAATTTATTCTATGTATAGAATGGTCACATAGAATAAATGGACACATGGCGCCCCATACTGAGGGCTACTTTGGCCTTCAGTGAGACGCTCTGCACATACCTATTATACAGGGTTGTGCAGAATTTCGTCTCATATGTTACAGACGAGCAGGCGTTATATTGTGAGCCCAACTCAGCAAACGGCAACAAACACGTCGACGCGTACAGCTGGCTGCCGAGGCATCTACAGCATTGTGGGCAGATAGCCCAACCGTCGAACCACACAGTCAAAGACTCAACGACAACACAGCGTGTCGTAGAAGCGACATCAACGCAGCGCTTCAACCCCACAGTTAAGTGCAACAAGAAACCGTGCACTAAAACTCTGTATAAACAGGACCACAGTAGTCCACTCTTCAGGAAATCTTACCCTTAGGGCAGAAAGTATCCAGTGCCCTATGATGCAAAAGTAGCTGCCTAGACTATCCGCGAGTGAACCATTCGCATTGAAAATTGAACTTTAAAGTTAGTTTCGTACTTCGAATATCGTGTATAGAGTAGAGGAAATAAATGTGTGATTTTTACTGTTATCAAGTGGCTGGACTACATATGATTTATAGCCGTGTGAAAGCTAGTGTGACAGTGATCTTTTACCATTTTTCTATCTATCTCTGTACCCCAGCCTAAACACAGACCGAGCTAAACAAATTAATGTATTAAGTGAAGTCAAAGGGAGATTGCTAGCGATCCCCCCGACCGATGGCAAACTTCTCCTTGCCAACGTACAACGGAAAATTTATCCCCGTCGTCGCCAGCGCAGCTGTGACTAACCAGTACATCCTGGGTTTTCAAGGGACGCGTTTAAAATAAATAAAAGGTAACTGCCCTAGGAGACCCAGGCTTTAGTGGTGTCATCGTCAAAAAAGATCTAATGACTTAAGAGAAATTCACTGGCGAATCCAAATGGACACTTATGGCAAATGCAAAGGAAGGAGGGTTGGACGTGGGGTAAGCACATCCACCCCGTGGGGGTGAAAGTAGACTATGCTACAGAAACATCAACAACAGAAGAAAGAGAAAACTTTATCCTGGGAGAGGAAGATACTTCATCACGAAGACATATGCTACACCTGGAGTCAGTTGGAAAGAATGTCACAGGACAGCGGACTCTGGAGGAATGTTGTTGGCGGCTATACCCTGGCAGGGGTGATGGGCATTAAGTAAGTAAAATTAAGACTGACCAATACTGACTATAAGATACTTGTAGGTTATGTAGCGGAAAGGGAGGCGACTGGTTTAGGCTTGGGAGAGAAATTGTCTACCTTGAAATTCTTGGTTAGAATAGCCTTGGTTGGCTCCTGCTGTGCAGAATCCTGTGGGGGTGCCATTGGGTTATGCAGGACAAGGTGACACGACATTTGTTCCCCAAGGCTGACCATTCGCCTTCTGCTTTTGATCGTGAGCGGGACTACATTGTTGGCAGGCATTTTATGCAAGTCAGTGGCAGCGACTTTGCAGTGAAATGTCGTGGCACTAGTGGCCGGCAACCCGGTACTACCAACCGCACTTCACCGCCTTGCAGGGCAAATATTTATATGTCCCTCTTTCGAAGGATAAAATAACAGCTCGGGTGGAGCCATGATCTCAATGTCGTGACCAAGAGACGGGAGTCAAATACTCCGCTCTGGTCTCTATCCTATCCTGTCCCGTAACCCGGAGGTCGTAGGGGCACCATAGATGATCGTTTAGCCAGCATACTCCATCTTTCTCTGTCCTCAGCAGCCCTGATGGCTTCGCTCAGTGTCAAACCAGTCCATTCTCGAATGTTGTCCTCCCACCTCTTTTTCGGTCTCCCTCTTCTTCTACCTCCTTGCACTGTGCCTTGCAGAATGATCTTGGCAAGGCCTGATGATCTGGAGACATGGACATACCATCCGTTTTTTCACCACTGTGAGCAGGTCATCGTGTTGTCCAATGGCTTGTGTGATGGTCTGTCGGACTTCTTCGTTGGTGATGTGTTGGGTATAGGAAATGCCCAGAAGTCTTCTGTAGCACCTCATCTCCATGCTTTGTATTCTTCGTTGGAGATCTGCTGTGAGGGTCCATGCTTCGCAAGCATATAGGAAGATGGAGATGACAAGGGAGCGCAGCAGTTTTACTTTGGAATGTAGACTGATGGTCCTGTCTTTCAAATGGGCTTCAACCTTGTCATGGCAGCAGTTGTTTGTGCGATCCTGGAGAGGACTTCTTGTCGGGACCCATTGTCTCGGGTATAATTATTTTTTTTTAGGTCTCTTAAGTTAATAGCAAGTAATGAATAAGTTGCTTGCAAGTCAGTAAGTCACTTTAGGCACTGCAAAGTGGGAATCTCTATGGTTACTCAATTTTATTTATAGCTGCCTGCGAGCGGTCCTCTAGGCAGCAGACACACACACAAACATTGCATTTATCAATCGACTTTAACCTACATCTACACAGTACAAGTACATACAGTTGGCTGGTCAGTCTTAGTATATAGTGTTCTGCATCTTTGCAGGCACATTCATGTAGCTCTATACATAATCCTGGTTTTACTGGACAGTCCTCTAAGGACTGGCATTGTTGACTTAATTTCTAAAAATCTCCACTTACATAACACCAGTCACTTTTAAAGAGGTCACACGTTATGAGTAAATTATTAGTACGTCAGCAAGTCTATTAGACCTATACATAGGTCACCTACAAGTTATGAGTAAGTTACTGTTAGTCATAAGGTCTTATAAAACTAAACAAGAATGGTAAAAGCGTTTTGATGCAACTTCTGTCAGCAATGATACATCACATAAGACTAGGTTTGCCTCATCATAAATACTGAGGCCCTTTAGAGCGAGTGCTCATGCGTTGAATCCAAAATCTAGATTGTAATCGCTTGGAGTCTGGGCATGCACAGTGAGAGGTAATTGTTTTCATCTCAGATAAAGGCTTGCACGAATGAGCTGGGTGTGTTTGTGTCAAGTCTTATAGAGAGTCAGTCGTTGTGAATAGGCGACATTGGTATTTGTTTGGCGTCATGAATGAGTAGTTTTCATGAATGAGGGTATTTTAAGGTTTAGCATTAGGCTTGGTGAAGCAATCGGCCCATTGTTCGATGTCATTAATAAAAAACATCAATATTGTTGGAGGGTGAGATAAACTATACGTATCCTATCCTATCCCGTAACTCGAAGATGGTTGGGGCACCAAAGATGATCGTTTAACCAGCTTTTTAGTTTTGAGGTTAGATCAGCCAGGCTAGCTATAAATAGCTTCACCGATGCTTCCTTTTTTTTCCTTTCACTGGAAAGGAGGGTGCAGGCAAGCCATAAATAGCCCGCAGCAAGCAAAATGTGGAGGCACTAAACAGTACTCCTCACTTTCAGCATTGAGCTGGTGTGCTTTCTCTGTCCCCAGCAACCCTCATGGCTTCGCTCAGTGCCAAACCAATCCATTCTCGAATGTTATCCTCCCACCTCTTTTTTTATCTCCCACTTCTTCTGCCTCCTTGTATCGTGCCTTACAGGATGGTCTGTGCAAGGCCTGATGCTCTGGTGAAGTGGCCATACCATCGGAGTTTTCGTTTCTCCACCACTGTGAGCACTTAATCATGTTGTCCAATGGCTTGTGTAATGGTCTGTCGGACATCATCATTGGTGACGTGCTGAGTATAGGAAATGCCCAGAAGTCTGTAGCACCTCATCTCCATGCTTTGTATTTTTCGTAGTAGATTTGCTGTGAGGGTCCATGTTTCGCAAGCGTATAGGAAGATGGAGATGACAAGGGAGCGCAGCAGCCTTACCTTGGAATGTAGACTGATGGTCTTGTCTTTCCAAATGGGTTTCAATCTTGTCATGACAGCAGTTGTTTGTGCGACTTTGGAGAGGACTTCATTGTCTGATACAATGGTTCCTAAATACGAATATTTGAATCTATGCACTGTGTTGAGGGATTGGCCTTGGACTTTGATGTCCTTGTCGATACCATTGGTGTTGTTGGTCATCCGTTTGGTCTTATGTGCACTTATTTCCATTCCATAGGCTCTGGAGGTGGTGTCAAGCCTCTGTACCAGCTGTTTAACTTCTTGTTCCTCTCCAGCCAATCCATCAATGTCATCCGCAAAACGGAGGTTGGAGATTGCTCTACCCCTATGCTGACTGTGCCTTCGTGATCTGCAAGTGCTTATGACATGATACGCTCTAGGAAAATGTTGAACAGTGTTGAGAGAGTAGGCATCCTTGACACACACCGATTGTTTTTCTGAACCAGTTTCCGATGGGCCTGTTTTGGAGGACTGCACGGTAGCCTTGTCATAAAGGTTTTTTTCTGACTTCAGTAATGTTAGAGCTGATGTTGTACGCTCTCATGGTTGCCCACAAAAAAATACAAAAAATGGTTATTAATAACGTACAATCCATGTAAATACAGATGTCAAATATTGTTCAGAATTGAGGTTATTAATGGAAAATATGTTATTTAGTTAGATATTAATTGCTTTACAGGTCCAGCAGATTGCAAAGAACCGAATCAGGACCACAACTTGGCTGTAAGAGGACTAACCCCTGATCCGCATAAAAGTTCTGCTGAAACAACCCCAGTGGTAACACTGAAGGCACTCCACAAGCCGGTCACTATACAATAAAGGCCTCCCACGCAGGGAACGCTGAGGCTATGCTCTAATTTATTGAACCCCCGTTTACAAAAACAAAATAGAACACAAACATCATTATACAATATCAACAAAACACATACATATATTTAGCTAGTTATTCATTGCTTACAGGGTCCAGCGGAATGCAAAGAGCCGAATCAGGACCACAAAATCAAGATCACAACTTGGCTGAAAGAGGACTCACCCCTGATCCACATAAAAGATCTGCTGAAACAACCCCAGTGGTAACACTGAAGGCACTCCACCAGCGGTCAGAAACCCCCGGGACCCTCACGGGAGGTGGAAAATATGTGTTTAGTCAAAATCCGTTCAGTGGTTCTGAAGCTATTGCGGGCGACGAAATAATGGACGAACAAACATACAGACAGACGGAATGACAGACCGACATTTTGCTCGTCCTGATTTCCGACTACTACAAACATAACTTCTGGAAATACAAAAGGTGATGTTCCCTTACATGCAAATGTTGGCGGAACCGTCCTTGGTATTTACATAGCAGTCTACAACACAGTCAGCATTCACCAACCATGACGTCACCAATGCCACTGTAAATAGATGAATGCACGAATGAATACTACCACCAATATTAACAATAGTTCCAGTAACACAGCTTTCAAAACATTAAACAGGGCTGTTTATGGCCAGATTTTACATTTGCCATACAGTCATCATCATCATCATCATCATCATCATCATCATCATCATCATCATCATCATCATCATCATCATCATCATAATAATAATAATAATAATAATAATCATAATAATAATAATAATGATAATAATAATAATAATAATAATAATAATAATAATAATAATAATAATAATAATAATAATAATAATAATACATTTATATACCTGCACAATACAAGATGATGTTGACTGCTGGAGTCTTGAAGTAAATTAAAACTCTTGAGATGGTAAAAGGGTCCGATAGAATAGTTAGAGGCATCTTGTTGAGTTTTAGACTCTTTAAAAGATTTCAATGATATGTGTGGACTGGATAGATGCTGATCAGTGTTTAATGAATGGTAGTAATTGTAATGGTAGTTATGGGAGCTGTATAATTTAAGATTTAAGATGTATAATTGATATGTGAGCTAACAGCTATAGGATCGTAGGTGGGTTTGATGGTGGTTGTTGAATCTGAAGAATGGAGACGTCCAAAATTAAGGTAAATTGCAAGAGGGGGAGGGGTGGGTGGGAGATGTAAGATGACCAAAAAGGATTGGTTGGTAGTGGGCGAGGGGAGGAGAGGGCTACTTCTTGATATTAATTGCCCCATCCCCTGTACCCCAGTTGAAGACATCCCAAACTGGTGATACTTTGCGACTCCATGAATTCCCTATAGCAGCCATCTCCACCGCTGTTGTGCAACAAGACTGCTACTTAGATGTCAGATAGGCTGTGAGGATGAGTGTTAAATGGTCAACAACTGGAGTTTATTTGTGTTGAATGATGCTGTCCCTGTGTTCCTTAAACCTTTCATTAAATGTCCTGTATGTTTCTCCTATAAAGAGCATGAAGTAGACCCCATAAGCGGTTTGTCAGTGAACTGACGGCGAACTTCAAACTGTCTCCCGGAGAGGCCTCTGGAGGTGGTGTCAAGCCTCTGTATCAGCTGTTCAAGTTCTTGTTCCTCTCCAGCCAATCCATCAATGTCATCCGCAAAACGAAAGTTGAAGATTGCTCTACCCCCTATGCTGATTGTGCCTTCGTGATCTGCGAGGGCATCTGACATGATGCGCTCTAGGAAGAAGTTGAGTGTTGGAGAGAGTAGGCATCCTTGACGCACACCGACTGTTGTTCTGAACCAGTTTCCGATTGCGCTGTTGGGGAGGACTGCACTGGTAGCCTCGTCTTACAGGCTTTTGATGATTTCAATAATGTTAGAGCTGATGTTGTACACTCTCATGGTTGCCCACAGAGCTGCATGCCAGACTTGGTCAAACGCCTTCTTGAAATCTACGAACACATGATATAGATGGTGTTGGTGCTGTAGGCATTTCTCGCAGATTATTCTGAGGTTGAAAATTTGTTCAGTGGTACTTCGCCCTGCTTGGGGTTTCAACCTGTTGAGTACTATTTTCAGGAGGACCTTGCCCAGGTGTTTGATGAGGCTGATTGTGCGGTAATTTTCACATTCCTGAAGGTTACCTTTTTTGAGAAGAGTGATGACAAGCGACTGGGTCCATGGTGTAGGCCACTCCCTACTCTGCCAGATCTCGTTACAGATAATGGTGAGTGCGTCAATCATCGCTTCTCCTCCTGCTTGAAGCAGTTCCGCGGGTATGTTGTCTACTTCCGCTGACTTCCATTTCTTCAGGGATTGTACTGCTGCCTCAACTTCTTCTCGGAGAATTGGGAGGATTTCTTCTTCTTCTCTGTTCTCATGACATGATAGAACTGATGGGTCTCCATTTGGTGTGTGGTTGTAAAGGTCAGAGCAGTACTCTGTCCATCTGTCCAAGACTTCTTGTTCTTCTGTAAGGCATATGCCAGACTTGCTTTGGATCGTGGAGACCTTGGGCTGTTTAACACTCGTAAGCCGCTTCACTGTCTGTTAGACCTTCTTGCTGTTGTTCTTGTTCAGACTGTTCTCTATTTCCTTGCATTTATCATCTATCCAGTTCTCCTTTGCTGTGCGCATGCCTCTTCGGATGTCACTGTTGATTTTTTCGGTAGGCATCAGCTCCCTGTGAGGTGTTCTTTTTCTTTTTCATCTCACGAAAATAATTTCTCTGACTTGGAGGTTATGTGAACGGAATATCAGGGTGAAGAAAGTATGGTCAGTTTTGTCATCTGGTTGCTGTGATTTAGGGGCGAGGGCAGTGATCTTAAGACGCCCGATGCTTTGGCCACAGCCTGTTGTGGAGTATGCAGAGCTGCCTACTGTCCCTGAGGGGCCAGAAATGTCCTGATAATTTCGAAATTGTATGGTTGTCCCGATTTTCCGATTTATGAAAGTGCGTCCGGGAAAATCGTCTCTGCTGAATGCACACGTGTTTCGGTACATTTGTACTCATTGTGCCGTACATAAGAACTGTTATTTTCCCGCCAATGTTTGTTCTCGGTCGGCCTGGTTGGTTCAGCTCTGAGCAGGATCTACAGCAAAAGCCACTTGCAGGATTTGAAGAGTGCCTATTATAGGTCTCTTCAGCCTTCCATCTAATTGAATTGCAGTTAGACACTGTACATAGTGTAAATATCGTAAGTTTAAGTTTATATTTATTTTGACATTTATTATGGTCTTGGTTCATAAAATAAATGTCCCTGGTATTCAAGCCATATCCCTGATTTTTATTTGACGTGTCCCTGAAACTGACAAATGAGGGTAGGCAGCCCTGATGTATGATCTGGGTAGCCCCAGTAGCGGAAGAAGTCTAGCATTTTGGATGCTTGCTGTGAAAAGTCTATATCGCTATTGCAGAGCCTACAGACATAAAAATTGCGAATAAGGGCTACTTTCTTTGGTTGCTATAAGGTGGCTTGACGAGTAATGCAGGTATGAATGGGAGTTTGTTCCTTTTTCATTTTTTTTAGAAAACTGATGTTGTGAGACAGATGGAGTTATTTTGGATATAGACGCTAATGTCTGTCACGAGAGGCTATTTAGACACTGCACTAAGGCTTCAAGCCTCCAACGTTCAGTCTGCCTTGACCTATGTAAGTTAAGTCGCTGACTAGAAGACGACCGAAGTTAGGTTGGTCTACACATGTGTAGGCTACAGTTTCACTAAGATAAGCCGTGATCTCACCCAGGTGACCAATCACCCGCAACCTCCACTAGGTGGCGTTACTATTATCGTAGTCTCGCACGATAGCAGACCCCAGCGGGAGGATAGTTAGTCTTGGGCTGAACACCACGGTAGAAGGACGCACGTTGTGAAATCTCTCGCGGAAAGACTAAAGCAGGTGACGGGTGAAAATCATTCTTCACAGTATAGCCAGGGCCTGACATTGTCAAGAAGGTAAATGATCAACCGTTTGTTTCATCGCGATTTATTGATAGTATTGCTGTATTATGTTTGTGAAGTTTTGCCATGGTTTAGAACTGTGATTGTTAGGAAAACTTTGCTTGACCATGTGGCGGACACGCGACCGGTTTCGGCACCACGAGGTAGCCCCCACTGTCTAACTGTTGTTTCTCCTAGGTGTATTATTGCAGACCAGTGGATGTACCGGAGAATGTGTATATTGTTAATTACTTCTCCGTGTGTTTAGTTTAGCCACGATGTATGTATAAGTATAGGAATTATGTTGGAGATTCCAGTGGACCACGGACAGAGACGATTGTTCGTCCCTTATTTGTTTAAATGGATGCGATTTCACTGAGGGCTGTTTCTGCCAACAGTGAGACGCTCTACATTACATTAGCCTACATGATTATTGCTTTAGGTCCAGCGGACTCTTCCGAGCCAAATCAGGACCAGACAACCCCTGATCCGCATAAAAGATCTCTTGAAACAACCCTAGTGGTAAAACTGAAGGCACCCCACCAGCTAGTCACTTTACAATAAAGACATCCCACGCAGGGGACACTGAGGCTATACTCTAATTTATCGAACCCCCGTTTACAAAAACAAAATAGAATACAAGCATCATTATAAAATATCAACAAAACACATACATAGAAAATGTCTACATTGCTAAATAATAACATCATAGGAAGCCCTAGGGACCACCTGGCAGAAAGCGTCCATTATTCCCAAGGTGATCCAACAGACCTCACACACAAACAAGGAGTTTTGTCCCGGAAGAGTTTTCAAGAAAAACGGTAGGTGACTGGTCTAGCGAAGTAGAAGATAGTATAGCAGATTGATAGAACACAACAGGAATGAGAAAGAAGAAATGAGAAAGACAGCGACAGTGGGAATTTAAGCACTAAATTTCCAGAAAGTGGGGATACTATTTATACTGAAACACCCGGCACCCCAACGGGAGGAGAGGGGGGGGGGGATGGTGAGACGCTCTGCACAACCTTTGTATACAAAGCGTTGCAGAAATTCGTCTCATATTTTGCAGACGAGCAGGCATCTTGGTCCACGGCAGGGAAGAAATCTCACAGAGAGGCAACCCTGACACGTGGCCTGCAACCTTGAGCAGCGAGAGCATTGGGCTCCCTTAGCTCAATAGTCAACTACCAAGAAGAAGAGACAACAAAACCGCACATCGCCAATACAAGCTAAGTCCTCCGAATCCGAGCACAAACACTGATCTGTGATAGTCTACTCGTCCAGAAAAAACGAATAATAGGACAGAAAGAAGTCATAGCCCAATGATGAGACAGTAACAAATATGGAGAACAGTAGCTGCATAGACCCATCAAGTAGGGAGCTACTCGAAGTGAATTTGGACATTTAAGTTAGTGTAGAGATTAAAAGATTTTGTATAGAGTAGAGGAAATAAATGTGTGATATTTACTGTTAACAAGTGGCTGGGCTACCTATGTTTCATAGCCGTGTGAGAGCTAGTGTGTCATTGAATCTTTACCATTTTCTTCCTATCGCTATAACCAATCTGCACACAGACCGAGCTAAACATAAATGTATTAAGATTTGTCATATGGTGATTTAACTAGCCGATCCCCGCAGACAAAGACGTGTGGGTTATAGCAGTCCATTGTGCAGAGCCCAGTAACAATAGACCCACCGTCACAATGTCCAGAAATGAGATGCATAAATTAGATATCGCGTACGTGGAAACAAGAGCTTGATGAAGTTAATCACAAAAAAGCTATATAATCTGCGAGAAATAGTTACAGCACCAACAACATCTATATCATGTGTTTGTAGACTTAAGAAAGCGTTTGACCGAGTCTGGCATGCAGCTCTGTGGGCAACCATGAGAGTGTACAACATCTGCCCTAAAATTATTGAAGTCATCAAAAGATTGTATGACAAGGCTACCAGTGCAGTCCTCCACAACAGCGCCATCGGGAACTGGTTCAGAACAACAATCGGTGTAAGTCAAGAATGCCTACTCTCTCCAACACTTTTTAGCATCTTCCTAGAGCGCACCATGTCAGATGCCCTTACAGATCGCAAAGGCACAGTCTGCATAGGGGGTAGAGCAATCCCCAACCTCCGTTTTGCGGATGACATTGATGGATTGGCTGGAAAGGGAAAAGAACTTGAACAGCCTGTACAGAGGCTTGTCACCACCCTCCAGAGCCTATGGAATGGAAATAAGTGCAGAGAAGACCAAAATGATGACCAACAACATCAAAGGCATCAACATGGGCATCAAAGTCCAAGGCCAATCCCTCAACACAGTGCATAGCTTCAAATATTTAAGAGCCATTGCATCAAACAATGGGTCCCGACAGGAAGTCCTCTCCAGGATCACACCAATAATTGCTGCCCTGACAAGGTTGAAGACCATTTGGAAAGACAAGATCATCAGTCTACAGTCCAAGATAAGGCTGCTGCGCTCCCTTGTCATCTCCATCTTCCTATACACCTGCAAAAATGGACACAGCACATCAACAGCAACGAAGTCCGACAGACCATCACACAAGCCATTGGACAACATGAAGACATGCTCACAGTGGTTAAGAAACGGAAACTCCGATGGTATGTATGGCCACGTCACCAGAGCATCAGGCATTGCAAAAACCATCATGCAAGGCACGGTGCAATGATGCGGAAGAAGATGGAGGCAAAAAAAGAGCTGGGAGGACAACATTCGAAAATGTACTGGTTTGACACTGAAGGAAGCCATTTAGGGTTGCTGATGACAGAGAAAGATGGAGTACGCTGGTTAAACGGTCATCTGTGGTGCCCCAACGACCTTTGAGTTACGGGATAGGATATGATATTCACAAAAGTGATGTTGAGTAGCACAGCTTTTTGGAGTGTGGTGATACCAAAACAATCGCCAATAAAGCGCTTGAAGAAGGCTGGTATGGGGCCTAGGTACTGTGCGAATAGTTGTGCCTCAATGTAGCCAATAAACAGATAATAAGTGGAACTCATTCGTGTGCCCATCGCCACTCCACTCGTTTGCTTCAAGTAATTGTTGGCAAACAGGAAGGAGCTTAAAGTTAGTTCACGTTCTGTTAGACGGAGGATGGTGGTGATGTCTGGATTGAACTGGCTTTTGGGCAAGAAGTGCTTAATGGCTGTCAAAGCATCGCTGTTTGGGATGTTGGTGTGCAATGACGTTATGTCCATATTAAACAGTAAACGCTGTGTGTAGTTGGCGGGGACGGAGAATGCCTCGAATAGGGTGAGAGCTTGGTTGGTATCCTTGACATATGTAGGGAACAACTGAACTAATGACTGGAAGATACCACCAAGAAAGTGGGAAAGCTGGGTGGTTGGATATGAGCATGCTGACACTATTGGCCTACCCAGGTGTTAACTTTATATATTTTGGCAATACCAAAGAAGCGAGCCTCACGCGGCTCCTTAGTGACTTTTGTTTAGCTTCAGCTGTGAGGTGTTTATCCTCGATAGCCTGCTTAATAGTTTTTCGGACTAAAGCATTGTATTTTTGTTGTTGCCCGTATTGTTGTGTTGTGAGTTTGGTCTGACCACTGCCTTAACACCTCTTGTTCATACAAACAAATCTCGCTGCTAGACAACCACCGCTCCTCCCAGGTCTGCTCCCTTGATCACTATGTCCGTCCGTTTCTTGAGTCTTGTGGCGCAACAGCAGTGGGATGGCTGCTACAGGGAATTCATGGAGTCGCAAATTATCACCCGCCTGGGAGGTCTCCAGCCGAAAGGATTTAACATCAAGAAGTAGCTCTCTCCTCCTCGCGCCGACCCATCCACCTCCTTGTTGGTCATCTTACTCACGCCCTTCTCCCTCACCTTTTAATTTGCCTTCTTTTTGGACATCTCCATTTTTCAGATTCAGCAACTACCGTCACCACCCTAAACCCCACCTATCCATTAGCTGTTAGTTCACCTATCAATGATAACTCTTAATGACTTGGTGAACACTGTTATGACTAATTACAATGTCTGCAATGTATCGAACACTGATCAACATCTACATAGTTCACACACATCTTCAGTATCTATCAGCTGGCTTTTGAAGAGTCTAAGACTGGATGCGCTTCCTCTTTCTACTGCACCGGACCTTTTTACCACCTCAACATTTTAAAAGTGTATATAACACTTAAGTATAACACTTACACTTTATTTCTATAACACTTTTCCCTAAATAAATCAGTTCAAAGTGCAATCGTAAAGCCCTTCGTCATTGGGGATAAGAGTGCTTAGGATGCGCAGTCCCCCACAGCTACCGGGTTGGAGGCTGGAAGTTCTCTGCCTAGTTGGGTTGTGTGTTTTTTATCGGGCAGTGTGAGAATAAGCCTAAAACATACGTTAACGACCATCCTTGCAGCAGTTCCCTATGCTAATCTTGAGCTAACTCGAAGGGTGGAAGGGGGGGGGAGGGGGCTATTATTTACGTAACTCCTTTGGTGGTAATAAAGATTTGCTTAATTGAATTGAATTGAATGACACTGTATCAGGCCAAAACGGGCGAAAGGCGGTGACAACAGTAGCGCCGAGGAATACAAACACCGCCAAAACCAATTTATTTCTAGCTGTTACGCGTATTACTGTATCAATAGTCGATTCAGCCCGATGCTTGAATCTTGATATGTGTAACTCGAATCCGTTTATCCTCGCAGCCTGTTCAGCAAACACCAAATGCAAACAATATCGCTTTCCGAAAATCACTGATCGTATGCGGGCAGCGCATTACTTATACGTGTGTATGTGTGTGTGTGGGTGTGTGTGTATGTGTGTGTATAGAGAGAGAAAGTTGGAGTAATGTTTTCGATTAGTGTGATGTGGATAAAAGCTCTTGAATTCTTAATCTATATTTGAATTTAAAATGTGATCATTGAATATTCTTAATGTCTATGAATGTACAATGTGATTATTGTGAATTTTTTTAATGTATATGATTGTACAATGTGATTATGAATGTACAATGTAATTATTGCTCCTCTGCGATTGGTCGGCAGAGGGCTACATATGAGTATCGCGCGCGCTCAGCATCAGAAGAGGGGCCGGGTAGCTCAGTTGGTAAGAGCGTCTTGCTAGTAACCAAAAGGTCGCTGGTTCGAATCCCGGATTGGTCAACGTGTGATCATATTATTTTCCCCTTTACCAACAACTGGCCCGCTGGTGTCAGTATAAATCGGTCCAGTAGTCACCTATATGCGAAAGTGTCGTGTGACTATAATCTACAAACAAACATCAGCATCAGTCATTTGGTAAACTGTCTGTGCAGGCCTACTTGGACGCCCCTGCCTATTTGGACGCCGGCGTCCAATTGGGTCTGACATAGAAGCCTAATTGGAAGCCCCCTGCTTATTTGGACGCCATGGCGTCCAATTGGGCATGGAGTGCACATATTTCATATGACATATAATAACGGGTATGTATGCGTGTATGTATGTATGTATGTATATATGTATGTATGTGTATGAGAAGAATGACAATCTGTATTGAATATAAAATTTATAAATAAATAAAAGAAAACATACTTAGGATAAATTACACCAAAGGAGACTAATTCAGGTAATTAATTTGTATCTGTTTGACCTTAGCAAGGAACTGTAAGAAGGTTCCGACATGTGTATGCTCTATACAGGGGTGCCCAATACGTCGATCGCGGTCGATCGGGAAGGTACTGTGAGTAGATCGCGAAGCATTTAAAAAAAAAATTGACGTCAGCCTATTATCTATATATATGTTTTGTATTGTTATGGTAGGTAGATCATTTTGGCTTGGTCATTTTATATTGATTGATTGATTGATTTATTATTGCTTTAGGTCCAGCGGACTCTTCCGAGCCAAATCAGGACCGGACAACCTCCGATCCGCATAAAAGATCTGTTGAAACAACCCCAGTGGGAAAATTGAATGCCCTCCACCGGCCAGTCACTTTACAATAAAGACATCCCACGCGAGGGACGGCTGAGGGTTGACCTCAACTACGCGAACTCCCCGATTACAAAAACAAAATAGAATAGAAACATCATTATAGATCATCAACAAAAAAACATACATATAAAATGCCTATAGTGCTAAATAGTACATTCATAGGAAGCCCTAGTGACCACCCGGCAGAAAGCGTCCAACATTCCCAAGCTGATCCAACAGACCTCATACACAAACAAGGAGTCTTGTCCAGGAAGAGTTTTCAAGAAAAAAAGGTAGGTCATTGATCTAGCGAAGAAGAATATAGTATAGCAGAGTGGTAGGACAGATCGGGAATGGGAAAGAGCAAATGAGGAAGACAGCGACAGTGGGAATTTAAAGCACTAAATTTCCAGAAAGTGGGGATACTATTTATACTGAAACCCCCGGCACTCCAACGGGGGGAACTGTTGCCGCAGTTAATTTGTCATGCCTACAAAGGCAAGACAGGTTTTCAACTGGGGCTTTCACTGTACCCTTTATAGGTTAGAACAATCTACAGTGGCAAGATTGCTCATGACCCCAAGGGGTGGTCATTTTATAAGTAGATCGCATGCTGAAAAAGTGTGGGTACCCCTGCTCAAGAACCAATATTAGAGTCTTCTTTTCGAAGGTTTTTTTTCCCCCTCGTCGTCTTATATGATAACATTACGTAATGGTGGTGTAATTTAATATCCACTGAATACATATATGCGTGTGACTGTTTCACTGTGTATATGTATATGTCTTGGTGTTATAGTTTTTAGCAAAAAGTAATATGTTTTTGGGGCTAGGTCCCTGTTCTCTGCACCTTTCCGTAATAATACAAGATCAGTCCTATATAGGTCTAACACATCGAAGGACTTTAAACAACAGATCATCGTCATCATCAGCATCATATTGCAGCATGCTTTTTTTTTAATCCCACAGACTGGCACAGACTCCATGATTGAAGTTAAGATGTTGCAGATGACTTTAATAATAATAATAATAATAATAATAATAATAATAATAATAATAATAATAATCATAATAATAATAATAATAATAATAATAATAATAATAATAATTCATCTACCAATGTATCAGTGGCAACTGTAAGGGCGTTACCGTCGAAGGCAGCAGGGTATTTTACAGACTAGTTCATTTGTGTATTAAAGGCACTGTTGAAGAGCTTTAAAGTCATTATTGCCTGTCTGCTTAGTGGATTATATCATCAAATCGCCTCATCTCTATTGGTTCGAATCAATTACATTACAGAACATTAGCATTTGAGCGCCATTCCCAAGTTGTTTATTATATAGGTATAATATTACATACATATATTACATACATAGATACATACATAATACATCCATCCATCCATCCATCCATCCATCCATACATACATACATACATAGGGATAATATTGCATTCAAACAACGATTTATATTTGGGGCGTCCATTTAGGCAGGGGGCGTCCAATTAGGCTTCTATGTCAGACCCAATTGAACGCCGGCGACAATTGAGATGGGTGACATGCTCGGTACAAGACCACACCAACAGGATAAAAACGCTTTGCAGCACTGAAGTGTCGCACAAACTGAATTGTCGTACGGACGACACTTCAGTTGCGGTGCGACACTTCGGGGTGACCTCGAACACTGAAGTGTCGCACGAGACGACAGTTCAGTTTGTGCGACACTTCAGTGTTTGATGTCAGATATAAACTGTCGCATTTTGACAAAGTGCACATGATGATTTTGATGATGATTTTGATGATGATTTTGATGATGATTTTGATGGTGATTTTGATGGTGATTTTGATGGTGATTTTGATGGTGATTTTGATGTTGATTGTGATGGTGATTTTGATGGTGATTTTGATGATGATTTTGATGATGATTTTGATGATGATTTTGATGGTGATTTTGATGATGATTTTGATGATGATTTTGATGGTGATTTTGATGATGATTTTGATGGTGATTTTGATGATGATTTTGATGATGCTTTTGATGATGATTTTGATGATGCTTTTGATGATGATTTTGATGATGCTTTTGATGATGCTTTTGATGATTCTTTTGATGATGCTTTTGATGCTGATTTTGATGATGATGATTTTGAGGATGATTTTGAGGATGATTTTGAGGATGATTTTGAGGATGATTTTGAGGATGATTTTGAGGATGATTTTGTTACATTTTTCGTAACCACTGTCGATAATTGTGGGAAAAAAATCTATTGATGTTGTACATAATATGTTTTATACGTCGATTTGTCTCTCTCTTGGCGGCAGGGATAGCTCTGTGGTCAGTGCGCAGGCTTAGTGTGTGTGCATCTCGGACGACGTGGGTTCAATCTTGACTTCAGCAAACTATACTGTGCATGCTGGATATTGGTGGCCAGCGCCTTGAGAAGCTCTCTGAGCTTGGAAGTGCGCTATATAAGAACAATCCCTTTCATTTTTTTTGTCTCTTTTTCTTTCTCAACTTTCGAAGTCTGCTTACTTATCTATCTGTCTCTCTGTCTGTCTCATTCTGTCTGTTTGTCTCTGTCTGTATGTCTGTACGTCGTGTCTATCTCTCTGTTTTTCTCTGCCTGTCTGTCTCTCAATCTGTCTGTGTCTGTCTATCTGTCCCTCTCTGTTTGTCTATCACTCTGTCTCTGTCTCTGTCTCTGTCTCTGTCTCTCTCTCTCTGTTTTGGTAATATTGTAAAGCGCTATGAGCTCTAGTGAGGAAGGGCGCTGTACAATGTTGATTATTATTATTATTATCTCTCTCTCTCTCTCACACACACACACACACACACATCAACACACACACACAGAGACACACACACACACACATACACAAGCACACACGCTCATTTATTGATAGTTATTTAATTTAATTTAACGTCTCTTCAGTTAGGTGATATATAGACAACATTTAAAAACAAAACATAATGAAAATGTTTACAGTTAAAATATCAATGATTGATTCCCCAAAGGACATCCTAACCGCAGTCAAAACCTTCCGTATCCCCCCTTCCATCCTCGCCCCCCCCCCCTCCTCCTCCCTTTCACCGTGATCAAGTGGGTGCAGCGCTCCCCTCGGAGATCGGATAATCAGAGGACTGAATGTGATAAAGGCTGGGTCAAGCATTAGACCCTTATAAACCGGTGTCGGTGAAATGTGAATGAGTGGATTTATAAATGTAAGTAAATAAATAAATACATACATACATACATACATACATACATACATACAAACATAAGTACATAAGTAAATAAATAATCAATATAATAAATAAAAAATACACAATAAATAAATAAATAAATAAATAAATAAATAAATAAATTAATTAATAATAATAAATACATAAATATATAAATAAAAAAGTAAAGAAAAACAAACAAAGTCGGTGACCGTAGTAGATTTGAACGCTGACACGCTTGTGTATGTGTGAGTGTGTGTGTGTGTGTGTGCGTGTGTGTGTGTGTGTGCGTGAGAGAGACAGATAGACAGAGAGACAGAGACAAACATACAGAGAGAGACAGACACTGAAAGACAGACAGACTCAGACTCAGAACATTTTATTTACCCAAATGATTAACATTAATTTTTAGGCCGAGGCTTAGTTTTCCAACGTGTCCTTTGCATTCTTACACATCCACACGCAACAGAAGCTATATTCATAATCAATTACTATAACACAAGCAAAGGAATATATATGTATATTTAAAACAACAACAACATTGAACCAATACACTAGGCAACATGGTCAATACTTCACATATAATTATGTACATTAGAGACAAAGAGAGAGAGAGAGAGAGAGAGAGAGAGAGAGAGAGAGAGAGAGAGAGAGAGACAGAGACAGAGACACAGAGAGACAGAGACAGAGACAAACAGAGAGACGGATAGACAGAGAGAGACAGACAGAGAGACAGAGAAAGACAAAGACAGGCAGACACAAACAGACAGAGAGACAGACAGACATAGAGAGACAGACAAAGAGAGAAAGACAGACAAAGATAGCCAACGAAAGCAGAGAGACAGATAGACAGAGAGAGAGACATACAAAGAGAGACATACAGACAGAGAGCGAGAGACAGACAGACATATAGAAAGACAGAAAGAAAGAGACAGACAGAGGGGCAGAGAGAGAGAGAGAGAGTCAGGCAGAGAGAGAGAGAGAGAGAGAGAGAGAGAGAGAGAGAGAGAGAGAGAGAGAGAGAGAGAGAGAGAGAGAGAGAGAGAGAGAGAGAGTGGGTCCGCCGTTTTTCACCATTGACCACTGCCGCCCCGGCCAGCAATGGAAAACAATTTTCTTACACTGACAAAGCCATATTAATAACATTATTAATCGAATTTTGTATAGCGCACATATTCACATATTATGCTCAATGAAGTGTCGTCCGGGCGACAGTTCAGTTTTTTTGCGACACTTCAGTGCTCGATATCAGATCTGAAGTGTCGCCGACGACAGTTCAGTTTGTGCGACACTTCAGTGTTCGAGGTCACCCCGAAGTGTCGCACCGCAACTGAAGTGTCGTCCGTACGACAATTCAGTTTGTGCGACACTTCAGTGCTCTACAACGCTTGAAGATCGCTTAGAGCAGGCTGAAGTTAAAGCTGCTAAACTTCAAAGTGAGCTAGATCGTGTGCAGTCTGACTCACGGCGTAAACATCTGAAGTTGACGGGGTTGCTAGATACGGTAGATGAGTCGTCCCCGTCATTGGTGGAGAAGGTTGTGGACGTATTGAACAGTACTTTGGATAGTCTCTCACTGACTAAGGAGGACGTCTATGATGCTGAAAGGGGCACGACGCCTCGAGGCCTAGACCTGTCATTGTCTCTTTCAAGCGGCAAGAGAAGGCGATGGTTGTCATGTCTAACAGGGAGGGGCGACGAACGATGGCACAAACGTCAGGCATCAAAGTGGGACCAGATCTTACCCCTTCACAGCGAACAGAGATGGAACGACTCAGATGTGAAGGCAGGAAGGGCTATCTGAAAGACGGCCGAGTGGTGCCTGTGAGCGGTGCCAGAGGTAACGGAAGCACCGCACAACAGCAGGCTGTTACTGAGGGACAGCTGCGCATCTGTGAAAAAGGAAGTGAGTGGAGAGGGGAAGGTTCTGAGCGACGGGGAGCGTCACGCGAAGAGCAGAATGAGCGCCAGACTACAACTGTGGATGGGTGACAGGAACCTCTTCCCAGATTTTCAAATGATGACCCTTGGGGTGACTGGGCCAAACCTATGGATGATGTTGTGCAGAGAAATGGTGACCTGCAAGACGCCGCATCTCTTGATGAGGTCGACCCGGGGCATTGCGATGATGGAGCTACGTCGTCGTCTGAGAAAGCTTTGGAACCCAGAGATCCATTGGTCAACGCAGTGTCAGATGTGTATGGGGATGACATCGTGCGCTATATAAAAATCCGTTATTATTATTATTATTATTATTATTATTATTATTATTATTATTATTATTATTATTATTATTATTATTATTATTATTATTATTATTAATTTTATGAGGAAACCCATATTTATAATGGTGTATCCTTCTTAGAAGACTTTTTTTTAAACCATTAGAGAGTGTGGTGATCTGCCCCTGATCGTGTGTGGCGACCTTAACTCCAGAACAGGTTCGATGAATATTGTTAACGACGACCCTGTGAATGAAATATGTGACTTCGTAAACAATGAGTTTGGTTATAGCAAGCAAGATGAGAGTCACTGTTATCTAAGATTATCTAAAGATAACTTGCGAAATGCCTTCGGTCGATACCTGCTTAATGTTTGTGAGGACTTTAGTCTTGTTATTTTAAACGGGTTAAAAGCGCTGAACTGTTCCGCGGACTATACTTTTATATCGGAGAACGGATGCAGTGTAATCGATTACTTTATCGTGTCACATTCACTTATTTCTATTTGCAAGTTATTTAAGACGATCACAATGATAAAAGCAAAACATGCAGCAATTGAACTTGAGGTGTGTACCGGTGCGCCTGATTGAAACAATGTACAGGCTCGAGGGTCGAATAATAAAACTGACTGTTACAAAATTTAAATGGGTTGCAGAAAAGCAAGATCTTTTTCGTGAAAACGTGTGCTCGGACTATGGCATCAATGTTTTGAATGAAGCTTGTGAATTAATTGACGTAAACGTTGATCAAGCACTGAGGAAGTTTAATGAGTATCTGTTGCATGCGGGCGAATGCATGAAGAAGACTGTCGTATGTGGTTCGACCTTGAATGTAGGCAGAGTAGAGGTGCATTACGTAGGCAGTTACACAGATTTAACAGAAGCGATTCCGATGTGGATCGTATTGCTTATACGCAAAAGAAAAGAGAGTATAAGGAACTGTTGAGGCAGAAAAAGAAATCCTACAAAGAAAATTTAATCCAAACGCTACAAATTAATCTTAAGAACCCTAACCAATTTTGGAGCGCTGTCCGGTCAGCGAGGTTTCGAACTAATGTATGTAACTCGATAACAGCGGACCATTGGTTTCAGCATATCCATGATGATTTTAACGAAAACATGTCTAATGCAGAGGCGTCCGGCGATTTTGATGATTATAATCAAAATAGACAAGTTAATAATGTCAGGGATTGTGATGAGCTAAATCAATCCATTGCTCCTGAGGAAATTGAGTGTGCCATTAGGGCGTTAAAGAGCGAGAAAGCTGCAGGCCCAGATGGTCTTATCGGAGAGTTCTACAATTGTTTGTTTGTTAAGTAGATTATTAATTTTGTCTCTGGACATTAGACGCGTATAAGAGACGTGAATAAGAAGTTCAAATGTTTATAATGTTTGGAAATCGGGTGAGCTATATGCTCTCAAAACGAAGATCGCCGACTCAGCAGCTGTAGATATAAATTAAGAAGTTGAAGAAGAGGTGTGTAGAAGCGGAGCGCTCTAGGCGACATCGGAAGAAGAATAGGTCCAGGTGAGTGGCGAGGAAAAGGCGTAATCAGTCAAGGCGGCGGGCGACAGGAACCCGTGAGGCAGGAAGCCACTCAGCAAAAGGCATCACAGCGGGGAAGACACCAATGAGTATGAAGATGTAGGATATTATTAAGACGGCAAAAGCCGGGATAGACGGGTAGAGGAAGGCAAAACTGCCGCCAAAATGGTTACCAGACCAGGTCTGGCAAAAAACTGTAAGGAACCGGCGCAGCGCCGGGAGGTTAAAATGTAAATGAAGTGTAAACCGCGGACGGGGGCCCCCAGAATCAAACCAAATAAACAAATTATATAAAAAGATAAAAAGCCAAAATGGCCCAAACATATTTAATATAAAACCGAATCCGATCCAGGACCGGGATCCAAAAGGTTTAAAAGCTCATAAAAGCGCCGAAATAGGCTAAGGTAAAATTTTAACGAAACAGAAAATGGACGCCCTAACGTCGAGAATTCTGCTTCTTCATAGTCTTCTGCCCTCGATTGCCGAAGTCTCTCCGAGACACAAAAACGCAACTGGCCTCAACCATCTCTATCCTATCCACGACGTTCTGCACGGCCTGATTAAATTCGTCTACTTCCTGCTGCGAAATAACGCCGCGCAAAAAGGGAAAATACGAAGTGATCTGACAGAGGACTTCAATGCCATCTTGACTGATAGGACAGTCCACAGAAGAGTTTGTTCTGACCGGCGAGACCTGGGTAAAGCGGTCTACCGATACGGGGCGTGCGCTCTCCGCCGAGGCGGCAACCGCACAACCCGTACCGACAGAGCGGGTCTCCACCGGACAGTCAGTGCCGACGGAACGAGTCTCAGGAGGGCGATACTGCACCGGGTCCAGGCCCACGGCAGCAGCGCCCACCCGCGCAACGGACGAAACACGCACTATCTCGACCAGGTCAGAGACAGTGCGAGTGAGGCCAGCGACCAGACTCTCCAGTCGCTCGATAGCCTCCCACGGTTCGCGGACGGAAACCGCGGGACCTTTCGCCAGTGGGACCGACAGCTCGGAACCGACCAGGTCGGCCGGGCTCACCAAAGAAAATGCACTGGGAACCACACCCGACGCCAGGCGGCGGGAGGGGTGATCCACAACCGATGTGACCGGGGCAGGGCCCACGGAGGGAGCGGCAACGATACCGACCTCAGAGTTTAACACCCTACTCAAGACAGGAACAGACTGTTTTTTTTAGCCAGGCATAAGGCCTGTGCTCTGGGCATATGATTTGCCGCTCTAATCTGGTTCGCCAGAAGGCGCTCCTGATAGGCGGGACAATTTGGATTTGCGGCCGAGTGGTTGCCCAGGCAGTTATGGCATCGGCGCGTGGCAGCCGCACACTGGGCCCCAGTGTGGCCAACAGAGCCACACGAGGGGCATACCCGTTTGGACCGACACTGTTTTGTAATGTGTCCAAACTTCTGACACTGGTGGCAGCGCACGACGGCCGCAACAAAAGGAACGAGAGCAAACTCGGGGCGGTTTAATAACAAGGCATGCGGCAGTGTCACGGCCTCAATCGTGACACGCACAGAAGTGGAAGGCTGTCCGTCGGAAAGAGGCAGCCGGAGGAAACAACGGACGACGCAGGGGTGAACTGAGCCGTCAACGTTGACGGCGCCCTCAAACTTAGCTAAAATGTCCCCCTCCGAAACCGTGGCGGGGATGCCAAAGACAACACCCTCCATGGTCGGGATGGGAACAGAGCACACAACCGACAGCTGTCCTAACTTAGAAATGGAAATCAGTTTTTGCTGCAGAGCAAGGGAGGTACAGGCGATGAGGAAATCCTCACCAATAGGTTTCACTCGATCGACCGTCCCTACAGAAACTCTCAATAGATCGGCCAGCCTCCAGTGTAAGGCCTGCAGGGACACGGAAGTTACGTCCCCGCTTTGTTTAATCACAACTGGAAACTGAAACGAGCCATAGGAGGGAACAACAGGCGGCCTGGGTGGCCCTCTAAACCTGCTCTTTCCCCTACCGACAACCGTGGACCAAGCTGGGCCGCGGTCATCGGCGGTGGCCATCAAAACGGTCGGCTCGGCGGTCCCGGAGGGAGTGGTGGGAGACTCCGCCAAGTCAGCGGTACCAGGACCAAGGACTGGCGAGGAAACCTCCGCCTCACACATGCTCTCACCCTCTCCACATCAGTTCGAAGAAGAATCCGAGAGGGTGACAAAAGCCCTCTTGCGTCCGCCAAGGGAATGCTCAGGCAAAGTGCCGAAAGCCAAGCCGCCAGGCGCCGGCGGAGCATCACCAAGACTATCCGAATCGCTAAAAACGACAGAATCGATTTTAGCCTTGATCACCGGAGAGTCCTTACGTAAATTATACGTGGCATTTATTGATTTTAAAAAAAAAAAGCATTTGAAACTGTGTGCAGGGATAAGCTATGGAAAATTGTACACGTAAATGGTATCAACGGAAAGTTTCTAAACGCCCTTAAGTGCATGTACAACGTCGTTAAGACCCGAGTACGAACTGGTTCTGACCTCACTGACGTTTTTCTATGTCCTCGTGGCCTCAACCAGGGCGATTGCTTTTCACAGGTTTTATTTTCACTTCTGATTAATGAGTTAACTAAGGAAATAAATGCAAATTTTTTATTTATTTAATTTAACGTCTATTCACATCTGTGATATTAGACAACATATTAAATTAGAAACAGATTAACTTAACATTAAAATAAAGGAGTTAATATGAACAACAATTAATATAACGACATAATTATATAAAAGAAATCTATTGTTATTTCTTGTTTATGATGTACGCATGAATAATAAAGCAATATGACAACATATATGTTTATTGCAATCATCGCGGAGAATGCATTTTAAAATATATCAATTGTGAAATACAGATTAATCTATGAATAAAACATAAGTAATGAAAAATATAACTATTTAACCTAATTCTTTGAGCATAAACTTTTTTGATGAAACCTCTGTTAAAACTTAAATTTGAACTCTACGGATCATCAGTATATTTTATAAATTTAATTTCAATGATAAATGGAAAACATGTGAATGATTACCATCTTGAAAATGACATCTTCAGTATAACTTATGCCTTTTTTTAATTGACGTATAAGTTGTCCTTTGTAATCAAATCTTTTTTTTACCTCATACTTTACATACAATTGACAATCATGCCTTTTAAGCGTTTGGTGATGATAGGCGCATGATTCCAATATTATTATTATTATTATTATTATTATTATTATTATTATTATTATTATTATTATTATTATTATTATTATTATTATAAGAATTGACCAATTGGAGAATATATTAGTGCTTTAGATATATTTACATATGATTTTAAGTCTAAGTCTTGAGTGCTATTTAATTTATCATAACTGCTAGGTAAATATTTCTTTATATCTTTACAATGTAATATTAAGTGTGGGAAGGTTATATTTTCATTACAAATGCAAGTAATATTTTTACAAAATTTTGTTTTGCAAGAATTTAAATATTATCTAAATGCTAAACTAGAAATATGTCTAGGGACTCCTGATATACTAATTAAACAGGAATCTGAAATTTCTTTTTTAGTAATATTATTAATTATACAGTACATTTCTTTAACTGATAATCTAATATGAATTTTCATAGCATTAATATTTTTTGCTCCCTGTTTTGCTGCTCTATCTGCTACATCATTATGTATTATTCCGCAATGTGATGGCAGCCAACACAAATTTATATTTATTCCTATGCTTTTCAAAGAGTGAATGAGATGTTTTATTTCAAATATTATATCATATCTTTCATGATTTTTATTAGAATTTAATGCATATAATACCGATTGTGAATCAACACATATGAGAATACCATACAAAGCAAGTGGTGTATTAGTTAATGTGTGAAGAGACATTAATATAGCCACCAGCTCTGCAGTGAATACTGAATGATTTTTACCCAAGTAAAAAGATTTTATAATTTTAAGGTCTGGAATTACAAATCCTGCTCCTGCATCTCCTGAAGAAATTACAGACCCATCTGTATAAACTTTTAAATGTCTATAATAATGTTAATTTATATGTACTCGGGCCTCTCTCTCTCTCTCTCTCTCTCTCTCTCTCTCTCTCTCTCTCTCTCTCTCTCTCTCCCCACTCCAGCATCTAAATTTACATCATTTAGTACACGTCTCCTAAAACACAATAAAAATTAAATACACATTAATTGATAATCCTGTTAATTGATATTAGCAACATTAATTTGATATCGATTGTTTGAAAATGATTTCATCTAATGACGACTTTGCTTATTTGTTATTGTTCCATGATGTGAATGTTACAACCTTGAGTTGTATTTAATAGTAATTGTTAAAGCCCCAAAGGCAAGATGTAAAAAAAACGCATCCAGCGCTTACTCTTTTACCCTTGCAAAATAAAATTGTTATCTTATCTTATTTTATTTTATCTTATCTTAACTTATCTTATCTCCCCCTCTGTCTCTCTCTCCCCCTCTGTCTCTCTCCCCCTCAGTCTCTCTTTCACTCTCTCTATCTCACCTCTCTCTCCTCCCCTCCCCCTCCTTTGTATAAGACTGAACATTGATGTTTAACGTCCATTCCATCCATTGACGATATGGCAGACGGGGATATACCCTCCAGGAAAGAAGAGATAAGGACCTAAATCAACACTGAACCACATGAGCAATCATATTGCTGAGATGGACAGTGAACATTGGCCACTTTTATCTTGCGCACCTAACTTTAGCTGCTTCTTTGTTTGTTGGTGTTGTTCATTATAATTATCACCTAACCTTAGCTGCTTCTTTGTTAGTTGGTGTTGGTTATTATAATTATCACCTAACCTTAGCTGCTTCTTTGTTTGTTTGTTGGTGCTGTTCATTATAATTATCACCTAACCTTAGCTGCTTCTTTGTTTGTTTGTTGGCGTGGTTCATTAAATTATCACCTCGCACTTTTGTTCGAGAGGTTGAAACCAAGGCAAAGGCATTGTGCCATATACGAGGTCGTAACCAAGGATCAAAGGTTCATGTTCGCGACCAGGACAAAAACCTCTCACTCCAGCCACTAGGACACATAACCTGGGCACAGGTCGCACGTCATTTGCGAGTTCGTGCCACGAGGTGACATTAAACCTGGGTGAAGGAGTCTTGAGATTCTTGAGGTAATGACCTCGTTTAAGTCTTTAGGTCATCACCTGGGCAAAAGACGCAAGACTACGTCACGTCATTCGCGAGTTCATAACCAGAACAAATGTTTGAACCTATTAGTGAGGTTGTAACCTGGGTGAAGACCACGCTTCAATCAAAGTCCTAACTTGGTGAAAAAGCTGTGAGATTATTACTATCAATCCATACTTAGGATGGACATCATTATGGTACGACTGTGTGTACAAAAAACATTAACATAGCAAAAAGTCTGATTGGTTAACAAAAAATAAAAGTTTAAAAGCCCCAATTTGAAGAATGTTTATAGTTTTGGTAAAACAGATTTCTCCTAATATTTGACGTTTTTGTTTTTACATCAAACAATGATAAAGTGGGCATTAGTTGCTCAAACCAACAGCCAAAGTTTGAATTCTCCATGTCTGTTCTGACAGGGGTTGATTTCTTGATTTCCTCTAAGTTGAACGGCACATCAATACGGTAAAATACCGTCTAGTAGACATTATTAGTGCTAGAGCTGTAGAGCGGCACATCAATACGGTAAAAGACCGTCCAGTAGACATTGTTAGTGCTAGAGCGGTAGAGCGGCCGTACCTATTAATAGCCACAAGAACTATTTATTTATTAAAAAAAACAACAACTTTACCTTGGAATTAGATTTTTGTTGTTGTTTTGTTAAAAGCTTTTTTCAGTGAGGCAACACTCACTGTGCATTTTAAAGGGATCTGTGGCGGGGTCGGTGGTCACAATGGATCATTTTAAAGAGATCTGTGGCGGGGTGGTGGTCACAATGGGTCATTTTAAAGGGATCTGTGGCGGGGAGGTGGTCACAATGGGTCATTTTAACGGGATCTTTCACGGGGACGTGTCAAAATGGGTCATTTTAAAGTATCTTTCACGTGAGGAAACCAAATCAGTTTGGATTTGTCCCACAGCCGTAGGTTCAGTGGGCGAGCGTTCGCCAGGCACACCTGTTGACCCAGGTTCCTACTCCGTGGTGGACAAGAAAAAATGTGGCCAATTTCACTGTCAGTATTTGCAGTATGATTGCTCTGGCGGTTCAGTGTTGATTTAGGACCCTACCCTCTCTATCCTGGGATGGTTACCCCTGTCTGCCATATCGCCAATGGTGGGTGTAGACTTTAAACCTCAATGTGTGTGTGTGTGTGTGTGTGCGCGCGCGCGCGTTCAGAGCCATATAATCAGGTTTATGCGCTTAATATACCGACGTGCGAGTGGGTTTTAAAAAAAAGTGGGTTTAAAAATTTGGAACCCATTTATTTTAAGCCGGATTCTTAACAGCATTTACAAAAATCGTGTAAATACCGGTTCCCGACCTCCGACCTTACTTGTGGGTTTGTGTCAAATACGTGTGTTTACATTAATTTTAACACACCACGGTGTGTGAATCCATGGGTCAACCAGTTGAATACACACTTTGGAGAGAGAGGAGGAACAACGAAGCTTAACGTCCTATTGCATCAGCGTTAAGGACGATCACCACGTCGCCACCCTGACAACAATGATCATCATCATCATATCAAAGATGAGATCCTACGGATCTCTTTTTGTTCATGGATCCTACGGATCTCTTTTTGGAGAGAGAGGGAGTTTCTATATGGCCACTTCGTACGACCTTCCGCGCAAAGATGAAGTCCCTACACAATTCTAACAAAGGAAGATTTTTTTTGTTCGCTCAGGGTTGACTATTGTTTAACATTAACATTATCTCTGCCTATTAATGTAATACTAATTCATACCTCTAATTCACAAACATTGATATATAATTTGCGGAGTAAGACTCTATAGATCGAGCCCGCGTGCAGTCATCGAACATGGGCTGTAAGTAGTCTGCATTATTATAAATTTGTTTAAGATGTTGAAATGCTTTTATTCATTGACAGAATTGTTCAAATTATTATTGGTTTTTGCTGTTTACATCCATATAGATAATTACGGCTTTCATGTCTAGTTCACTGATCTAGTTATACGACACTAAAGCTCCGCCCACTTACCGCTAACAGTCATCGGCTTGGCACTTTGCGGGGTATTGCAAACGTCACCGGTGCGCGTGAAAAGGCGTGGCTAACGAAACAAACTGCTGGGAGTGCGAGGGAGAGGGATGAAGGGAGGCGAGAGGGGGGACAGAGGAGGCTTATCTTGAACTATCCTATCCTATCCTATCCTATCCGATCCTATCCTATCTTATCCCGTAACTCGGAGGTCGTAGAGGCACCACAGATTTTCGTTTAACCAGCGTACTCATCTTTCCCTGTCCTCAGCAACCCTGATTGTTTCGCTCAGTGTCAAACCAGTCCATTCTCGAATGTTATCCTCCCACCTCTTTCTCGGTCTCCCTCTTCTTATATCTCCTTGCACTGTGCCTTGCAGGATGGTCTTTGCAAGACCTGATGATCTGGTGACGTGGCCATACTATCGGAGGTTCCGTTTTTATACCACTGTGAGCAGGTCATCGTATTGTCCAATGGCTTGTGTGATGGTCTGTCGGACTTTGTCGTTGGTGTTGTGCTGGGTATAGGAAATGCCCAGAAGTCTTCTGTAGCACCTCATCTCCATGCTTTGTATTCTTAGAGATCTGCTGTGAGTGTCCATGTTTCGCAAGCATATAGGAAGATGGAGATGACAAGGGAGAGCAGCAGCCTTACCTTTGAATGTAGACTGATGGTCCTGTCTTTCCAAATTGGCTTCAACCTCGCCAGGGCAGCAGTTGTTTGTGAGATCCTGGAGAGGACTTCCTGTCGGGACCCATGGTCTGATACAATGGCTCCCTCCTAAATATTTGAAGCTATGCACTGTGTTAAGGGATTGACCTTGGACTTTGATATCCGTGTTGATGCCATTCGTGTTGTTGGTCATCAATTTGGTCTTCTCTGCACTTATTTCCATTCCATAGGCTCTGGAGGTGGTGTCAAGACTCTGTACCAGCTGTTCAAGTTCTTGTTCCTCTCCAGCCAATCCATCAATGTCATCCGCAAAACGAAGGTTGGAGATTGCTCTTCCCCCTATGCTGACGGTGCCTCTGTGATCTGCAAGGGCATCTGACAAGATGCGCTCTAGGAAGATGTTGAAGAGTGTTGGAGAGAGTGGGCATCCCTGACGCACACCGATTGTTGTTCTGAACCAGTTTTCGATGGTGCTGTTGTGGAGGACTGCACTGGTAGCCTTGCCATACAGGCTTTTGATGATTTCAATAATTTTAGGGCTGATGTTGTACACTCTCATGGTTGCCCACAGAGCTGCATGCCACACTCGGTCAAACGCCTATTTGAAATCTACGAACACATGATATAGATGTTTTTGGTGCTGTAAGTATTTCTCGCAGATTATTTTGAGGTTGAAAATCTGTTCACTGGTACTTCACCCTGCCCTGAATCCTGCTTGCTCTTCAGCAATGATTTGTTCAGCTTGGGGTTTCAACCTGTTGAGTATTATTTTCAGGAGGACCTTGCTCTATTTGCCAAGCTACAGCGAGCGACGTACTTCTCACGCATCGACCTCAGCAAAGGGTACTATCAGATACCAGTACAACCAGAAGCCCGAAAGTACCTAGCGTTTAGCACCATGTAAGGACACTTCGAGTTCAACGTACTTCCCTTCGGACTCCACAACGCACCCAGCATCTTTAGCGCCATGATGCGGCGAGCACCTACACTCGTTTATGGACGACATCTTCATCGCAACACCTACGTGGGAGGAACATGTCACTCTCCTACAACGACTACTCGCCCGCCTCAGAGACAGTGGATTGACGGCACGACCCACCAAGTGTCAGATTGGATTCACTGAATTAGATTTTCTGGGACACACCATCAGTCAAGGACACACCATCAGTCAAGGAAGCCTGCGACCTGTAGAAAAGACAGTGAAACGTCTGCTCGACGCTCCTTGGCCCAAGACCAAAAAGGAAGTGCAGTCGTTTCTGGGGCTCTGCGGCTTCTACCAGAAGTTCATCCCCAACTACAACAGCATCGCAGTGCCACTAACCAATGGAACCCGGAAAACCTCCGCGGACAAAGTCGTTTGGACAGCTGAATGCGAGACAGCAATCCAAACCCTCAAGGACAAAATGATATCGGCGACAGTACTCCACCTACCAGATTTGACGCAGCCCTTCGTTCTACGCACCGACGCAAGTGACTTAGGCCTCGGAGCAGTACTGCTACAGCGCGACCCCAAGAACATGGAGACGCTATTCCCTGTCGCCTACGCCAGCAGAAAACTGAGACCCGCCGAGACACACCACGCCACGTCGGAGAAAGAATGCCTTGGACTGGTCTGGGCCATACAGAAGTTTCAACTCTACCTATATGGCACCCACTTCACAGTTCAGGTGGACCGCCAACGACTATCGTTCCTGGCAGCCTCCAAATCCTTGAACTCTCGCCTGATGCGATGGGCACTCACCCTTCAGGCACACTCTTTCCAAATCGAGTACATCCCCGGCAAAGAGAACCACGGAACCGACTAACTCAGTCGTCATCTCGTGGAGGACACATCAGCTGTCGCCCACCCAACCCAACTAAGGCCCACATCACCAGACTTCGTCCCCGTCCAGTAGAACCCCTGTCACTAGTGTCCATAGCTACCTGGCATATCATTGCAGCTCATTACGTGATTATTGCTTTAGGTCCAGCGGACTCTTCAGAGCCAAATCAGGACCAACATTGCAGCTCAGGTAAACTTAACTAGTTTGTAAATAGGACCCTAGGATAGTGCAGTGTTAAACTAGGCTCTGTAGTAGAAAAAGGTCGAATCCAGTAGTCATCTGCATTTTTCAGTTGAGGGAGCCTGTAACAAGAGCCGAGGTTTAAACACAGAACATTTTAAGTTTTTGCCCTGTTTAGTCAGTTGTAACACTAAGGTTAATGTTACACTGAAGCAGACGACAGAAGTTAATGACGTGTGCTACACTCTGCTATACGGACGATAAAGCAGTATAGTGACATCATCCAGCTTATGTTAGAAGCTCATCGAATTTACAGCCAATCGGGACAGAGAGAGATTAGGTATACCGGTTCTACCTGGTTCATGCAGACAGCTTATGAGAGTCATTCTGCATTCAAACTGCCTAGAGTACACAGCTACGCTCTAGCAGAAATCTCTCCATAGACCAGGAAAGCAGGACTTGTTGAAAACTAGATTCAACTAAGTTAGCCACGGCCTGACATTGTCAAAAAGGTAAGTGAACATACTTTTGTTTCATCGTGATGTCTTGATATTATTGTTGAATTATGTTTGTGAAATCTGCCATGATTAGAATTGAATTGTCAGTCCAACGTTGCGTGACCACGTGGCGAACACGACCGGCCGACGCCATGTTGTATACCTTACGGACCTACTGTTGTTTAACCTATATGTATGCTTGCAGACCAGTGGCTGTACCAGAGAGTGTGTACAATTTTAATTAATTCTCTATGTGTGTAGTTAGCCATGATTTATATTTATCTATGTATAGGAAATTAGAGTGGAGATTCCAGTGGACCACGGAATTAGCAGAATGTTCGTCGCTTGACGCTCTGCACACACCTAGAATACAGGGTTGTGCAGAATTTCGTCTCATATGTTACAGACGAGCAGGCATTATATCATGAGCCCAACCAGGCGAAAGACAAGAAAAAGTCTTCACTGAAAGTTGGCCTGCAGCGGCTGATCAAGCAATGAGCGAAGAGAGCCCACCAGTCTAGCAACAAGGAGAAGAACTCACAACAACACAGTCTATCAAAGAAGCAAGCACAACACAGCTCTTCGGACACTGAGCTAAGTACACAGTACGCAGTGCACCAAACCTGTACCAAAGGACCACAGTAGTCCACTCTTCCAGAACTCTGACCCTTAGGGCAGAAAGCATCCAGTGCCCGATGATATTACAGTAGCTGCATAGAACTATCAAGAAGCGAACCAGTCAAAGAAAGATTTGAACTTTTAAATTAGTATCATACTTAGCAGATCGTGTATAGAGTAGAGAAAATAAATGTGTGATATTTACCGTTATCAAGTGGCTGGACTACCTATGTTTCATAGCCGTGTGAGAGCTAGTGTGACAGTGATCTTTTACCATGTTTCTTTCTATCTCTGTACCCCAGCCTAAACACAGACCGAGCTAAACAAATAAATGTATTAAGTAGAGTCACAGTGAGATTTACTAGCGATCTCCATCGACTTAAGACGAGTGGGTAATAGCATTCCATTGTGCAGAGCCCAGCAACAATAGACCCACCGTCACAGTTAATAGGTCATTCCCATCCAGACATGGGTATAATTGTTGATGTTATATTAAAGTCACCAGTTGTTAGATTGTTATAATTTTATTTTTAGTTGGTAGATTGTTATGATGTTACTATATTTTAGTTTTATTGTCTAATGTCATGCACCTAGAGTGTACAGACGTAAAATTTAAATACTGAACCAAGCTGAACTGGACTGACAGTTTAGGCCCAATGGAATGAAAGTTCAGACACCACGGAATGAAATTTAGACATCACGGAATACCATGGAATGAAAGTTCAGACACCGCAGAATGAAGTTCAGACACCATGTTATGAAAGACTCCTTGCAATGCAAAGATTAAGTTTAGGCACCCTGAGCGTTAGACACATAACAGAGAGATGGCAAACACGTACACACAAGTGAATGGCAATCAGTAGGCATATTTCATAGTGCTGATATACGGAAGGGGACTCTCGAGCGCAATATAATTAGGGATTCACATGCGTTTGATCATGAGTGATAGAAAGATACACTCACACACGCACACACCCAAACAGAGTGAGAGTGAGAGAGAGAGAGAGAGAGAGAGAGAGAGAGAGAGAGAGAGCCTCGTGAAGGTCGATGGACACAATAACCTGTTACCGGGCAAAGACCTAGTGGCACCAAGGTTCTTCCGAAGTTTAACAGATCACAAAGTCAAGTAAAAGGTAAAAAGGTAAAGGTAGTCTCATAGCCTTGTGGCCGTAGGGGAGCGTGATGTTGGAGATCACACTTATCTTGGGCCAGCGTAATGAGGGTGATGCCCATCTCTCTCCTTCGCTGCTTTACCTTCCCCACCCTCAAGAGAGTAGGTACTCAGTCACAGTTGAGGCAACTGGGGGCGTTGTTATTTGTCGCTTCACGTTGCGGTCACCCATCCAAATGCTAACCGCACTGGACGGCGCTTAACTTGCAATACAGTAGCGAGTGCTCCAACCATTTCCCTATCCGACACCCCGACACATCCGACAAAGTCAAGTCCAACTGTAAAATGCAATGTCCCAAGGATACACAGTCCAGAGTAACAGGTCCTTTTAAAATTAACAATCACTATTGTTCTACAAGGATAAAACGCTATAAAAAAATAATATAATTATACCTTTAATAATAATATCTTTAATATTAATCGATCCATTCGTTGGCTAATGCACCTATTGATAACAACAATATTGGTTTTAATAATAGCTCCTCAGCAAAAGCGCCTCGGGCGGCTTGATTAATTTCCTGTATCAGCCAGCGCCTTGAGCAGCTCTAGAGCTAAAAAAATGCACGATATAAGAACGATTTATTTACAAAGTTCAAAATAAATCGTCGCTGGATTAATTGTGTGGACAGTTTTGCCCTAGTTACGATCTTGTGAGTCACGTAGTCTTGGGTGTTTTGTGGCTGCAGACGTGAAAGGTCTTTGCACTGGTTATGACCTCGCGGAGAACATGAACTCTTTGTCGTGGGTACGACCTCGTTAACGACATAAGGTCTTGGACCTGAGTTCAAAATCTCGAAAAGAAATGCGAGGTGACGTAAGGAGAAAAAAGAAGAAGAAGAAGAATGGGGAAAGAGGGTGGGAAAGAAGAAGAAGAAGAAGAAGAAGAAGAACAACAACAACAACAACAACAACAACAACAATAACAACAACGACAACAATGACGACAAGAACAACTGCTACTACAATAATAGCAACCACAACAAATGTAATAAAATAATTTAGAATAATACCGTGATGCCCCTTTTGGGCCAGGATGTGGGCAAGGCATTCTGGACTATAATGTACACATTTATAACTGTGTTGGAAAAGTGAGTTATAATCTGGTAGATCAACAAAAAAAAAGGAATAAAAAAACCCAACTAAAAATGCTCACCGACGATGTTAGTCTAGCATGTATTATATAATGCAAGACTTAAGTTTTGACACCTAGCACATAAATTTTAGCCACGTAACTGAGTGGTCGTAAACGCGTTATCACCAACGGATAATGAGTATATTCTAAAGTGCCGGTCGTCACAAGTGAGACTCGAAAGCAAAATAAATAATTCGTTTTTGGTTCACACGCATCTAATCATGAGTGAGAAAGAAAGCAATATCCACACACACATTACATGACATGGTTAATGGTTTAGGTCCAGCGGAATCTACACACACATACACACGCACACACATGAATGAACACACTTACTGACGTCGCGCTATAGAGGGGAAGTAATTCACATACTGTAACGCTAAATTACTTCAAGTTCTAACGTCATTTGAACCCATCAAGCAATTTACTGTAATGACCAGAATTTCCGGCGTTTAGACGCTATTTTAATTTCTTGGGGCAAAACAAAGAAAAAGGATTACAAGTGCTGGATCCTAACGGGTGCAGGTACCCTCGCGTGCACCCACACACCCCCACATACACACACACACACATCTTGTATTTTAAACAATAAAGAAGAAGAAGGGGAAAAGAACGAAGAAGATAGAAGACGGAGGAAGAGGAGGATTATGAAGAAATTGTCCTCGGACTTTAAAGATCCTGACGCTCATTTGCTGAGCTAAATGCCTCGAGCACGCGCTCGTTGCATTCGGTACTGACGTTCGGAGAAGGGGGGGGGGGGGGGAGGGGAAGCATAGTTAAAGCATGGGGGTTAGGCCTAAGGCACAGACTAATACATCCACTCCAGGGAAGATTCAGTGTAGAAAGTGTTACGACTTATACCGTGACGTCACCATAATGACGTCAACCCATCTGCATAAGTTTGGGTCATGTGGTAAGGATCAATTTTTTTTTCTCAAGGAAATGCCTAGCACTCTAATTACATACATGTACAAAATTTAAAGAACATGAATTAAAAATATAATACTACGTCATCACAATGACGTTAATCAATACAATCAGTTTTGGTTAAGGCTAAGGGTAACTGCATACTTTAATTATATTGGAGATTAAAAAAAAATTAGTTTTATTGTTAAAAAATATTCTTTTAAAAACATGACATCATGATGATTACGTCACTCAATTTGCAAAAGTTTGACTTTAGTTGGAGGCATAAGAAAAGTCTAATTATATATCAAACGTGAACCAAATCCCTCTAGTAATTTGGGAGAAAATAGGAAACGTCACCATGATTACATCACACGATGAAGTCACTCAATATACCATAGATTTGTTTAAGGCTCAAGACATCTTTACACTCTAATTATATATGAAGTTTAAAAGATTTCTTTTATACTTTAAATAAATTCTAGCAAATATGACGTCACGGTGATTACATCAATCAATTTGCATATGTTTGGTTTTACCTTGTAGGCATAGTTAAAGTCTAAGTATGCATCAAACGTGAACCAAATCCCTCCAGCAATTTAAGAAAATAGGCTAAGATAAAACAACAAATGATGACTTCACCCTGATCGATGACGTCACTCACTATGCCATAGTTTTGTTTAAAAATTAAGGCATCTGTACACTCTTATTAAATACGAAATGTTTTGAAAATGTGTTAAAAATTTTCAAGAAATGTTACGCATCCGTGATATTTTAACTCGATTTGCATAAGTTTGGTTTTACATTGGAGGCATAGGGACAGTCTGAGTGCATACCAATATGAACCAAATGCCTCCAGTAGTTCAAGAGAAAATTGGATTAAAATGGGGGAGCAATGACAAACGTCACCATGATGGGGTCACTCGATATACATAGAATTTCTTCATCTGGTAGGGATTATTTTATGCTCTAACTATATGCCAAGCTTCAAGGAAATCCGTTTATTATTTTCAGAGAAAAGTGCGCCAAGGTGACGGATGGACGGACAAAGCCAAAAACAATAGTTCCCCAGCTTTGCTCGAAGCTATTTTTTTTAATACACTACTCGCCTTACCATCCACCAACAAGTTTACAAGAAAGCAAAACAGTGTGGGTGGTCCTGATTTGGCTCGGAAGAGTCCGCTGGACATAAAGCAATAATCTTGTATTGTAAACAGTTTGTTACAGCTCTTGTCCACCAAGCCAAAAGCCTATTCTATTGTACCAAAATTGATGAAGCGCAGTCTAGCAAACAGTTGTATAAAATCACAAATGGTCTCTGTGCCAGAACAAAAGCCACTCCGCTCCCCATCACATACCCCTCTTCTTGTCTCCCCGGTGTTCTCTCCGACTTCTTTGTGAGTAAGATTGAAAAACTCAGAAAATAACTTGACTCCCAGTCCTCTGTTCCATTTTTTCTTGGCAAGCCCTTTCAGGGCGAACGTTTCACTTCTTTCTGTCCTGTCACAGAGTCTGACGTCCTGAAGGTCGTCAAAGCCTCTGCTCCCAAAACATGTGATAGATCCCATCCCTACCTCACTCCTCTTTCAATTTCTGGATGTAGTCCTTCCTTCTCTCACTCAAGTCATCAACAATTCTCTCACCTCTGGCTCTTTTCCTGACGTCTTCAAATCCGCTCTTGTCAAGCCTCTTCTCAAAAAGCCTTGGCCTATATCAAATTTATTCTTTGTTTCCAAAATCATAGAAAAACGTGTTCTTTCTCAGCTCAATGCACATCTGTCTTCAAACAACCTTCTTGATCCTTTTCAACCCGCTTACAGATCTGGACATAGTACAGAAACTGCTCTTGTTAAAATCACTAATGATCTCCTTTTCTCCATTGATCAAGGCAAACTCTCTGCTCTTGCTCTGTTAGACATTTAGACATGCTCTGTCAGCATTTGTCACCATAGATCACACCATTCTCATTGACCGTCTGCAACACTTCGTGGCACAGTTCTTGATTGGCTCACGTCATACATCACTGACAGACAATAAAACTGTTTACGTTGACAATGACCGCTTTGATCCTGCTCCGATCCTCTGTGGCGTGCCGCAAGGATCGGTTTTGGGTCCCGTCCTCTTCGTTCTCTAAACATCCCCTCTTTTTGACATCGTTGATTCTCACTCTGTCAATCATCATTCCTTTGCGGACGATACACAACTTCATAAATCTTCTGACCCACAGGATCTTGGCATTACAATAAATTCGATGCAAGAGTGCATCTGTGATGTCAAGTCCTGGATGAGATTCAACAAATGGAAACTTAATGACGAAAAGACAGAAGCCATAATTATTTCATCTCCTCGCATAACAACATATCAGCTTCCATCTTCCTTTGTTGTTGGTAACTCTGTTGTCCAGTTTTCTGATTCTGTCAAACTTGGGCGTGATTTTGGACTCTCACCTGACTATGCATGCTCACATTCAAACTCTAATCCGAATCCTAAATTTTGAACTCCGTCGAATCAACAGCATCCGTCACTTTCTGTCTGCCAAAGCCACTCAAACTCTTGCCTCAGCTTTCATTCTCTCACGGCTTGGCTATTGTAGCTCTCTCTTCTGTGGTTGTCTGGACTATCTATTGCAAAGACTTAAAAAGATTCAAAATAATGCCGCCCGTCTCATTCTTCGGATTCTAAGATCTGTCATATTACTTCTCATCTTAAATCCTTACACTGGCTTCCCATCGAACAAGAATTGAGTACAAAATTGCTTGCCTCTGCTTCAAAAGCTCTCTTTTTATCCGGCCCTTCTTATCTCAAAACCATGATAAACCCCTACATACCCTCTAGAACCCTTCTTCTGCCCAAAACCTGCATTCCACGAGTGAACAAATCCTTTGGTGAACGCTCATTTTCATTTTCTGCTCCCACCATCTGGAACTCCCTTCCCACCTCTCTGCATTCTTCCCAAACATGTGCTGCCTTTTGTCCTGGCCTCGAGACCCATCTGTTCAAACGTTTTTTTGATCACGCCACAATGTAAATTCGTGTTGAACTCTGTATAAGTGTGTGTGTGTGTGGGTGTGTTTGTTATTGCTCAGCCATTTTAGTTCTTAGAAGTGTCTTATGTGAATGTAAAGCGTCTGAACTTTCATTAGAAAGGGCGCTATATAAATGTTAGTTAATAATAATAATAATAATAATAATAATAATAATAATAATAATAATAATAATATTATTATTATTATTATTATTATTATTATTATTATTATTATTATTATTATTATTATTATTAAAAAATTAGTTTAATGCAAAAAATTTCTTTTTTTTTAAAATGACATCACGATGATTACGTCACTCAATTTGCAAAAGTTTGCTTTTAAGTTGGAGGCATAAGAAAAGTCTAATTATATATCAAACTTGAACCAAATCCCTCCAGTAATTTGTGAGAAAATAAGACAGTCACCATGATGACATCACACGATGATGTCACTCAATATACCATAGATTTGTTTAAGGCTCAAAGCATCTTTACACTCTAATTATATACGAAGTTCAAAAGATTTATTGTATACTTTAAAAACAATTCTAGTAAATATGATGTCACGGTGATTACATCAATCAATTTGCTGCATTTGGTTTTACCTTGTAGTACCTTGTACCTTGCTGTACCTTGTTAAAGTCTAAGTATGTACCAAACATGAACCAAATCCTTCCAGCAATTTAAGAAAATAGGCTAAGATAAAACAACAAAATGATGACTTGACCGTGATCGATGACGTCACTCAATATACCATAGCTTTGTTTAAGGATCAAGGCATCTGTACGCTCTAATTAGATAGGAAGTTTAAAATAAATGTTTTATTTTTTTTAATATGACGCCTCCGTGATAATTTAACTCGATTTGCATAAGTTTGGTTTTATATTTGAGGCATAGGGAAAGCATAAGTACATGCCAATATGAACCAAATCCCTGCAATTGTTTAAGAGAAAAATGGATTAGAACGGGGGAAAAAAAGATGACGTCAACATGATGAGGTCACTGGATATACATAGATTTTTGTCGTCTGGTAGGGATCATTTTATGTTTTAACTGTATGCCGAGCTTCAAGAAAATCCGTTTATTATTTTCAGAGAAAAGTGCACCAAGGTAACGGATAGACGGACAAAGCCACAAACAATAGTTTCCCAGCTTTGCTGGAAACTATTTTTTTTATATACACTGAACACTGCGCAGTGTCAGCAAAGACTTTTAATACCAAGATGGTTTACTCTGTTCTGTTTCCCTTTAGTAACTTTACAACTTATGTTAATCTGAGGAATAAAATTTGATGCAACAACAACCTTTAGTAAGACTCTAATTCCATTGGTTTCCCCAGGCTAGCGTTCGTTTTCCTACTTACCGACCCTTTCACAATCATGTTATTTCCCCTTATCCAGTGGCTGTGTTTTGTTCGTTTCATGTCTTACTTGCACATTTAGCCTTTCCAGTCTTTTATTCTGTTATCACAGGATCAATCGCGCCTCAATTTTTAACAAATTATTGCTTTCCATTATCATCACATCTATCACAACAATACTTATGTTATGTTTCTTTCTAATTGTTGTCCACCCTGACTTGATTAATATCACTCAGGTGATGTTGATACAAATGAATATTGCTTTGGTATATCAACTGCACATTTACTGATGTCTTAAAGTGACTTAGATGTACCCAAGAAATGTTCATCAAAGGTGCAATGTGGGCTGTGGAGAGTAATATTTCATGCGCATATCAACCACACTTCCTTTGCACATGTACACCTTTTAGGACGTTTGGCCCATGTTAAACACTCACATGTGTTTTTTATTGGTAACATAAACTTTGTGCCAAACAAAGTGTTCACATTTGAACACATGCATACACTGAGAGAGAGAGAGAGATAGAGAGAGAGAGAGAGAGAGAGAGAGAGAGAGAGATTCAGATTCAGATTCAAATTCAATCTTTTATTACAAGAAGAAAAATGATTTTAGCATTAATTTGCTAATCTTACAATCAGTCCTTCTTTCAATCACTCAAACTTTTACTTTAATCATACATCCGCATTCATGCAAAGACAAACATTGATTTAGAATTAAAGGAATAAACAAGCTAATTTCGTAACAAGGAAACTAACAATATTCAATATAAAACATTTAACTGGAACCAGTCAATTTAATAAAAAGAGAGAGGCTTGACGGACTGAGTCAGAGGAGAGGGGAGGGGGGGGGTGAAAGAGGAAAATCAATTGATGAATGCTATAATGTATGAGTTTTGAAATTATTAAGAAATATGTTGTGTATCTTGTACTTGAAGCTCTTTAACGATGTGCATTTTCTTAGTTCTAAAGAGTGTTCCATAACAGGGAGCCTTTAAAGGGAAGCTAGTTTTAAAAATGTCAATTCGTGGTTTTGGAAGTCTGTAGTTTTTAGAATCATATTGTGCAAGAAATGACCTTAGTTGATCACGTATATGTACGTATGAAGGCGCTATATTATTTATTACTTTTAACATCTGTATGGCTAAATTATACTTGAATTGTGTTTGTAAACGCAGTATTTTAAGCTCTGTTAATTTTTCATCTTTTGTTCATTCTCGATTATCTGAGATTAATCTAACCCCACATCCATGCAGATGATTCAGTCTTTTTAGTTGATTTGTTGAAGCATTACAACAAACAACAGAGGCATAGTTGATATGTGATAGACTACGGGCTTGGAAGAAAATTTTTCTGGCAGAAGATTCAATGTAAGGTTTAAGTTTAGCAAAAAGAAATAGAGTTTTGGATAACTTCTTACATATATTATTTATATGGAAATTCCATGTAAAATCTGGATCAATAATTATACCTAATACTCTGTGCTCTGAAACTTGTTCAATTTGTGAACCATTAATATTCAGATTTAAGTTTAAAGGTTCATGCTGTCGCTTTTACGGTGATGTGATGACCATGCTTTTAGATTTTTGTGGATGAAGAATCGTACGATTTTGGCTGCACCATTCCGTTATTTCTTGTATTCTCTTCTGTAAAGATGTTTATATTTTATTTACAAATTTACCTATTCGTATGTTGTTTGAATGTGATGCACGTGAAGAAAGTGTGCTCATGATGAATTAATAGATGATGAGAGTGAGCAATAGTAGTACTAAAGAGAATCAATGGTTATTTAAGTGTGATAAATATTTTAGTAATAGTGAGTGGGGCAGTCAGAACAACCGCAGGCAGGAAAATTATTAATTCTCCTAAAGACTGTCACACTGCAATGCAAATTAAATCGCCACAGCAGTGATAATAAAATATCGACGTTCAGTCAAGTGTAATAGAATTTAGTCTGCCTACTTATTTTCAGTGCTCAGCTGCTGTGGTAATATTAAATTAACCACAAGATTAAAAGTAGTGAAAACATAACAGTATGTGGAAGACACAATTACACCAAGTACATAAAAGTAATGAAAACACAACAGAATGTGAAAGACAAAATTATACCAATTTTTAAAAAAAATACAATCTAATCTCCATTAGAAAATACAAGAGAGAGAGACAGAGAGAGAGAGTGAGAGAGAGCGACTTACCAACAGCGAGAAGGAGGATTTTCATGATACAAAATGGGTTGAGCTTAACTGACAAAAACTAGCAGTTGATTTCAATCTCCACAGCGATGTCGAGGACTGTTCATAAGCGCTGAGAAATATGGTGTACTGTTGATTGCCCTTGCTTTTATAAGTTCAAACTACTAGTATACGCCCCTTTGACAACAAGGTTAAATACGTGCGCAAAGCCTGTTGTTGCAGGACATGACTAAGCAGTAAGCATATTGATTTTTAGCCCCGCTGAACACAACACAGCAAAATCACCCCATACTGGGCTGGCAGGCTTTGCGCAGTAATTTCGTCATCAATTATTATATTTTTGATGACTTAGTGTGATAAATAAATGATATTGGATGTCGGTATTAGGATGCATATGGTCATTTATGATTTAAGAGTTAGGTTAAGTTTATTAATTATAATTAATTATAAGCGCCCAGACTGCTTTTGACAGGACCTATTTTTTGCGGATATTTTTGAGAGTAAAAGGGATCCTTGCGGAAACCAATGCATAGTGTTATGACGTGTTTTGAGCTTAAAGTAGAGTTTTAACCTTATCATTTATATTATTTTGTTTCTTTGTTTTATAGTCTAAAATCACATAATTTGTGAACAGACTTTAAATAAATTGATTGAATTGAATTGAATTGTTTTGAGCTCTTCTTCAAAGAATCATTTTTTAAGCTTATGAGACAAGTCTTACATAATTGGAAGAAACAAATCTTTTTAAAGCTGAAGGAACACCGAGGGAGAAAGAGTGAACGTTTTTTGTGTGGAATATCTGCGGAATATAGTGCTGTGTTTGGAAAATGGCTTCATCAAGCATTCGACCCAGCCAGCCAGGCCAAGAAGATATAATCCTAGAAGGCTCTCAAAATTTGGAATCTCCTTTTCGTGAACAAGGTACAAGCCAAGAAGATATAATTTTTGAAGACTCACACAATTTAGAATCTGCTTTTTTTTAAACAAGAACTCTCTGTTTTTAAAAAATACCAAAGGTATCATGCCGAGATGAGCGAATATTTTTCTAAATTGCCCAAAGAACCAAATGCGGAAATACCTAAACGTCCAAAAGAAAGCTTATAATTTTTTAACACCAAGCCTGATAAGCTCACTCCTGAAAGCATGGATAAATTTCTTGAAGAAAAATTGATTAAAACAAATCCTCTGCCACTTGCTGAAATGCCTGATATTTTTAAAGCAGCTCAAGATATAAGTTTAGGCTATGAAAAAGTAACTGACATTCTAGTCAAAAGAGCAGACACATTTTGAAATGATCAGGCTGCTTTGTCAGTGATGCATTAAAGTATGGGTTGTTTTAGAGAGGGCGTTTTTTTTCTAAAAATTCAAAGAAAAATGAAATGGCCTGATCATCTAAAAGACCAACTAAAAATTTCACAAAAATATGCTGCAAAACTGCATAACTTGGCTCATTAGTTTGCTAATTATCCTAAGTTTCATAGGCTAGATATTCCATTAAGAGAGCTCATATTAAAATCTAAACAAATTAATCAGTTTATGAAAGATAATGAGGCATTTCGAGCAAAATGGCTGAGCATAGAATAAATTCTGTAGAAAAAACACACCGGCAGCAACACAGTAATCAAGTTATTGATTAGTAGGCAAAACCTGGCGAGACTGGCCAACAGCATAAATGAAGGTGAAGGACATTTGCGGAACACAGTCTGCAAATGTCCTTCACCTTGCTCGTCAACCTAACCTTCACCTTCAGCCAAGGATGCCACTGCATGACTCACACTTGTTCACGCATGTCTTCACCTCGCTCATCAACAACAATGGGGTTGCCAATGGGCGACTCCGCTTGTGAACTATCACCCCCACATCCACTCCCCTTTCCCATTTACATTCACAACAATTACTCAAAACGCAACAAGCAAACATGAGACTTTTCCCCTCCCTCCACCCTCAGACTCCCAATCTATGCCATTTTCAATTCTTCCAGATCCATGAAGTTCGTTGGTGGGTAGGGTTCGAAAGTCGAATGCAAACTTACTTAGGAGATAATCTTGCAGTCTTATGTCATGCAAATGAAGATCTTTTGAAATCAAATCGGCAGTGTCAGTCAGTAATCGACCTCCACCCAAGATTTTTCTTATCTCATCAAACTGTTGAAACCCCATCATTCCAATTGCGAATAATTGATTAGGCTTACCTTCAATCACAACAGTCACTTTTGAAATATTAGGATTGATAAAATTTTCGCTATCACGATTGTAATTTGATTCTTCCACAAACAACAACAGTACACCTGTAAAACTTCGAGCAGGTGAATTTATGTTGATGGTCCATAATGCATCTAATAAATCTTTATTAAACTGTAGCAGACAATCCTATCATAATAAATTGCTAGTTTGTCATATTGGCTCCTGATCATCCTACTGAGTTCGGCGTGAGTGACCACTTCATATTCAAGCGCCATGTCTGTAATTGTATAGCTAGTGTCATTGTCAGAGCTAATTACTACTTGAGAATAATCATTGAAAATAATTTTGTAAGACAGCCTATCGTTAAATGAACCTTGATGACATGGCAGATGTATTTTCACCTTTGTTAGAAGTGATAGGATCGCCAACTTTGATTCGAAGTTTTGCCACATTGGCGGCTTGAATCCCTTGACCAACCAAATCTTCCCTTTCATATTTACTCAGCCACAAATCTGTGTACCAAAACAAAATACTGGCATCATCCATACTTTGGATTTCTCACACTTCAAGTTTAATAACCATTCTTTTAATTATAGCTCTACCTAGATTGTTCACTATGGTTCTGTTAGGATCATCATCAGAATCCATGCTAATTTTAAATCCCAATTTAGGACTGCCTGGAACTATTACATCATCAGGACCTAAATTTGGAAATCTTATGGTTAGTAGCTGATTAGGTTTTATGCTGCTTGGATTGTGTTACGTTGAGACTCGCGCGGCGTTGTGAATGACATGCACGAGATAGATATGTTCATTTTATTTTGCAATGATGCAATATTGTATTTACCTTTGATTTGATTTTGAGTTGTTAGAAGCAGCTTTGTATAACGTTGATAATTTTAATTGGTCGATATTATTTGAGAATTTTCTAGAGTTAGTTGTTTACTATCAATCGAAGCGTATGGATAATTCTAGTGGTAACTCGAGATGCTTCCATCCTAAATATGGTTGTATGACGTGAGATGGTGATGACGAGGTTTGTTCTGGTTGGTTGAAATTGTGTTGCGCTCGAACGTTCGGACGCTCTCTAGAGTTTAGTGAGACTATATATATAGTGCCACACTGTTTCAAAAGGAGATTGATAGTTGAGAATTGCAGAGTGGAAAAAGCGATTGAGCGATTGTGTGCAGTTGTTGATGTATGCTGAATAAAGTTGGAGAACTTCATACGACGACTCCAGCCTTGTTGATGATTGAACGGGTTGCGTGGATAAACGAATCTGAGTTACACCTATCAGGATTCCAGCATCAAGGCTGAATGAACTACTGATAGAAAACAACAACATTGAGTGTAACAGATTGTTTGTAATAATTATTGTGCTTTTATCACCTTTGATACCTAAAGGCATCCTCAATCGACCTGTAGGGTCTAACAAGTTTCCATAGCTTTGCATTTTTAATATGATAAAAAAAATATTTAAAATGGCAGAAGGCGGGGAAGCTCTGGATGAAGTGTTTAAACTTGATGAACCTAATGAAGACCATGACGTTACACTGCTTTCAATGGTAGGAGATGACATGAGCCAAACAAGAACAAGTATAGCAGAAGAATTATGTCAAGTAACTAAAACCCAAAAATCCAGAAAAAACAATAAATTTTACAATTACATCTGGCTTGAGTTACCGGACTATTTTAGTCCTGGTGACTTCGAACTAGACAAAAATAATCACTTGTTTATAAACACTATTGTATGCGGTAAAAAAGTGAGAGTATAGTTAACTATGTCAAAGAATCCTGATAAATTTTATGCGTGGGCTACTTTGAAAACTAAACTCCCAGTGACTGTAATACGATCATTGGGACTTTCCGATAACAGAGCATTGCATAGGCAAGCAGTAGCTTCACTTCAACGAATAGACGAATTACCAACTTCAGATGACTTAACTGACTTAACTAACTTAACTGACTTAACTGGCTTAACTGGCTCTGCATTACAAGTAAATACAGAGTTAACAACCTTAAAAGCCCTAAAAACCTTACAAACAGATGTGGATGAAACAAATGTCAACACAAATGTGGATCAGGTC
>CM072526.1:9801725-9929225 GCA_036898135.1 Oncomelania hupensis | reverse complement strand
ATAAAATAAAACCAAACACACAAAATCAAACAAAATACATAAAGTTAACTTTCTGCAAACAAGTCATCACAATCACAGCATATCCACAAGCATAGCCAAAAGCAGAACAAATATGAGCTGCAGCTAGGGTCTATAGAATGAAGGATTTAGTCAGGATAGTAGAGTTTGAAGAGGTGAGATTTTAGAGCTTTTGTAACGCGTCCCTATTTTGCGTTATCTATGTGAGAGTTGAATCTAACTAACTTAATTTTCTACTTGTACGGGGAACGGGCATGACAAACCAAATTATAATATACAAGACATACAAAATAGAATCAGTCTCACTGCCGTTCCAAAAGGGTTTGCCACGCGCTCAAATAAATCACAATAAACTACAGCTCGTCTCCATTTTATACAATTTTAATAATCTAACTAATACATGTCAACCAAGAAACATAAAACTCGCATGCACATATATTCTAATTAACAATGCAAATAATAGTCAAGTAAATTCATTGTTTCTTACCGCATCTTTTCAGTTTCTTTCGCCCTTCTTTCCTCCATTGAAAACACGAACTTTCACCCTATACTAACAGTAATAAACTAAAACAGCAGTCTAAGCTATGCACACACCCTTAGAACTGACCAACCCTAACTTATTTATCAGCTCATTTACTGACTAACTTTCAATCTCACTTTTGCCTCTAAATAACAAAATCACCAATTAAACAACTACTAAATGCAAGCCACCAAGCTTTGTAGTAAACATCCTACACACATCCTGACACAATATGTACTAGAGAAGAGAGCCCGCAGTCTCTTTACACTATTAAATTCACTACATGTTATATACTGACCGCCCTAAGCTCTAGCATTCTATACAGAAGAGAGGTCTGGACCCCTGCCGAAACAGAGTGCTGTCTGAAGTCTGGCAGAAGGAGGAAGATAAGAGAAAGATTCCTTTGTCCGTCCTGGGTTTTATAGTACAACTTTGTTAAGACATACCTCTCTACATAAGGAGATGCCTTTATTCCTACGTCATTGCCACGTGACTGACCGCACCCAAGTACCTATCACGTGGTCAAAACTGATCACGCCCTTGCACACAAAGGATGCCTGCACATGTGTATGCGTCATTGTCTGATCATGCAAACTATAAACTTTCCCGGCCAGTAATTGCTGACTAGGCGAATGTGTATCGCACGTGCCAATGTTATACTAACACTTGTACATCTGACTCACTATTGTATCCAAGCCAGGCTAAGCAATCTTTAATCATCCCTTACCACTATCTCATTCCCCTGTACAATTTTTCCTCTAAGGTTATAATTCATATCTTCCTCTCTTGTACAACTTTTCCCTCAAAGGTTATAATTGCCGCCGGCCTGCGAAGGAGCGTCCTCACTCCTTAAAAAGTAACCATGAAGAGGAAAAAAAAAAAAAACAAATTAAAGAGGGCACAAAGTGACGGTACTAAAGCGATCTGAGGAGGCGAAGTGGCGAAGATGAGGTAAGACATACAAAATATAAAAATTGCAAAAGAAGTTGCATGCACCAGATGACATAAATAAGCATAAAACACTGAAAAAACACAATTTAAATATGTCCGACGGGAAAGTACTTAAAAGTTCATGTGCCAAAAACTTGTAAGGTTGTGCAGTAACACGGAGTGAAGACTGATGGATCCAGCAACAGAAACGACCAAAAGGGCTATGAGGACATTTGGCAATGAGGACACATGAGGGCTGTCCCCACAAGCCAACCAGCACCTTAAGGCGTTTGCGTGTAAGTGAGCGTAAATAATACTGAAGACGGACGTGTAGACTTGCTATGGACGAAGGGACGACGAAGAAAAGTGAAGTGTCGCCAGATGAAGATTGTGACGTCACCGCACCATGCAAACCTCCGTTGATGGAGAAACCGTGGTGTAGCGGACCTGTCAACCAGTAGTCGACCGTAGATTATGACGAAATACGTAGTGTCTGAAGGAAGTAGACCTACATGACGAGGCACCCAGGAGTATGCAGCAAGCGAAGGGGATGGTAGTGTGCGTGGAGGTTGAGCACACAAAGGGAATGGGAACGGAGATTACAGAATAGTAGAGGGGAAGAGCTCCAACCTCGTTTAGCGACAGTCTTTGCTCTCCCCCATCTGTAATATAGGAACATGGGAGATGACCACAACTCTGGGAGAAGGTGGTATAATGTCTGGTCGAGGGACGTAAGGAGAGATGTTCTCTGCAAGTTGGGGTACGGACAAGCAGTCCAAGTGGGTGTAGGTGGGAACGAAGGTTGTGAAGATTTCAGACAATAGGCGAAGGTGGATATCGAGGAGTATTGTTGTGTCGGTTCAAATCGTAGACTAGCTTAAGGTTGACGTGACAAAAAGGTCCAAGAATGCCAAGGCAGGGTAAGGTGATGGCTGAAGAAGGGAGGTACTGCATGGTGTGATGGTGACGTCACTTGGCGACGTTGATGGTCGTCAAGGTATGAAGACATCCCCGAAGACTAAGGTAGATAGGAGACATAGTTCACATCTAGTCAATATAACACGTTGAGCACTGTGTCGAATGTCAAAGTAAAAGTTGTTTTCAAGATATAACTAGCACAACCACAGCAAAGCGTCCAAGGCACTAAATATAAATATTAATTACGACACACCAAAAGATGTGACATGGTCACACCGTGACGGACATTCTATAACCTGCAAACAACACTATTGAATTAAAATCACCACAATAACTTAAAGAAACATGAGAAAAATAAAAAAAAACAAACAGTGTATAAACTTGGTTGAAAACGGCAAAGACCGATACACAATCAACCATAAATCAGTATACCACCAAAATGACAAATGTAAACAAGAAAAACATTTAAACATGTAAAAATGTGAGCGAAATATTAAAAAAAAACATGAAAGAACAACAAAAACCGTGAAATTTCAAAACAACCAAATTAACAAGTTGTAGAGAAAAATTGAAAAAGAGAAAAAAAATTGTACAAAGTAAGGGAGTGATAAACCAGGAAGGCATCAAATGATGAGCAAACACTGTGCCATTTCAAGGCAACTTCAAAAAGGCAAAGTGATAACAATAACGCTAGAACTAACATGTGTGGAATAACAAAAGTGTAAACCTTAAATAAGATATAGGAGGGATAATGAGATAAACAGATAAGGGAGACGGAAGGGAAGATTGCTCACTAGGACGAAACACACAGATGAGGGGAGACTACCTAAGATCAGAACACACAGAGGCAAGAGAGAGACAGGAAAAAGAAGAGAGAGAGGTATATACTGTGCGCTAGGAGAACGAAAAGGGTCTGCATATGTGAGGGAGGTAGTACCACAAGACCGAAAGGTCAAGAGGTTAAAAGGTCACCTCAATGAATGAAAATTCCTATCATGTGTACACTAGGAATTTCTTAGCGTATGGAAAAGAATGGTGTAGAGAGGAGAGAAAGGGGAGAGAACAAGTAGATCGACAGACAAGAATGATACCTGAAAAAAAACGTCATCAACAATAAAATAATAGGGTAAAAATAATTATGTCGTAAAAGAGATGTCTAATACAAATCATTATACAATAAAATTCTTAAAGATGATATTTATAGAAAATGAAATAGGAGCATACAATGTGGAGCACAACGAAATATAAGCCATCATTGAACATTGAGAAAAAAAAACCACACATAAGACAACGTAAATAGAGAGCAATAATTCAAACATGATACATTAAAACGAGTAAGTTGCAGTGGCCATGATACACAAATCAATGCTAAAAAAACATGTAAAATTGAGTATACATTATGTCGAGCATCTGTGAGACTCATGTCTACCAGAGGCAATCCATTAAATATAAACACAGTCCATTAAATATAAAGTCATAAGCGAAGAACTTGTAAATTACGTTATAGATACGGATACAACATCAATAGTATTGCGAGTACAACATCAAGGTTATTAAACACACAACATCAGCGTTATTGCACACACATTGTAAGGTTACCGTGAGCCTGAGTGTCAGCAAAATAACGTGCACACAAAATCGTATAAAAACCATGACAAATTCCAATATCATTGACATGCACATAGAACACACTGGATTAACCCAAATATTACAAGGACTAAATATCATCTCTAGACATTGTAGCAAAGTGATCGACAACGTTGCTGAATAGTGCAACACACTTCAGGTAAATGAACACATGTAACAATTAGAAATGCGAATGAGTGCGTTGCAACATAAATAGATACCAATAGAGAATCATGGCAATTGTGAACATTTCATGTTGAACAATAAATGAAAAAGTTGAACCAGGTACAAGTTTGATTTTTTTTAGACATAGCGAAGTAAGTAAGGACACAAGGACCAATAAGTAACATGCACATGAATCAATCCACCATGTGCTGATTCGTAAAAACCCGTAAGTAGCACCATTATCAGAAACAAAGTAAAAATAAGTGTCCACATCATGCACAAAAGGTTGATTGAAGGATTTTACCTCAACAATTGACAAAACTGTTGCCGATTGCTGCGATAAAATAGAACACACAACAATGAACACTGCATGCAACTGTCATGCGTATCATGCATAGCATTTCCGAGATGGATGATCAATATCGTTACCCGATCACACAAGAACCGTAGGCAACAATTGAAAATAGCATTAATGAAAGAACTTTAATCAATTTCATCCATTTCGGATTGCATTTGAATTAGTGACGGAGAAACCGAAGCCGTCGCCTTTTGCAGTGGCGAATCATGAAAACAAGCATCCTGGTTATAGGATGATTGAGCACCGAATGTATGTTCACTTCTCATACTGTGAGACAAGAATGCGCCGCACGCGGGGAAGATACACAATTTCTTCCGTTTGTTTATTGTAATATGTAACTCAAGCCATGTAATATCGAGATCAGGAGGTGTAACGTATGGAAACCTCCGCGAAGATAACGGAATCATTTATTTATAGTAAAATAATATTGACTAGGACAAGCTGGGAGTGTGACAAAATAAATATTTACTAAGCGCTGGCCATTAGAGAGTTCTAAGATAACTTCCGTACGATAAATTGTAGTCTTCAACAAGAAACCAGTAGAACGAATAAGAACAATAAGTAGTAAGGCGAACGTAAGGAGGAGAACGGAAGAAAAGGAGGTGGTGGGGCGAGATAGAGTGGAGCATTAGGCGAACGGAGAGAGGAGGGCGGAAGAAAAGGAAGGGAAAAGCGCCTCGGGAATAGCAGAGATAAGGACAGCATAGGCCAAAAGTTACAATGCCCCGAATAGTAGATCCAGCTGTGAGACGAGATAGCCAAGAAGTCTGGAATGGTGACTAATCGAGTGGCATGAGGCGTTGTGTGATTGAAGGGAACTGGAGGCATGAAAACCTGGAAAACTTGAAACAAAGCTGTCCTGGAAGAAATGAGTATATTAATGGTTAAATACAAGTCATCACCTTGAAAAGCATACAATATATTCTGTTGTTCATAGTAAATTGTAGGATGAAAATAAACAATGTCAAAATTTCTTCATGAGCCACACATATTGTGCTCATGTTACCTGAATGTTGAGTACAATTAAGTATAGGCATTGGCAGAACTGTCATTTTAGGTACCACGATGACATAGGTATGTTGCCAATGCTGGGTGGTTGTTACCAGATGACCGAGATCTTTGAAGAAGATGCCATAAGTCAAGCGAGCTTCATGAGTTGTCACCGCCCCAGTGATGAAAGTGAAGAGAATAAGGGAGGGGACGAAGAAGCGACTGAAACAAATATAGTACAATGAACATGTGAAATATAACCTATTTATGATAAGAAAACGAAAAACAGAGTTACATTTGTAACGTGAGATGAAGAAGTTAGGCCAAAGGAAGAAGCTGTCTTCTGCAAGAAAAAGTGTAAAAGGACATTATAAATAAGCACATTAGAAGAAGTTGAAGCTGGTGACCTGAAGGAAGAACTGTTAAACAATTTAATACAATCTGGCAAATTATAAAAGTACTAATATGAAAAGTAGCAGTCCGTACTGATCAAACTGGAAATGTACCTCAAGTATGTCTTCTGTCATACGTACGAATTTATTCTTCAACTTAGAACTGAATTCTGTCACATCACAAAAGAATTGAACCCGTAAATAAAATGATGGAACGATACTTATCAATCCGTACCATGACCGACGTCACGAGGTGACGAAAAGTTTGGTGCACTTCAAACCTTTGCATGAGACGGAGAGGAAGGTATCATCAACATCGGTTCTGCAACTTAAAAACTGAATAAAAGATTAGACACATCATCATACACACCAAGTATGATGTAAATCAATCAAACACATCCCCCAAATGTCTAAGTCCGATAGGTCATTAAGCTCGAAAAGCATGCAAAGCCACCACATCACTGTAAACAAGTGATCATGTTATTATTTCCCAAGCCTCCTACAAGCCTGGATACAGTAAGACTCAATGCAAGTATTGCAGAGTCAACCCCCTTTTAATTTAAGGTACACCACAATGTACCTTCACCCAGTACAGCATTTGTGTACATGTTCACCTTAGTGTCCCTGTTTACACTAGAATTGCGTACCACCTTATGTACGACAGCATCACATCGCATCTCATAGATCCTTATTACTTTACGTACGTCGTCACGTACGTTTAATTTCCATCGTCATGGAACTTCACACCACTACACATAATTAGTGTCAATTTCCCCACATTTATTGTATCCATTAGCGCAAATTTCTCTCCGTGCATTAGAATCGGAACACCTTATTTCAACATCATCAGTATCAACACCATCACCATCATCATCATCATCATCATCATCATCATCAACATCATCATCGGCGTCATCATCATCATCATCATCATCATCAGCATCATCATCATCATCATCATCATCATCATCATCATCATCATCATCATCATCAACATCATCATCATCATCATTATCATCATCAGCATCTGTCAATTGAGTGCTTAAGCAGTGCATTCATTTGCCTCATCATTTTCGTAATGAATTAAATACATAATAAACATTATCAGTTACTTCATCAACAAGGTGTGGTCTCCAAAACATGACCCTCAATGACTTATATAGTCTGTCATGCAAGACAAGTATAACACCACATGAACCACAGTCACAACAACCTATGTATACTTTGTACAATCCTTAGTGTAACCAGTTTGAACACAGTCCGGGTGTGAACACACTTTTAGACACCTAGGTAATCACCGTTTGTGATTGCGAAGCCGCGTACGCCCTTGCAAAGTTTTATTTACATGAAATTGCTGAATTAACTTTTCAGACACGTTAGTTGCGGGTTCCCACGTAGTGTTTGAGTACCCTTTCCATTTAACCCTATAGTGTCTCTGTCCATTTCTCATCCTTGTTGCAAGTAGTCTTTCTACTTCATACACAGGCTCGTCAATATCTGTACTTGACGATGACACTACAGTATCACCTTGAGACTGACTTGTGCTCTTTACCTGAGACCCATTTTGAGAAATACGTTTAGGAGGTGCATTCATTTGTGACGGTCGACCCTTCTCCTGGGATCGAGCATCACGAGTTTCATCGTTCTGTTGTGTAGCTCCCTTGAGTATCACACTTTGAGTTTCACTGCTGTCCTCGGTTTGCACACCCTTGTTTTCATTGACATTATGGAGTTTCACAGGCTGTGTATCACTGTCACTTTGCATTTCCTAATCACTAGAAGTAACATTAGAAGGTTCAAGATCAGTTTCACTTTCTATTTCTTGGTCATTGAGATCTGAAAGAATATTTGTAGGGCGATCTTGGGGATCAAAGAATGGCTTTAAACGCATAGCATGAACAGGTGAGGACATCTGTTTGTTGTCAGAACTTCGTCTGATAATGAAAACATTATTGGGGATCTCAAGACAAATATAGTAAGGACCAGACCACTGTCGAGCTAATTTCCTTGACACTCCAACTTTAACTTTTGGCGTATATAACCAAACTTTTTGTCCGACAACAAATTTGTGTGGTCGAGACGTCTTGTCGTATTGACGAGAATACTTTTCTTGAGCACTTTTGATATTTGTGGTCACTATTTGTTGAGTAAGTTGAAAACCTTCTAAAATATCTTGCATACATTGCTGAGCGGGTGCGGGGAGCTTCAAGGTAGGTATTAAAGCTACATCAAGGGGAAGTCTGCACTCTTTCTTGAACAACAAGAAATATGGTGTGAATTGAGTAGATTCTGTAGCTGGAGTCACACGATAAGCTGAGAGAACCGCTGGCAAATGTTTTGCCCACTCTTTAGTATTTTGTGCACACAAAGTACGTAGAGAAGTAACCATATAACTGTTGAAACGTTCACACTGAGCATTTGTCTGTGGATGATAAGCACTTGTTCTCAAACGTGTAACTTGAAAAATGGCACAAAGTTCACTGACCAGTTTAGATAAGAAATTCTGACCTCTGTCAGATAACAACGAATCAGGTGCTCCATATCGACAAAATATTTCTCGGTACAAAACCCAAGCCACCTCTGTAGCTTCAGACGTAACCAATGGAAAAGCTTCAGGCCACTTGGAATAAGCATCAACAATAAGAAGAATATATTTATACCCTTCAGTAGTGGTCTCTAACGGTCCTAAAAAGTCAATGTGTAATCTTTGAAACAACCCTTGTACTGGGAGGGGACATAGAGATGGTCTCTTTCCTGCATAATCCCGTTTACTCTGTTGACAATCTAAACAGCTTTTCACATACTCTGTAATATCACCGTACATGCTAGGCCAAAAATATTTGAGTCGAATCGACTGATAAGTTCTTTCAACACCTTGGTGAGCTCCTGCCATGAGAGAGTCATGATATGCTAACAATACATCATTTTGTAACGAATGTGGCACTACTAACTGCTTAACTATCCGGTCCTGTCGATGACCAGGCCCTTTGGGATACCACAAGTGATACAGTATACCTTCTTCCAAGATGTGATCCTGTGTATCCATCACAATTCGTCGAGCTACACGTTGATCATCGGGTAATATACCTTCAGTCATGTATTCAAGTATGGGAGAAGACTGTGCATCTTGTTGTTGCAACCGTTGGATGATTTTAGGCTCAGTGGTATCAATAATATACACGCGCTCTTGTGACCAACAATCAACACTATCGGAAACTGTGGTAGTGTCTGTATTGATACTAGGCTTAAGTTGCTGCACAGGAAAAAGTGGTGGTAAATCACCTGCTTCCTGACTTTCTTCTTCGGGTATATCAGGATATGTACGTCGAGTAAGTGAGTCAGCATTACCATGAGCTTTTCCCGGTTTGTATTCAATGTCAAAATCATATGCCTGAAGAAAAATCATCCACCGTCCTAATCTACCAGTGGGGTCTTTAGTTTTTTTCAAGAACTGGATGGCAAAATGATCAGTCTTAACGGTAAATTTACGATTAGCTAAATACACACGGTACTGTTTAATTCCTTCCACTACTGCTAAACACTCCCGTTCAGAGATAGACCATTTTTGCTCTGACTCTCTCAATGCGCGACCACCGTAACTAATTACTCTTTCACGCCCACTATCGTCTACTTGTCCGAGAACATAACTAATGGCGTTAGACGAGGCATCTGTATACAGAATGAACAGCTTGCTAAAGTCTGGGAAAGATAACACTGGCGCCGTAGTTAACGCCTCTTTGAGTGTATCAAAAGAAATTTGGCACTCTTCACTCCATTGAAATAGAGCACTCTTAGCGAGCAACCTATTAAGAGGAGTCGCTATTGACGAGAATCCTTGCACAAACTTTCTGTAGTAATTAGCAAGTCCTAAGAATGAGCGCAAATCGCGCTGTGAGCGAGGCACAGGGAAATTCTTCACCAATGCAATTTTATTTGGGTCAGCGGAAACACCATGTTTAGAGATAACATGACCAAGATATACCACCTCCTTGACCGCAAATTGACACTTAGCAGGTTTCATCTTGAGATTAGCTGCTCTCAGATGATTGAAAACATCACTCAAATTGTCTAAATGTGTTTGAAAGTCTTTTGAAAACACAATTATGTCATCAACATAAACCAGTGCTGTTTTATAGTTCAATCCGCGTAAAGCGGTTTCCATGACACTTTGGAAAATCACAGGAGAGTTCTTTAACCCAAAAGGAACACGTTCAAATTCATACAGTTCAGAGTGACAAATGAACGCTGTTTTTGCCTTTGAATCCTCTGCTACCGGAATTTGCCAAAATCCAGACATAAGGTCCATCACTGAAAATATTGAGGAACCACTCAATAAGTCAACACAATCCTCAAACTGTGGAAGAGGATAATTAATTGTAGTGGTTATGGCATTCAATTTACGATAATCGACTGCAAATCGATATTCACCATTTTTCTTCTTTACCATCACCACGGGTGAAGAATAAGCACTTGTGCTTGGTCTAATGATTTGATGCTGTAGCATGTCGCTTACTTGCTTATCAATCTCATTCTTGATATGAGGAGATACACGATATGGACGTTGTTTTACAGGCGGTTTATTCGCAGTGTCAATATGCATTTCTTGCAACTGGGTAAGTCCTAACTCTGACATATTAATGGCAAACACATCTCTGTTTGATAAAAGAAACTCAGCCATTTGCTGTTGCTGTTCTTCTGAAAGATCAGAATTAGAAAGATCAATACCTAACTCTTGCAAACTTGATCTCACCTTGGGTAAATTCTCAGGGGACACATTTACAGGAGCCACTAATGGCATGGGAGACTGTGCAATAACCTCACTCACCTCCTCAAGATAGCCAATTACTGTGCCTGGTACAATTGTCACGGTTGCGTTAGTATTATTCAACAACTTTCCAGCAACTCTTCCCTTCAGTACCTTGGTAACTGTTCGTGCCGGCATGACCCCCCATGCTTTAGCAAATGACTGGCGAGGTTCAAACAGAAATGTTTTGCCAGACTGTCTCGTGTTGACCTTGAGAGATACTATCATTTCTGACCGTGGAGGAATTTCCGTCAAAGTATCTATAATTGCTTCATCCCTTGTTTCTTCTTTGAAAAGAGAAGTTGCCGTTAGACCATTGTACAGAATGACCTGTGCATTTACTAAATCCACGACTACTTGATGTTCAATCATAAAATCTAACCCTAATATGAGCGAAATATTAATATTTTCCATGACTGCAAAAGTTTGAACTAACTCTATATCTGCCATTACAAAAGGAATGGTCACCTGACCTTTAATTTTAACCTGCGTACTGGCTAAGCCTTGCACCTTAGTTATAGTAGGAGGTTGCATCGGAAAATGTTCTGCTAAACACAACTTGTTATAGAGTTCTAAACTCATACAAGAAAGAGAGGCTCCTGTATCTACCAACGCATACGTAGGTATGTTCTGTATTTGCAATATCACCCGATTTGACACATCAGTGTTGATAATACCAATAGTATGTTTGTTCTCCGGCTTATGCCTCAGTTTCCGGACGTTACGTCGCCTAAACCGGAGAAATCCCTATTGGGGTTGGAGGAAGGTTGGAGATCTGCACACAATATGCAAATGTCCCACCTTACGACAATTGCTACATCTTGTGTTTTGGTATGGGCATTGCGACCCTCTATGGTCCGTAGCACCACATCCATAACATTGAAAAACACACATTGGATATGTAGGCCTGAAATTTCCTCCTGGCACTACACCGACTTGGCGCCCTGGGACTGGTAAGGGGCGATTTGTCTGATAAGTATTGACCATTCTGGGCGGCCGTGGCAGTCGTGCTTGCACATTACTGACGGCAAACCGTCGGGGCTGTCTAGGCACTTGATCTCTGTATACTTGATAACCCGCTGTCTTAGTAGCCTGAGGGTAAGACTGATAATCATTATGCATGACCTGAGCCACTGCAGACGTCGACTGGTCCAGTGACGCAATCGTAGCTTTGCGCAAGTTTACCATTTCAGAAGTAATTTTGCTGATCTGAGAAGTTAGGTCTTGTATGGTCTGATCATAAGAATTGTCTGTTTGGAAAGCCTCCGCTACTTTTGCATAACGGAGCACCTCTTCCAATGTATTAGGCTCTCTCTGCAGCACAAATGATTTCAATGAAGGCCGAAGTCCTCTAACTATCGATTATATTATGTCCTTATCTGTCTTTTTCAGTTCACGCCCTAACTTCATCATGAATTGTCCATACACCACCACAGATTCTTCCGACCTTTGAGCACGAGTGTTGAACTCGTCCAAACGCACCCAACGAAGTGTTTCATGAGGAAAATATCGCTCAACAAAAGCGTCCCTCAAGGCCGCAAACGTAGCTGTATGCTCTGAAGCTAAACTATCGTACCACACTGCAGCGCTGTCTCTTAGAAAAAGAGGGAAAGCCTTAGCGACCTGATACCTATTCCACTGTCTTAACTCCACATAAAGTTCAAATCTTTTGAGCCACAGCATAGCGTCTTCACTTTCACTCCCTAAGAAGGCCTCTGGACACAAATTACATGGCAACTCTATAGGCGCATCTAAAGGTGCATGAAGATATCGCCGCCGGGGAGAATCTTGTGTGTGGTAACCGGCCATATGGAAACCATCTTCACCCTCCATGCTTTGGGTCGGCGTTTCTAACTCCCGTTGACCTTGTAAATAAGTATTTTCCTGGTCTTGCAACTCGGATATCGGACTAAAGACACTCCCTAATCTAAATGTTATGTCTAAATTCTGTTGATCTAACCTTCCATTTAACACACCATGTCGCAGATCTTCCTCTTCGTCCTGCAGTTGAGACAGTCTATTTGCTATATCTCTTATCTGTGCAGTAGTGTCTAGAACACTTTGATTTACCTGTGCTAAGGACTCAACCACCCGAGGGACCAACCTTGATCACAAGTGATAAGTGTCTGCCAAATCCAAAGATTCTATGGAAGTATTTTCAGCGTTGCTAGGCCTTGGGAAAGCGATAGGCACCTGTAGATTAGGTTTTGGAGCCTTGGACATAGCTAACCCTATTGCACATTGTTAACACTCTAAACAACTTTTCCTCTGTCTGGCGGACAAGGAATTGTAACGTCTGCCAGTGAAAAATCCCAGTCGTCTCCCATCTTACACACTAAAAGTTGCTCACTTAAAAATGAATTAATTGAACCAAAATTTTACCCTTAAAATCTACCTTTACAACGTGTTCCACCAATGTCCAAGACAAACCGCAGGTCCTCCAATGTAACGCGTCCCTATTTTGCGTTATCTATGTGAGAGTTGAATCTAACTAACTTAATTTTCTACTTGTACGGGGAACGGGCATGACAAACCAAATTATAATATACAAGACATACAAAATAGAATCAGTCTCACTGCCGTTCCAAAAGGGTTTGCCACGCGCTCAAATAAATCACAATAAACTACAGCTTGTCTCCATTTTATACAATTTTAATAATCTAACTAATACATGTCAACCAAAAAACATAAAACTCGCATGCACATATATTCTAATTAACAATGCAAATAATAGTCAAGTAAATTCATTGTTTCTTACCGCATCTTTTCAGTTTCTTTCGCCCTTCTTTCCTCCATTGAAAACACGAACTTTCACCCTATACTAACAGTAATAAACTAAAACAGCAGTCTAAGCTATGCACACACCCTTAGAACCGACCAACCCTAACTTATTTATCAGCTCATTTACTGACTAACTTTCAATCTCACTTTTGCCTCTAAATAACAAAATCACCAATTAAACAACTACTAAATGCAAGCCACCAAGCTTTGTAGTAAACATCCTACACACATCCTGACACAATATGTACTAGAGAAGCGAGCCCGCAGTCTCTTTACACTATTAAATTCACTACATGTTATATACTGACCGCCCTAAGCTCTAGCAGTCTATACAGAAGAGAGGTCTGGACCCCTGCCGAAACAGAGTGCTGTCTGAAGTCTGGCAGAAGGAGGAAGATAAGAGAAAGATTCCTTTGTCCGTCCTGGGTTTTATAGTACAACTTTCTTAAGAAGCATCCCTCTACATAAGGTCATGCCTTAATTCCTACGTCATTGCCACGTGACTGACCGCACCCAAGTACCTATCACGTGGTCAAAACTAATCATGGTCTTGCACACAAAGGATGCCTGCACATGTGTATGCGTCATTGTCTGAGCATGCAAACTATAAACTTTCCCGGCTAGTAATTGATGACCAGGCGAATGTGTATCGCACGTGCCAATGTTATACTAACTTTTTATAGTACAACTTTGTTAAGACATACCTCTCTACATAAGGAGATGCCTTTATTCCTACGTCATTGCCACGTGACTGACCGCACCCAAGTACCTATCACGTGGTCAAAACTGATCACGCCCTTGCACACAAAGGATGCCTGCACATGTGTATGCGTCATTGTCTGATCATGCAAACTATAAACTTTCCCGGCCAGTAATTGCTGACTAGGCGAATGTGTATCGCACGTGCCAATGTTATACTAACACTTGTACATCTGACTCACTATTGTATCCAAGCCAGGCTAAGCAATCTTTAATCATCCCTTACCACTATTTCATTCCCCTGTACAATTTTTCCTCTAAGGTTATAATTCATATCTTCCTCTCTTGTACAACTTTTCCCTCAAAGGTTATACTTTCTTGAATGAGGGTGTGGTCTGCTTGTGTCTGATGTTGGCTGGAAGAGTGTTCCATTGTCTGGGTGCACAACAGGTGAATGCCCGTTCTCTGTACATTTTGGTGTTGGTTTTTTGAATGCAGAGTGTGCGAGAGTCAGAAGAAAAGCGAAGAGTGCGAGAAGGGACATAGACTGACAGCAGATCTGACAGATATGAAGGGCAGGTTCCAGGGAAGAAATTGTGGCACAGTACGGACAGTTTGTATTTAATGCGGGCCTCTATGGGTAGCCAATGAAGCTTACGGAGTAGTGGAGTGATGTGATCGCGCTTTTTTGCCCTAAAGACTAGCCTAGCAGCACAATTCTGGACTTTTTGAAGTTTGTCTATGAGATGACTCGGGCAGGAAGCCAGTAGGACATTACAATAGTCTAGCCTAGACAAGACTAAAGCAGTTTCCACCCCTATCCTATCCTATCCTATCCTGTCCCGTAACCCGGAGGTCGTAGGGGCATCACAGATGATCGTTTAACTAGCATACTCCATCTTTCTCTGTTCTCAGCAGCCCTGATGGCTTCGCTCAGTGTCAAACCAGTCCATTCTCGAATGTTGTCCTCCCACCTCTTTTTCGGTCTCCCTCTTCTTCTACTTCCTTGCACTGTGCTTTGCAGAATGGTCTTTGCAAGGCCTGAAGATCTGGTGACGTGGCCATACCATCGGAGTTTCAGTTTCTTCACCACTGTGAGCAGGTCATTGTGTTGTCCAATGGCTTGTGTAATGGTCTGTCGGACTTCGTCGTTGGTGATGTGTTGGGTATAGGAAATGCCCAGAAGTCTTCTGTAGCACCACATCTCCATGTATTGTATTCTTCGTTGTAGATCTGCTATGCTGACTGTGCCTTCGTGATCTGCAAGAGCATCTGACATGATGCGCTCTAGGAAGATGTTGAAGAGTGTTGGAGAGAGTAGGCATCCTTGACGCACACCGATTGTTGTTCTGAACCAGTTCCCGATGACGCTGTTATGGAGGACTGCACTGGTAGCCTTGTCATACAGGCTTTTGATGACTTCTATAATTTTAGGGCTGATGTTGTAAACTTTCATGGTTGCCCATAGAGCTGCATGCCAGACTCGGTCAAATGCCTTCTTGAAGTCTATGAACACATGATATAGATGTTGTTGGTGCTGTAGGTATTTCTCACAGATTATTCTGAGGTTGAAAATCTGTTCAGTGGTACTTCGCCCTGCCATGAATCCTGCTTGTTCTTCAGCTATGATTTGTTCAGCTTGTGGTTTCAACCTGTTGAGTATTATTTTCAGGAGGACCTTGCTGGGATGGCTGATGAGGCTGATGGTGCGGTAATTTTTACACTCCTGAAGGTTACCTTTTTTGGGAAGAGTGATGACAAGCGACTGGGTCCATGGTGCAGGCCATTCCCCACTCTGCCAGATCTTGTTACAGATAATGGTGAGAGCATCAGTCATCGCTTCTCCTCCTGCTTGTAGCAGTTCCGCTGGTATGTTGTCCACTCCCGCTGACTTCCCTTTCTTCAGCGATTGCACTGCTGCCTCAACTTCTTCCCGGAGAATTGGGAGGATTTCTTCTTCTTCTCTGCTCTCGGGACATGCTAGAACTGATGGGTCTCCATTTGGTGCATGGTTGTAAAGGTCAGAGCAGTACTCTGTCCATCTGTCCAAGACTTCTTGTTCTTCTGTAAGGCAAATGCCAGACTTGCTTTGGATAGTGGAGACTTTGGGCTGTTTAACACTTGTCAGCCGCTTCACAGTCTGGTAGGCCTTCTTGCTGTTGTTCTTGTTCAGATTGTTCTCTATTTCCTGGCATTGATCTTCTATCCAGTTCTCCTTTGCTGTGCGCATGCCTTTTCGGATGTCATTGTTGATTTTTCGGTAGACATCAGCTCCCTGTGAGGTGTTCTTTTTCTTTTTTAACTCTCTTCGTTTATCACACAGATCCAAAAGTTCAGGTGTGATCCACGGCTTCTTCTTTGGTCGGTGCTTGCCAAGGATCTCAGTGGCGGCATCTGTTACAGCTGAGTTGAAGGTATTGGTCATGGTGTTGACATCTACTTCGCCTGCCCCCAAAATAAGCAGTGGTGCAAATTTCCCTCCAATTGTGGCCTGAAATATTTTTGCCACCTCCGGGTCTTGCAGAGCAATCTCCAATCTTCGTTTTGCGGATGATATTGATGGATTGGCTGGAGAGGAACAAGAACTTGAACAGCTTGTACAGAGGCTTGACACCACCTCAAGAGCTTATGGAATGGAAATAAGTGCAGAGAAGACCAAAATGATGACCAACAACACCAATGGCATCAACACGGACATCAAAGTACAAGGCCAATCCCTCAACACAGTGCACAGCTTCAAATATTTAGGAGCCATTGTGTCAGACAATGGGTCTCGACAGGAAGTCCTCTCCATGATCGCACAAACAACTGCTGCCCTGACAAGGTTGAAGCCCATTTGGAAAGACAGAACCATCAGTCTACATTCCAAAGTAAGACTGCTGCGCTCTCTGGTCATCTCCATCTTTCTATATGCTTGCGAAGCATGGACCCTCACAGCAGATCTCCAACGAAGAATACAAAGCATGGAGATGAGGTGCTACAGAAGACTTCTGTGCATTTCCTATACCCAACACATCACCAACATTGAAGTCCGACAGACCATCACACAAGCCATAGGACAACACGATGACCTGCTCACAGTGGTGAAGAAACTGAAACTCCGATGGTATGGCCACGTCACCAGATCATCAGGCCTTGCAAAGACCATTCTGCAAGGCACAGTGCAAGGAGGTAGAAGAAGGGGGAGACCGAAAAAGAGGTGGGAGGACAACATTCGAGAATGGACTGGTTTGACACTGAGCGAAGCCATGAGGGCTGCTGAGGACAGAGAAAGATGGAGTATGCTGGTTAAGCGATCATCTGTGGTGCCCCTACGACCTTCGGGTTATGGGACCGGATAGGATAGGATAGGATAGGATAGATCTGCTAGGAGGGTCCATGCTTCGCAAGCATAATAGATGGAGATGACAAGGGAGCGCAGCAGTCTTACTTTGGAATGTAGACTGATGATCCTGTCTTTCCAAATGGGCTTCAACCTTGTCAGGGCAGCAGTTGTTTGTGCGATCCTGGAGAGGACTTCTTGTCGGGACCCATTGTCTGACACAATGGCTCCCAAATATTTGAAGCTATGCACTGTGTTGAGGGATTGGCCTTGGACTTTGATGTCCATGTTGATGCCATTGGTGTTGTTGGTCATCATTTTGGTCTTCTATGCACTTATGTTTATTCCATAAGCTCTGGAGATGGTGTCAAGCCTCTGTACCAGCTGTTCAAGTTCTTGTGCCTCTCCAGCCAATCCATCAATGTCATCCACAAAACGAAGATTGGAGATTGCTCTACCCCCTATGCTGATTGTGCCTTCGTGATCTGCAAGAGCATCTGACATGTGCACTCTAGGAAGATGTTGAAGAGTGTTGGAGAGAGTAGGCATCCTTGACGCACACCGATTGTTGTTCTAAACCAGTTCCCGATGGCGCTGTTATAGAGGACTGCACTGGTAGCCTTGTCATGCAGGCTTTTGATGACTTCAATAATGTTAGGGCTGATGTTTTACACTTTCATTGTTGCCCATAGAGCTGCATGCCAGACTCGGTTAAACACCTTCTTGAAGTCTATGAACACATGATATAGGTGTTGTTGGTTGGAAAAAAAAAGTTACAAGTATAAAAGTCTTATGCTTAGAACTCGGATAGTAAAACGTAAAATATAACTAAATCATACATAAATTAATTAAACCACTTTGACACAATTTAAATTGAGCTATATAACTAATGGATAATAAAACTGAACGAATGAAATAACCATGTTACAGCATGGCAAGTGCAATACAGGGATACAACTATAATCCACATAACTAAATACATGGGGTAACAATGAAGTAATGATGTAACAGCATGTCAATTGCGATACAGGGATACAGCTATAATCCACATAACTAAACACATGGGGTAACAATGAAGTAATGATGTTACAGTATGTCAATTGCAATACAGGGATGCAGCTATAATCCGCATAACTAAACACATGGGGTAACAATGAAGTAATCATGTTACAGCATGTCAATTGCAATACATGGATACAGCTATAATCCACATAACTAAACACATGGGGTAACAATGAAGTAATGATGTTACAGCATGTCAATTGCAATACAGGGATACAGCTATGATCCACATAACTAAACACATGGGGTAACAATGAAGTAATGAAGTTACATCATGTCAATTGCAATACAGGGATACAGCTATAATCCGCATAACTAAACACATGGGGTAACAATGAAGTACTGATGTTACAGCATGTCAATTGCAATACAGGGATACAGCTATAATCCACATAACTAAACACATGGGGTAACAATGAAGTAATGATGTTACAGCATGTCAATTGCGATACAGGGATACAGCTATAATCCACATAACTAAACACATGGGGTAACAATGAAGTAATGATGTTACAGTATGTCAATTGCAATACAGGGATGCAGCTATAATGTTGGTTGGTTGGTTGTTTTATTTACGTCTTTTCCACCAAAGATGATAAGACGGAGGGAAAAAAAATAATTATAAAAAAATAATAAAAAATTATTTACACAAATCTAGCTACAGGAGAATCCATCAAAAGTTTTGCTAACAATGCACTTTGATGAAAATTAATATCATCTAATGTTCTTATGTCATGCAGATGCACATTTAGTACAGGCAGAAAATGACGGCAGCCAAACAGTAAATGATATAATGAAAAAGTCTCATTGCATACACACTGGACATCTGGACAATACTTTGTTTTTATGGCATTCAACATTATTCTGTTAGCCATAGTAAAAATTGTTCTCGAAAGTCTACAGTCTACAGCAAAATGTGTATCAAATACAACATGTTTCGTTGACCTCTCTTCAATCATACGTTTTATTTCCTTAGGGGATTTATTGAGTTGAATACTCTGAGCATTGATATTTTTAGCTCCATTCTTTGCTGCTTTGTCTGCACTATCATTAAACAGAAAACCACAATGTGAAGGTAGCCAACAGAAGCTTACCTTTGTACCATTAATAATAAGATTGTGGACTAAATGTTGAATTTCTAAAATAATTTCATGCCGTTCAGTATGGTCATGAGATTGTAAAGCATCTAAAACTGACATCGAATCAACACATACAACAACTTGAAATACGTTTGAGCAAAGATCTGAAAGTTTAGTTAATGCCATAAGGATTGCGATAAGTTCACACGCAAAAATAGATGTATTTTTACTCAAAGAGAAACATTTTTGCAATTTTAGAGCTGGAATTACATAGCCTGCTCCAGATTCCCCTGTCTCTAAAACCGATCCATCAGTATAAATATGAAGGTGTTGAGAATAATTTTTCTCCAAATGACAACGAACATCACTTGATAATAAATTAGCATTTTCATTCTTCTTTTCCAAACTATAATGTATGTCAAAATGAGCATTTTCAAGCTCCCATATAGGTGTTGGAGAAATAATATTTTTAGAAAAAGATTTTATGTCATTAGATAAATCATCAATTAGATCTTTTGTAAATGTTGCTATTGATTCTAAGAATGGTATTTTCTGTGCACGTTTAGAAAAAATCAGATCAGACCTAAAATGTATCTCATCATCATTATTATTATTATATACAGATGCAGCTCGTACAATATATTTTGCACAAGAAATTTTTCTCCATTCTTCAAGGGATATGACTCCTGCTAACTTGTAAGCTTTAAGTGTTTGTGTATGTATTGGTACACCTAACGCTAATTTTATGGACTTGCTGTCTAGACTTTGTAATCTGCTAAGATAAGTTTTAGGAGCAGAGAAAAAGACTTCCTGTCCATATGTCAGTTTAGATCTGACTAAGGCTAAAGCTATATGTATGAGGGTTTTGGTATCTTGACCCCAGGCCTTTCGGCTTATTATTTTTAGTAAATTATAGCTTTTTATTGCCTTTTGACAAATGTATTCAATATGTCTCTTCCATTTTAATTGTTTAGTTAGATATACACCAAGGAATTTAACTTCATTGACATACTTTATTTCGTCATTATCTATAACAATTTTTGGTAGCATTCTTGGTTCTCTACAATTATTAAAAAGAATCATGTTTGTTTTTTCTTTAGATAAATCTAAACCATTTTGGTTCATAAATATGGCTATTTTATGAATTTCTGTTTGGTATACATGAGATATATATTTTATTTCGAAAAGAGAAGTATTCTGTTTTAAATTTACTTTCATCCAGATAGCAATGTCATCAGCATACTGAGCCAAGGTCACTCTGTTACTAAAAGTTTTGGGCAAGTCATATATTAAAATATTGAACAGCATAGGAGAAATTATTGATCCTTGTGGTATCCCCATGTCTGTACTGTAAGTAGAAGAATATGAGTTACCTACTTTAACTGTAATGTTTCTATTGCTTAGAAATGTGTGTATGTATGTATACAAGTTACCAGATAATCCAATATTTTTCAGCTTATACAGTAAACGAGCATGCCAGACTCGATCATACGCATGGGTAATATCAAAAAATGTAGCCAAAACACCCTTTCTCTTAGCAAACTGCTGCTTAATATGTGTCGTTAGTTTAACCAAGTGATCTGTTGTGGATCGACCTTTTTGAAAAGCAGCCTGGTTTACAGGTATAATTTTATTTTTTGAGCAATAATAGGTCAATCTATCTAATACCACCTTTTCCATGATCTTACAAGAATGTGAGGTCAAGGCTATGGGTCGGTAGCTAGATGTAACTGTCCTGGGTTTGCCAGATTTAAGAATTGGAATGATTAAGGATGATTTCCACTGATCTGGCATAACACCTGTCGCCCAACATAATTTAATGATTTCATGGAAGAAATGTAACCATTGTTCAGGTAAATGTGCTAATAAGTTATAAGAAATACCATCAAGACCCACAGCGGATTTCTTCCTACCTAATTTTAAAACAGCATTTTTCACTTCCTGATATGTGATTTCGGCGTTTATGTACAAATTATTATTAGGCTGTGGTTGTTGGTATTCTATGCTATGCTCTTTATTCTGTCTTTCTTCTTGAATGTGAGTAGGTAAGCTAGAAGAGTGGCTGGTGTGAGAAAACGTTTTCCCAAATTCTTCTGATTTTTCTTTATGAGTTGGAAATATGTTATTTTCTAGTTTAAGAGGACACTGGGGCAACCTATACACATTTTGCATTTCTGACATTTTTTTCCAGACTTTGGCAGAATCTTTGCAGGTCGTTACCTCATTATTACAATAATCTGACCAAAATTTTAACTTTTCCTCAGCTATTATTTTATTACATTTTATTTTTGACTGTTTCATAATATGGAAATTATTTTCTGTTTTTGATTTTAACCAAGTCTTATATGAAGCCTTTTTTTCATCTACTGCTGCTTTACATCTTTGATTCCACCAGACGTTGCCTCTGTGTAGTATTTTGTTGTACATCCTCTTTTTTGGTATAGAATTTTCTGCCGCTCTATGGATTAGCTGCACAAAAGAGTTATACATCTCATTTATGTTTTCTCTGTGTATATGACTCACATCATAGGACAACAGTAATGTCTGAAATGTTTGCCAATTAGCACTGCTGTAGTTGTATTTTGGCACATTATCTTCTATATCATCAAGTTCAACAGAATTATAGCACGTAATAAAAACAGGAAGATGATCACTGCCAAGAGAATCATTTCCAACATCCCATTGACAGGCAAAAAATATATCTGGGGTAGTAAATGTTAAATCAATGGCAGATGGATGATGGTTGGAAACATCTGAAATACGTGTTATCTGACCATCATTCAACAACAATAAATCAGAATCTGTGACATTATCATAGAAGCGACGATTACTAATATAGGTACAGTCCTTGTCCCACATAGGGGCGTGGCTATTAAAATCCCCGCAGACTATCCACTCATCGGTAAAATCAAAAGTGCGCAACCAGTCACTGTTTACATTGTCTGTGCCTTTCGGATAATATATGGACATCACATTGACACATTGATCACTGTTGAGCTTTAGCTTGATAGAAGCTGTAAAAACATCAGGCAAATCCTTAGCAACAGGCGCAGGTACAATGTCATATTCTAAATCATGTCTGATGTAAAGAGCAGTCTGTATCTTTGTTGAGTTAATATTTATCACTGGTGGATAATAAAATCCTTTAAATTTGGGCAATTTTCTTCTGTTGACTTGTAATGACTGCAACGCCAATACATGATGATCATTTACAGATAGATATTGTTGTAGGTAATGAGAGTTAGTGGCGATGGAACGACAGTTCCATTGAAAAATAGACAAAAATTCTTTCTTCATTAACAAAGATATTACAAGATTTTAATCAAAAACTTTATGATATTAATTCTAAAACAATAAAGAGTGATCAATATTTCAGCTCTTTAAAACTACGCGGGACTGGATGACAAACTAGCTGTCCTGGTGGCAATGGGTCAGTACCACATAACAGGGAACTGGATGGGAGAATGCGGGAAAAAGTTTCCCTTCCAATCATAGTAGCCAGGAAGGGGGTCCGAACGGTAGTTTCGCCGAACGGTCTTGCGCGGCTTTTCCCATAGTTCACGATGGACGTGCCTCCCAATATTGCCTGCGAGGACAGAGGAGCCGCTCTTAGTGGGGTGGATGCGGTCACGGCGGATGGCGAAGGGGAGCAGGTTATCGTGGCTCACAAACGAGAAGTTCTTGGTCTCGCACAGCTCAGACAGCAGAAGGGCGTTGAAAAGGTCCCTTTTCTGCTGGAGCTCAGGGATGAGGACGGATGGCAACTTACTGATGATGATCTTAGATGAGGGGCTCTTCGATGAGATGGTCTTTGCTGCATCGATCAGTTGCTTGCTGGCAGATTTCGCATCCTGCTTCTTCAGGTTGTTGAGACCACAGTGGATAAGAATGGCTTTGGGAGGCGCATCATCTTCACACTGGGTCGTTTCAAAGGCAGGGACAAGCTCGCTGATGGTGAAAGCAGCCCGCTTCGTTACACCAAATGCAGCTATAATCCGCATAACTAAACACATGGGGTAACAATGAAGTAATCATGTTACAGCATGTCAATTGCAATACATGGATACAGCTATAATCCACATAACTAAACACATGGGGTAACAATGAAGTAATGATGTTACAGCATGTCAATTGCAATACAGGGATACAGCTATGATCCACATAACTAAACACATGGGGTAACAATGAAGTAATGAAGTTACATCATGTCAATTGCAATACAGGGATACAGCTATAATCCGCATAACTAAACACATGGGGTAACAATGAAGTACTGATGTTACAGCATGTCAATTGCAATACAGGGATACAGCTATGATCCACATAACTAAATACATGGGGTACCAATGAAGTAATGATGTTACATCATGTCAATTGCAATACATGGATACAGCTATGATCCACATAACTAAATACATGGGGTAACAATGAAGTAATGATGTTACATCATGTCAATTGCAATACAGGGATACAGCTATGATCCACATAACTAAATACATGGGGTAACAATGAAGTAATGATGTTACATCATGTCAATTGCAATACAGGGATACAGCTATGATCCACATAACTAAACACATGGGGTAACAATGAAGTAATGATGTTACAGTATGTCAATTGCAATACAGGGATACAGCTATAATCCACATAACTAAACACATGGGGTAACAATGAAGTAATGATGTTACAGCATGTCAATTGCAATACAGGGATACAGCTATGATCCACATAACTAAACACATGGGGTAACAATGAAGTAATGATGTTACAACATGTCAATTGCAATACAGGGATACAGCTATAATCCACATAACTAAATACATGGGGTAACAATGAAGTAATGATGTTACAACATGTCAATTGCAATACAGGGATACAGCTATAATCCACATAACTAAACACATGGGTAACAATGAAGTAATGATGTTACAGCATGTCAATTGCAATACAGGGATACAGCTATGATCCACATAACTAAATACATGGGGTAACAATGAAGTAATGATGTTACAGCATGTCAATTGCAATACAGGGATACAGCTATAATCCACATAACTAAACACATGGGGTAACAATGAAGAAGAAGCTGGTTGGTTGATTGGTTGTTTTAATAACCACTCTATTCACCAAGGTGATAAAGACCAGGCGCACAAATTTAGATTCACGCATTTGAACAAGTACACATGTACACACACACACACACAACACACACTCACACACTCTCTCTCTCTTTCTCTCTCTCTACTGTTTGGTGCACCTTGTAGTGGCAGTAGTAGTAGTGACAGTGACAGTGTTTTTTTCATTGCGTAGGCCTAATATGCAAGAGGAAATTCTCCATGTTGAGTATGGTCATGTAAATAATGAGCATGTACCCTTTTCATTTCTACGCTGGAACATTAATGGTCTTTTGTCTAAATTGACAGATTGCAGTTTTATGTCATTTATCGGTTCCTTTGATTTTGTTTGTATGGTTGAAACATATACTCAAAGCTTGAATGAAAATGTTTTCCCGGGTCAAAAGGTTTTCTGTCAGCCAGCAACTAAGTTTCCAGGCCTAGGGAGACCCTCTGGTGGAGTTCTTTGTTTATTTAGGAATGCTTTTGTCCCAAACGTGAGACATAGATGCCCAGCAAACCAGCCCAATCTGGGCCACACTCGGGCCGCGTAGGGCATCCCGACTTTTGTTTGGCTGTAGTAGGGACCCACATAGCCCTACAAAAACCCGATGCTTAGCGGAGTCCAGAAATGTGGATGCGTAACGATTCTGCCCCACCACCAAGCCACGCTGCTCAAACGCTAACATAGGCCTACTCTCGCTTCTCATTGGCTAAACTGTGTGGAATGTTTCGTCTGCTACAAATTTGCTGCGACGTACATATGTGAAAAATATTTATATTAAATCAATTCAGCAAGTTCTAATTATTTAATTGTGCTTATAATTCTTAATTTTTATCATACAATATGTAAAATATTGTTAAAGTGTTTCTTTTAACTATTGTATTTATCTATACATAATAAGCCAAAGGTAAATTTCCGTGCCCATTACTGCTGGTCTTTTCCGGTTGTACTTAGGCGCGAATTTTCTCTAGTTATTTTCTTCTACAGTTGTATGTGTTCGGATATTGTGTTTGCCCTGCGAAAACATATTCCGTTGTGGTTGTATTTTGGGGCTTTGCCTTTCGTTTATGTATTTACACACGATTTCGATAGCGATGAAGACCACGTTAATATATATCGTTATCAAAATGGTGTGTAAATACTTCAGTGGGGACACACCTAGGACTTCTGAAAACAAAAACGCCTGTGCCGACAGTCCCTATTAACACCAGACACCTCAATTCTTTCTTTATGCAATCGCATAATATTATAAACAATATGCCTATGTGGGATATAATTTTAGGGTAAATCAGCATTGGCCAGGGATGGGCATTATCGCGGGAGGGGTGGGGTGGGTGGGGGGTCTGGTTTAAGATGGGATACAATAAGGTGGGCTTTGGGTATCTTGACGTATGCCCGATATTTGCCGGAATCTGGTTACCGTTCGGCAAAGGTGGGGTTACGGTCGGGTAAGTTTTGGGTATCCCGACGATCGCCCCATCTTTACCGGAAATCGGGCTACTGTTCGGCGAACGTTGGGTTACGATCGGGTAAGTTTCGGGTATCCCGACGATCGCCCGATCTTTGCCCGAATCGGGCCCGAGTCGGTTCCAATTTCCATTTGTCCGATCGGGCCCCGAAATTGTGGTTAGCTGGGTGTTAATGTTGGAAATTTTTTTAGCTTTTGTCATAAGTAAAGATCTGTTTGGTACATTAAAAGACGTACTGTATGTCTGTGCCTATGTGCCACCAGAGGGATCCAGGTATTATAAGTTTGCTGAAGGGTATGATGATGGTATTACTATGCTGGAAGACTGCTTGTTTGACTGTGCTCTCTCTGTGGATGATTATTATTTACTTATATCTGGTGACCTTAATGGTAGAACTCCTAATGTTTCTCCGAGTGTTGATATTGATAATGGCTATGAGTCGTTACATGAGAGTCGCTCTGTTAATGTTGGCCGACATTCTCAGGACACTGTAATTAATGGCTATGGTAAAAATAATGCTTTTGAATATGTGCACTGCTCTTAATTTGTTTATAATAAATGGTGTGTGTCATGGTGACCTTGATGGTCACTACACATTCTTATGTGATACAAGTAGTAGTTGCATTGATTATTTTTTGTTATCTAATGACTTGTTTTCCCATATTTCCGATGACTGTCAATTAGATGTCTTGCAGCGTATTGAATGTCAACACTTACCCGTGTTGTTTACTGTATTTTTTTCCAAAAGTGCAAGCTAACAATTCGGATGAGTCTTATTGTACTACAGTAGATTGGTTTGTTTGGAATGATGATAAGGCTGGAACATTTCTTGAAAGGTTGATGGAAGAAAATTCATGTGTAGAATTAGACAAAGCCATTGCTTTGATTGATGTAGATATTGATTTAGCTCTTTTAGCCTTTAATGCATGTATGATGAAAGTAGCGGAATGCATGAAAAAGAAAATGAGGATAAATGGGAGTAGGAAATTTCAGGACTGGTTTAATAGAGAATGTAATTAAATGCGTAAACACGTGCGAAAGGCGTTACGCAAGTACTGTCGTACTCTGGACGGAAATGATAGAAATGGTTAAAACGTAAAAAGAAAAGGTACAATGAAATTGTAATTGAAATTTTTTTACCTTTTTTTACCTTTTTATATGATCAAATGGTTGGAAGAATTGGACAGCAAAGGGCTTTTTGGGACAACGTACATAATGCTATGCCAAGGAGAAGTGCTGTCCGAAATCATATTTCTGTGGATGAATGGTTCGAGTATTTCAAAAACCTGCTTGATAAGGATTTTGTTGATGCTGATAATGATGAAGGGAAAAAGGGTAATGATGCTAATCATGATGATACTGATTCTAATCTTTGGTTCAATTCTCCTATTACAGAACAAGAAGTTCTGTTTGCAATTAATAAGCTTACAAATAAGAAAGATGCAGGAGCTGATGGTATTATCGGTGAAATCCTGAAATATTCTGCCATAAAAATTGCTCCGTATTTTGTCAAATTCTGGAATGTGCTTTTTGATCATGGAATTTTTTTTGAAAGCTGGAATGAGTCAATAATCCTACCACTTCATAAAAAAGGTGTTAATAACAACCCAAGTAACTACAGAGGCCTTTCTCTTTGTAACGTAGGAAGTAAAGTTTATGGTACTATCATAAATAAACATCTTCAGCTGTGGGTACATGAAAATAATATAACGGGAGAGTACCAAGCTGGTTTTAAGAGTGGTTATTCAACAGTAGATCATATTTTTACTTTGTTATCTTGTGTCCAGAAACAGTTTAATGCTAATCATAATAGAAAATTGTATGTGGCTTTTATTGATTTTGAAAAGGCTTTTGACTCTATTAACAGAAATATTTTATGGCCTGTGCTGTTAAATTGTGGTGTCTCTGGCAAACGTTTTCGTTGTATTAGAAGCATGTACAAAACTGTTAAGGCGAGAGTGAGATGTGGAAATAAGTTAACTGATATAATTAATTGTTCAGCAGGTGTAAAACAAGGGGATGTAATCAGTCCAGTTTTATTTTCTATATATATTAATGAACTTGCTGTTAGGGTTATTCAAAATGGAAGACATTGTGTGAATTTTTTACTAGATACACTCGAATTGTTTATTCTTTTATTGGTTGACGATATTGTTCTTTTGTCAGAAACAGTTGTTGGACTGCAAAATCAGCTTAATAATCTGCACCAGGCGTCATTATCGCTTGGACTTAAAGTTAATGGACAAAAAAGTAATATTGTTGTGTTTAGAAAAGGAGTCTACTTGAGTGCCAGTGAGAGATGTTTTTTTGATAGACAAGTCATGCCTGTAGTAAACATGTGCAAATATTTAGGGATTTATTTTTCTACTCGATTGAGCTTTGTATCCGCTTGCAAAGAGTTAAGCAGTATAGCAAAAGGCGCTTTTTTATGCGTTTTAAAAAGAATGCATACTTTGAATATATTTTCTGTAAAATTATTTTTTAAAATCCTTGATTCTCAAATACAGCCCATAGCTTTGTATGGTTCGGAAATATGGGGCATGGACAAGGCTGCGATTCAATGTGAGATAGTACATTTATTTGCATTAAAAAGGTTTTTAGGTGTTGATACTCGCACTCCCAATGATTTTGTATACGGTGAATTAAACCGGTACTCTGTTCAGATCAATGCAATTGTAAGCTGTGTGCGATATTGGTTAAAGTTAACACGCATTGAACCTCATCGTCTCCCTAAAAAGGCGTATGTAATGTTGAGGACGTTAGATCAGAGGGGAGCAAATACATGGGCAACAAATGTGCGATCATGTCTTTTTATGTATGAATATGGTTTTGTATGGTTAAATCAAGGTGTGCAAGAGATCAAATGTTTTTTTAAGAAAATTTAAACAGCGACTTGTGGATTGCAGATGGCAAGATTGGCATAATCATGTACAAAATAGTGACAGGTATAAAATGTACTGTTTATTTGGGGGCAGTAATCATTGTGTTAAAACTTATTTGGAATTAAGTCTTGACAGGCATTTAGTTTTTATAATGACAAAATTTCGATTTGGTGTGTCAGATATTGGTGTTCATTATCACAGATATCGATCTGACACACAAGCAGCTGTAAAATGCCCACTTTGCATGGAAAAAAAAGAAGATGAAGTCCACTTTGTGTTATGTTGTCCAGTCTTACATAACTTAAGAGTGCAATTTATTGCTGAAAAATATTATAGAAATCCATGTGCATCTAGACTGTGTGTTTTGATGGCGTCTAGTAACCCGAATATAATTAGGAAACTAAGTATATACCTGTACAAAGCCTTTAAACTAAGAGAAATCGCTCTATCGTGATTTAATCAGAATGAAAATGTATGTTTGTTATATGTATAATGTTATGATGTACACACCCTTCATGAAGGGGCGATGCCTAAGTGAATAAATAAATAATCAATCTCTCTCTCTTTCTCTCTCTCTCGATCAGAAAAATCATCTTTTGCATTTACAGCAGCCCTTTTCATGGTTGTTGTTGCCTGCCATGTATCTTAAGACGAGATGAACAAAACTTATAAAACGTGTTTAATGCATCTACAGAATCCAGTTCCTATGCTCTTTACTGAATCTGACTCTATAATTCTTTCAAGTACCAACGCATTGTCATATTTGTAATAAGCAGTTCGAGAGTACAGGCCTAAGGGTAAGTGATCACTGTCACATGACTGAGGTTTACAAGGGTGCTCCTCATCAAAAGTGTAACTTAGACTATGGGATTAAACATTTTTACTCCCCCGATCTTTATTCACAACCTCCGCAACTATGATCCCACTTAATCATGCAAGCAGTAAAGAACACATACAGAGTATTGTGTATTGCAGAGACGGAAGAAAAACATAAAACGTTTACACTCAATAAACTAACGTTTTATGACAGCTTCCAGCATTTGTCCTCGAGTTTAGAAACAGAAAATAACTTACCTAGCTTTTATATCACAATATTTCCAAGACGTTACACTAATTCGAAAAAGTGTGCATCCTTATGAATATACATGGACTCATAGGAGCTGTTTGAATAACTGGAAGTGCCTCCTAAAGGAAACTTGTATTCTTCGCTCAGTAAGCCATCCGTTAGTGATTCTGATTACCACCATGCTCAGAATGTCTACAATGCACACTGATGTGAGAAGCTAGGCGATTACCTTGACATTTACTTAAAAGCTGACTTTTATTTATTGGCCGCCGTGTTTGAAAATTATAGAGAAATTAGTCTGTATCATAATAATTTACATCAATCTCAACAATTCAGCGCCAAGGATGAATTGGGATCAAGGAGTACTGGTTGGGATGCATTCTTAAAGTTCCTATCCTATCCTATCCTGTCCCATAACCCTAAGGTCGTAGGGGCACCACAGATGATCGCTTAACCAGCATACTCCATCTTTCTCTGTCCTCAGCAGCCCTCATGGCTTCGCTCAGTGTCAAACCAGTCCATTCTCGGATGTTGTCCTCCCACCTCTTTTTCGGTCTCCCCCTTCTTCTACCTCCTTGCACTGTGCCTTGCAGAATGGTCTTTGCAAGGCCTGATGATCTGGTGACGTGGCCATACCATCGGAGTTTCCGTTTCTTCACCACTGTGAGCAGGTCATCGTGTTGTCCAATGGCTTGTGTGATGGTCTGTCGGACTTCAATGTTGGTGATGTGTTGGGTATAGGAAATGCACAGAAGTCTTCTGTAGCACCTCATCTCCATGCATTGTATTCTTCGTTGGAGATCTGCTGTGAGGGTCCATGCTTCGCAAGCATATAGGAAGATAGAGATGACCAGAGAGCGCAGCAGTCTTACTTTGGAATGTAGACTGATGGTTCTGTCTTTCCAAATGGGCTTCAACCTTGTCAGGGCAGCAGTTGTTTGTGCGATCCTGGAGAGGACTTCCTGTCGGGACCCATTGTCTGACACAATGGCTCCTAAATATTTGAAGCTGTGCACTGTGTTGAGGGATTGGCCTTGTACTTTGATGTCCGTGTTGATGCCATTGGTGTTGTTGGTCATCATTTTGGTCTTCTCTGCACTTATTTCCATTCCATAAGCTCTGGAGGTGGTGTCAAGCCTCTGTACAAGCTGTTCAAGTTCTTGTTCCTCTCCAGCCAATCCATCAATATCATCCGCAAAACGAAGATTGGAGATTGCTCTGCCCCCTATGCTGACTGTGCCTTCGTGATCTGCAAGAGCATCTGACATGATGCGCTCTAGGAAGATGTTGAAGAGTGTTGGAGAGAGTAGGCATCCTTGACGCACACCGATTGTTGTTCTGAACCAGTTCCCGATGACGCTGTTATGGAGGACTGCACTGGTAGCCTTGTCATACAGGCTTTTGATGACTTCTATAATTTTAGGGCTGATGTTGTAAACTTTCATGGTTGCCCATAGAGCTGCATGCCAGACTCGGTCAAATGCCTTCTTGAAGTCTATGAACACATGATATAGATGTTGTTGGTGCTGTAGGTATTTCTCACAGATTATTCTGAGGTTGAAAATCTGTTCAGTGGTACTTCGCCCTGCCATGAATCCTGCTTGTTCTTCAGCTATGATTTGTTCAGGTTGTGGTTTCAACCTGTTGAGTATTATTTTCAGGAGGACCTTGCTGGGATGGCTGATGAGGCTGATGGTGCGGTGATTTTCACACTCCTGAAGGTTACCTTTTTTGGGAAGAGTGATGACAAGCGACTGGGTCCATGGTGTAGGCCATTCCCCACTCTGCCAGATCTTGTTACAGATAATGGTGAGAGCATCAGTCATCGCTTCTCCTCCTGCTTGTAGCAGTTCCGCTGGTATGTTGTCCACTCCCGCTGACTTCCCTTTCTTCAGCGATTGCACTGCTGCCTCAACTTCTTCCCGGAGAATTGGGAGGATTTCTTCTTCTTCTCTGCTCTCGGGACATGCTAGAACTGATGGGTCTCCATTTGGTGTATGGTTGTAAAGGTCAGAGCAGTACTCTGTCCATCTGTCCAAGACTTCTTGTTCTTCTGTAAGGCAAATGCCAGACTTGCTTTGGATAGTGGAGACTTTGGGCTGTTTAACACTTGTCAGCCGCTTCACAGTCTGGTAGGCCTTCTTGCTGTTGTTCTTGTTCAGATTGTTCTCTATTTCCTGGCATTGATCTTCTATCCAGTTCTCCTTTGCTGTGCGCATGCCTTTTCGGATGTCATTGTTGATTTTTCGGTAGACATCAGCTCCCTGTGAGGTGTTCTTTTTCTTTTTTAACTCTCTTCGTTTATCACACAGATCCAAAAGTTCAGGTGTGATCCACGGCTTCTTCTTTGGTCGGTGCTTGCCAAGGATCTCAGTGGCGGCATCTGTTACAGCTGAGTTGAAGGTATTGGTCATGGTGTTGACATCTACTTCGCCTGCCCCCAAAATAAGCAGTGGTGCAAATTTCCCTCCAATTGTGGCCTCAAATATTTTTGCCACCTCCGGGTCTTGCAGTTTGTCCAGGTCGAACTTCAGCCTAGTGCACTTTGCTGTATTTACTCTCTTCAAATGGAGCCGGAAAGACATCATCACGAGATCGTGGTCACTTCCAATGTCTGCTCCTGGAAAAGTGCGTGTCCTGCCAATGTTGATGCTTGATCTGAAGCGTTTCTTGACCATGATGTAGTCGATTTGGTTGTGATGTTCCCCGCCGGGACTGTGCCATGTCCATCGTATGGATTTTGTGTGGAGACCAAGCGTGTTTGCCAGTACCAGATTGTTGTATCTGGCAAACTCCAATAGCCTCAGACCCCTGTCATTTGTCTCGTTGTTGCAGTGGGGTCCGCATGTGTCTCCCCAGTTGTGGTGCGCATCTTGGCCAACCTTGGCATTCCAGTCGCCTTGCACTATGACTATGTCCTTCTTCGGCACTTGGTCAAGGACCGCCTGTATATTTTCATAAAAATCCTCCACTTCGCTGTCTTCATAGTCTGATGTTGGGGCATAGGCCTGGATGATGGTAATGTTGAAAGGGGTTGCTCTCAGACGGATGGTAATGAGTCTACTGGAGACTGGGCGGCAACCCATGACAGTGGCTAGAATGTTCTTGTGGACCAAGAATCCAACGCCGTGCTCGTGCCTGTCATCTCTACCGCTGAAATAGAGCTTGTGGCCTTTGTCAGTCGTTGTTTCACCTAGGCCTTTCCAGCGCAGTTCGCTGATACCTAGAACGTTCCATCGATAGTGGTCCAGCTCGTGGGCCAGTTCTTCTAATTTTCCTTCCGCAGTTAGGGTCCTGACATTCCAGGTTCCTATGACGATGTTGTTTCTCGTGCGGATCTTGCTAATTTGTCCATCAGTAGCATACTTTTCACCTCCGTCCTGGTGGCCAACGGAAGGCGCGGTCCTTGTGTAGCCGGGCGACGACCGATCCGGCATGGAATTAGTGGATAGCCTCATCATGTGTTGTGTCTTGGGCAAAAAAAAAAAAAAAAAAAATGCTCTGTGGGTTCGGGCAAATAGAATAGACCCAACGTTTCCCGGCGTGTCGTAAGAGGCGACTAACAGGGGTGATGTTAGCACGGCATCACTGGGCGAAAGTCTTCTACACAGAAGTCACCGGCCAGGGCGGAGGAACCTCACGTTACTACAGGTTCAACGACCACGTGCTCAGGACCAAGGCGAGCCACACTGTATTCGTGGATTTCGGCTGTGGCCAACAGCCTGGAGAGGATTGGGCCCTGCCAGGTCTTTTTTTGCCCAAGACACAACACTTAAAGTTCAGTGAAGCTAACATTGACATCAGTTACCAGGTTATGACAATGATTGAGTGGTGGAATAAGTGTGGCGGCTCACAATTATTGTAAAGCCAACACTACGACCCAACACAAAACTTTAATTATATATTGTAAATACAGTAGATGCTAGATACAATATATTATTAACTTGGTCCCCACAAAATATCCAGACGATGGATCTGACACAGTCCCAGCAGGAAGCAATGAGCAGACCTTTACCAGTTTCAGACTTCAACTTTTTTGTTAATCAAAACCCTGCAGATTTAACGTGGTTAGACGTGCTTTTAAACAACCCTAAAGACTATATTACATACAGGGTTTATTGTCGAAATATATCTCGAATACCCTAAATCCTTACGATCTTCATAATGAGTACCCTCTAAAAATTTAACTGAAGTTGATTGAATAACACCTGTCCAAAATCGAATCATCCTACATTTGCCCTGAACAGATAGGGGAAATAAAGCAGTTACTCCCAGTATTCTTTGTACAAACATTTAAATGAAACAACATTTTAAGAAACTTTATTTGTAACTTTTCTAATATAGCTATATTTTCAAATCCCCATATTTCACAACCATATAATAATACTGGAAGAACTAATTCCTGATAGGTCTAAAGTGACACTGATAAATAATTATTGCCGTCTTGCATTTTATTATATATATTGTATTGCTCGAAGTGGATAATCATAAACATTTGTATTTGCCTTAAAAAATGTACCGGTTCTAGAAAAAACAAAAAATCCCTAGATATTTAACAGAATCAACAAATTCAATAGATTCAGAACCAAAAGTAAAAGTATGTTTTGTTTTTATGTTCAAATGAAAAATCATGATCTTTCTTTTTGAAACATTAACTTGTAATTTCCATTTTAAACAATACTGAAAATAAACATCAAGTGCTTTTTGTAAACCTTCTGTTGATTCTGATAGAAAAATAGTATCATCTGCACTTAGTAAAACCAGTAGACTTAAGTATGTACCAATTTATTCAGCATTATTTCTGTCGTTCTTTAAAATGTTGACCGGTTCCCAGCTATTATTTCAAAATAGCTTCACAACACCTGAAATTTTGGCTATTACATACAAATGCATGATGGGTTCAAACGTCTTTAAAAAGAGAAGTAATTTTGCGTTATGTTAATTACTTTCCTTCTGAACTTTCCTTATTTATACTGCGCAGTCTCCAGTGTATTTAACTATTTTATTTTATTTCCAAAGCCGGGAATCGTAGCCATTACATATCATTGCTTGTTGGGTTCAAACGCAGTTAGAATGGAAGTAATTTTGCGTTATGTTAATTACATCTCTTCTATAGCACGACGAGAGAGAGAGAGAGTGAGAGAGAGAGAGAGAGAGAGAAAGAGACTTTTTTTCTTATTGTAATAATAATAATTTACTACATTTTTGAAGCATACATGTCCCTCACAGGAAGCTCAAAGCGCGTTACATGAAAAAGATGTACAAAATTTAGATTAAGAAAAAAAAAGCATGCATAAATACGAAATGTCATACATAAATCCGAAAGTTGCCATCACAGACATTATAATCGGTAATACACACACAAGTAAAAAGTCATTAAAGCAATCAATACACTAACAATTCTATGAGACATTAATAAGACATGTTATGGAAGTTAAAACTATATTAACATATCAGCATAAAGAACATGCAGAACAAATATAAATGATGGGGCGGGAATAAAAACTACATGAACAGGAGATAATCCATGAAACGGTTGGTCGTGGAGTAGGTCTAAAAGAGTGTGACGTGGGGTTTTATTGATGCTGGGCTCTGCACAATGGAATGCTATTACCCACTCGTCTTAGTCTATGGGAATCGCTGGTGAATCTCCCTGTGATTTAACTTAATACATTTATTTGTTTAGCTCGGTCTGTGTTTAGGCTGAAGTACAGAGATAGATATGGTAAAAGATCACTGTCACACTAGCTTTCACACGGCTATGAAACATATGTAGTCCAGCCACTTGATAACAGTAAAATCCCACATTTATTTCCTCTAGCCTACTCTATACACAATCTTTCGAAGTACGAAACTAACTTAAAAGTTAAAATGTCAATGCGAATGGCTCGCTCTTGAGAGATCTAGGCAGCTACTTTATCTTCATCGGGCACTGGATACTTTCTGCAATAAGGGTCAGATTTCTTGAAAAGTGGACTACTCTAGTCCTTTTGATACAGTTTTATTGCACTGTTCCGAGGGGCACTTAAGTGAGTGGATGAAGCATTGCGTTGTGATTGATTCTGTGACAAGCTGAGTTGTCGTGGAGTCTTCTCCCTGTGGCTAGACGGGTGGGCTATCTTCGCGCAGTGCTTTCGATGCCTCGGCAGCCAACGTTTAGCAACGACTTGTTTTTGTTGTTCACCTAGTTGGGCTCACGATACAATGCCTGCTCGTCTGTAACATATGAGATGAAATTCTGCACAACCCTGTATAATAGGTGTGTGCAGAGCGTCTCACTGAAGGCCGAAGTAGCCCTCAGTGATTAGCTCCACATCTCTATATATAAGCGACGAACATTCTGCTAAGTCCGTCGTCCACTGGAATCTCCACTCTAATTTCCTATACATATGGCTAACTATACACATAGAGAAAGACTTAATATTATAAACCTTCTCTGGTACAGCCACTGGTCTGCAAGCATACATATAGGTTAAACAACAGTGGGTTCGTACGTAATACAACATGGCGTCGGCCGGTCGTATTCGCCACGTGGTCACGCAACGTTGAGCTAACAATTTCAAGTCTATGCATAGCAAATTCCACAAACATAATTCAACCATAATATAACTACATCACGATGAAACAAAGGTATGTTCATTTACCTTTTTGACAATGTCAGGCCGTGGCTAACTTTGTGTCAAGCCTCTGTACCAGCTGTTCAAGTTCTTGTTCCTCTCCAGCCAATCCATCAATGTCATCCACAAAACAAAGGTTGGAGATTGCTCTTCCCCCTATGCTGACTGTGCCTTCGTGATCTGCAAGGGCATCTGACATGATGCGCTCTAGGAAGATGTTAAAGAGTGTTGGAGAGAGTAGGCATCCATGACGCACACCGATTGTTGTTCTGAACCAGTCTCCGATGGCGTTTTTGTGATGGAATGCACTGGTAGCCTTGTCATACAGGCTTTTGATGACTTCAATAATTGTAGGGCTGATGTTGTACACTCTCATGGTTGCCCACAGAGCTGCATGCCAGACTCGGTCAAACGCCTTCTTGAAGTCTATGAACACATGATATAGATGTTTTGGTGCTGTAGGTATTTCTCACAGATTATTCTGAGGTTGATAATCTGTTCACTGGTACTTCACCCTGCCCTGAATCCTGCTTGCTCTTCAGCTATGATTTGTTCAGCTTGGGGTTTCAACCTGTTGAGTATTATTTTCAGGAGGACCTTGCTGGGATGGCTGATGAGGCTGATGGTGCGGTAATTTTCACATTCCTGAAGCTTACCTTTTTGGGGAAGAGTGATGACAATCGACTGGGTCCATGGTGTAGGCCACTCCCCATTCAACCAGATCTTGTTACAGACAATGGTGAGTGCGTCAATCATCGCTTCTCCTCCTGCTTGAAGCTGTTCCGCGGGTATGTTGTCCGTTACAAAAGGTCAGAGCAGTACACTGTCCATCTGTCCAAGACTTCTTGTTCTTCTGTAAGGCATATGCCAGACTTGCTTTGGATCATGGAGACCTTGGGCTGTTTAACACTTGTCAGCCGCTTCACAGTCTGGTAAGCCTTCTTGCTGTTGTTCTTATTCAGACTGTTCTCTATTTCCTGGCACTGATCTTCTATCAATTTCTCATTTGCTGTAGAACATGCATGTAGGAAGGCAATTGAATTGATGAATTTTTATTTTATTTTTTATTATTGTTTTTATATAGCGCACTCCCAAGAAAGGTCCTGATTCTGTTTATTGAAGTCTGCTGGACCCTAAAAGCAATGATGAACTAACTTTTAACTGTTGCTCAAGGCTCTGTTGGTACAAGAAGCCTCACATAAATTTAGCCCCCACTGAGCCTTCAGAGCCAGCTGAGTTACCAGCTAGGATATAAAGCATTTCGTGATAAGTAGAACAGGCTGGAGTCTGAATTTGTGTTGTGTGTTTACACACTGAACCCATACGCACCATTCCACTGATACTAGTTAAAAATAATATACAGATTTAACCTGTTTGCTGACAGCAATATGATCATTTACAGGGGGCAGTTGCTTCCGGGAGTACTAGGCGTATCAACCATCCGTCCATCACTATCACCTCCAATGACCAGCCCTTCTTCCATCACCTTCATCTCAACTATCCGGAGGGGCACTGCGAGACGGAAGTGTGTACTTTGCAAGACAAGTGCCTTGAGTCAGCGCGTGCCAGCTTTCGCCTCGTTACCTTCACCTTTATCGGCAGGAACTACTTCACGTAATCACACGCAGCCAAGTAGTTACAAACATTGCTGAAGCCAGAAGTAATTCCGGTCTCTCCAAATAATGAAAATACAAAGCCTATCTGAATTTGGAGGAATGAATTAAAAAAACAAAACAATTTCATTATAAAAGCATTTCGGAAAATGTCTACAGCTTAACTTGAAAGCACTGTTCTGTGGAATTTTCGATGTAAGCATACTTGGGTAAATAATAATTGGACGAAAGTGTAACTTCACTGTGTTTCGAGTTTTCCTTATCTTTCAATGCTTTGGTCTATACTTGTTCTTTGAACAAGACGAAGGGGAGTCATTTCACCAAAACTCACCACGTGACATCACCAAAGGCGTCCTACCTATGTTTCATAGCCGTGTGAGAGCTAGTGTGACAGTGATCTTTTACCATTTTTCTTTCTATCTCTGTACCCCAGCCTAAACACAGACCGAGCTTAACAAATAAATGTATTAAGTAGAGTCACAGGGAGATTTACTAGCGGGTAATAGCATTCTATTGTGCAGAGCCCAGCAACAATAGACCCACCGTCACAATTTAATTGGCCAGCCTGCCAGGATCTGGGTAGAATAGAAACTGGGGATAACCAGATCTGCGTACAATAGAATAGGATTACAGTAATAGTAGCAGTAGAATAACTTAGAATAGTTGTAAGTGTAGGAAACAGAGTTGGTGCACTATTCTTTTGTTTTAAAACTTTTTTGCTTCAATTCTTTTTGTGCTTGTATGTTGCATAGTTCTTTTGCAGGCTTTGCTTAAGTAACTGGTGTATGCCATTTGACTCTTGTTTTATTCTATTATTGATTACGAATTTGATTGTCTTTGCATCGTTTTTATTGAATTGCCATATTGCTAGGGTTTTTGTATTCCACGTGATTCAGAGGTTGGTCATAGACACTTTTGACAATGTCAGACCCAGTAGCCTTGAGATTGCGCTTCAAGGAATTAGGAGAATCATTACACTTAGCAGGAACCGACTTAATTGCGTATATCAATGAAGAAGTGTCCGGGGCGGTTTTCCGGGTTCCATTGGTTAGTGGCACTGCGATGCTGTTGTAGTTGGGGATGAACTTCTGGTAGAAGCGGCAGAGCCCCAGAAACGACTGCACTTCCTTTTTGGTCTTAGGCCCAGGAGCGTCGAGCTGACGTTTCACGGTCTTTTCTACAGGTCGCAGGCTTCCTTGACTGATGGTGTGTCCCAGAAATTCTAGTTCAGTGAATCCAATCTGACATTTGTTGGGTCGTGCCGTCAATCCAGTGTCTCTGAGGCGGGCGAGTAGTCGTTGTAGGAGAGTGACATGCTTTACCTTCCCCACCCTCAAGAGAGTAGGTACCCAATCACAGTTGAGGCAACTGGGGGCGTTGTTATTTGTCGCTTGACGTTGCGGTCACCCATCCAAGTGCTAACCGCACTGGACGGTGCTTAACTTGCGACACAGTAGCGAGTGCTCCAACCACTCCGCTATCCGACACACCGACACATCCGACAAAGTCAAGTCCAACTGTAAAATGCAATGCCCCAAGGACACACAGTCCAGAGTAACAGGTCCTTTTAGAATTAACAATCACTATTGTTCTACAAGGATAAAACGCTATAACATAAATAACCTTCTTTAATATTAATCGATCCAATCGTTGGCTTATGCACCTATTGATAACAACAATGTGGATTTTAATGATAGCTCCGCAGCAAAAGCGCCTCGGGCGGCTTGATTAATTTCCTGTATCAGCCAGCGCCTTGAGCAGCTCTAGAGCTAAAAAAAATGCGCGATATAAGAACGATTTATTTACAAAGTTCAAAATAAATCGTCGCTGGATTAATTGTGTGGACAACTTTGCCCGAGTTACAATCTTGTGAATGACGTAGTCTTAGGTGTTTAGTGGCTGCAGGCGTGAAAGGTCTTTGCACTGGTTATGACCTCGCGGAGAACATGAACTCTTTGTCGTGGGTACGACCTCGTTAATGACATAAGGTCTTGGACCTGAGTTCAAAATCTCGAAAAGAAATGCGAGGTGACGTAAGGAGAAAAAGAAGAAGAAGAAGAAAAAGAAGAAGAAGAAGAAAAAGAAGAAGAAGAAGAAGAAGAAGAACAACAACAACAACAACAACAACAACAACAACTACAATGACGACAACAACAACTGCTACTACAATAATAGCAACAACAACAAATGTAATCAAATAATTTAGAATAATATCGTGATGCCCATTTTGAGCCAGGATGTGGGCAAGGCATTCTGGACTATAATGTACACATTTATAATTGTGTTGGAAAAGTGAGTTATAATCTGGTAGATCAAAAAAAGGAATAAAAAAACAACTAAAAATGCTCATCGACGATGTTAGTCTAGCATGTATTATATAATGCAAGACTTAAGTTTTGACAACTAGCACAGAAATTTTAGCCACGTAACTGAGTGGTCGTAAACGCGTTATCACCAACGGATAATAAGTATATTCTAAAGTGCCGGTCGTCACAAGTGAGATTCAAAAGCAAAATAAATAATCGTTTTTGGTTCACACGCATCTGATCAGGAGTGAGAAAGAAAGCAATATCCACACACATATTACATGACATAGTTAATGGTTTAGGTCCAGCGGAATCTACACACACATACACACGCATACACATGAATGAACATTGAGGTTTAACGTCTACACCCACCATTGGCGATATGGCAGACAGGGGTAATTCCGGTTACTAACCATCCCAGGATAGAGAGGGTAGGGACCTAAATCAACACTGAACCGCCAGAGCAATCATACTGCAAATACTGACAGTGAAATTGGCCACATTTTTTCTTGTCCACCACGGAAGTGGAACCTGAGCCAACCGGTGTGCCAGGCGAACGCTCTCCCACTGAGCCTACGGCTGTGGGACAAATCCAAACTACTTTGGTTTCCTCTCGTGAAAGCTACTTTAAAATGACCCATTTTGACACGTCCCCGTTAAAAATCACTTTAAAATGACCCCGTTTGACCACCTCCCCGCCACAGATCCCTTTAAAATGACCCATTGTGACCACCTCCCCGCCACAGATCCCTTTAAAATGATCCATTGTGACCACCTCCCCGCCACATATCCCTTTAAAATGATCCATTGTGACCACCTCCCCGCCACAGATCCCTTTAAAATGATCCATTGTGACCACCTCCCCGCCACAGATCCCTTTAAAATGACCCATTGAGACCATCTCCTCGCCACAGATCCCTTTAAAATGCACAATGAGTGTTGCCTCATTGAAAAAGCTGTTAACAAAACAGCAACAAAAATCTCATTTCAAAGTAAAGTTGTTGGTTTTTTAATCAATAAATAGTTCTTGTGGCTATTAATAGATACGGCCGCTCTACCGCTCTAGCACTAACAATGTCTACTAGACGGTCTTTTATCGTATTGATGTGCCGTTCAACTTAGAGGAAATCAACCCCTGTCAGAACAGACATGGAGAATTCAAACTTGGCTGTTGGTTTGAGCAACTAAAGCCCACTTTATCATTGTTTACTGTAAAAACAAAAAGGTAAAATATTAGGAGAAATCTGTTTTGCCCAAAATACAAACATTCTTCAACTTGGGGCTTTTAAACTTTTATTTTTTGTTAACCAATCAGACTTTATGTTATGTTAATGTTTTTTGTACACACAATCATACCATAATGATGTCCATACTAAGTATGGATTGTTAGTAATAATCTCACAAACACAGCTTTTTCACCAAGTTAGGACTTTGACTGAAGCGTGGTCTTCCCCCAGGTTACAACCTCACTAATAGGTTCAAACCTTTGTCCGGGTTACGACCTCGCGAATGACGTGACGTAGTCTTGCGCCTTTTGCCCAGGTGATGACCTAAAGACTTAAACGAGGTCATTACCTCCAGAATGTCAAGACTCCTTCACCCAGGTTTAATGTCACCTCGTGGTACGAACTCGCGAATGACGTGAGAGGTTTGTGTCCTGGTCGCGAACATGAACCTTTGTTCCTTGGTTATGACCTCGTATAATTATGGCACAATGCCTTTGCCTTGGTTTCAACCCCTCGAACAAAAGTGCGAGGTGATAATTATAATGAACCACACCAACACCAACAAACAAAGAAGCAGCTAAGGTTAGGTGCGCAAGATAAAAGTGGCCAATTTTCACTGTTCAATATGATTGCTCATGTGGTTCAGTGTTGATTTAGGTCCTTATCTCTTCTTTCCTGGAGGTTATAGTCCCGTCTGCCATATCGTCAATGGATGGAATGGACGTTAAACATCAATGACCAGTCTTATACAAAGGAGGGAAAGGGGGAGGAGAGAGAGGTGAGATAGAGAGAGGGAAAGAGAGACAGAGGGGGAGAGAGACAGAGGGGGAGATAAGATAAGATAAGTTAAGATAAGATAAAATAAGATAAGATAAAGATAACAATTTTATTTTGCAAGGGTAAAAGAGTAAGCGCTGGATGCGTTTTTTTTTTACATCTTGCCTTTGGGGCTTTAACAATTACTATTAAATACAACTCAAGGTTATAACATTCACATCATGGAACAATCTATATATATATATAAATTGCTTAGCCGGAAGTCCTTCTTCGCCTCTACGGTAAAGTTTGTCCTATGGACGCTGATCTGGGCAGGTGCTGGGCGCTGCGGATCGGCTGCTGTGCGCTCAAAACCAGCGAAATCGTTATAGCCGACATTTCCTTACCGAACGTTTAACCGTTTCTGAAATAAATAAATAAACAAAATGTCCACAAACTGCAATAGCCTCATTCCGCGCGCTTCCATTAAAATTCAAATTGAGGTTTCAGCATGTTTTCCCATATAGACCAAAAAATTGATGGTCTTTCTATGAAGCCTTGGTAGCTTACTTAGTAAAACATTCGCCTACCATGCAGGCGACCCAAGTTCAAATCTCACGCGGGACATATTTATTTTTAAGTTGTTGTTTTTTACACTACAATATGAATATTTTTCTTTTTAATTTAGGCTTTTTACCTTTATTTTATTATTATTATTATTATTATTATTATTATTATTATTATTATTATTATTATTATTATTATTATTATTATTATTATTATCATTATTTATAAACTAATAATAATAAGAATAATAATAATAATTTATTATTATTATTATTATTATTATTATTATTATTATTATTATTATTATTATTATTATTATTATTATTATTATATCTTATATCAAATTTTCTTTTAAAACCTTTGTGTTTTTTATGATTTCTATTTGTATTATTCTATATTCAATATTATTATTATTATTATTATTATTATTATTATTATTATTATTATTATTATTATTACATGTATTACCAAGGATCGGGTTGGGGTGGTACATGTAGGTAAAAGGGGGCTACGAGTAGGTTTAAAGGGGCATGGGTAGGCATAACGGGGATACAGGTATATATAAAGGGGTATGGTGATTGTCGATTCCTTTCATCCATACCTGCGAAACGATCAACGGGGAAGTATCAAGGAGGGTACAGGTAGGTTACAAGGGGGGTATGGAAGGTATCAAGGGGGTATGGGGAGGTATCAAGTGGGTTCGGGGAGGTATCAAGGGGGTATGGTGAGGCATCATATGGGGGGACGGGGAGATATCAGGTGGGGGGGGGTATGGGGAGGTATCAAGGGGGATATGGGGAGGTATTATCGTCCAAATGAAATTCGCAGACAACAGTTGTCTCTCTGTCTACATTTTAAACAACAACCTGTAAACCATTAGTAACAAATAAACAAAGTCGTCATTAGATAAAATCATTTTCAAACAATTGATATCAAATTAATGTTGCTAATATCAATTAAGAGGATTAAAAATTAATTTAATGTGTATTTAATTTTTATTGTGTTTTAGGAGACGTGTTCTAAATGATGTAACTTTAGATGCTGGAGTGCGGGGAAAGAGAGAGAGAGAGAGAGAGAGAGAGAGAGAGAGAGAGACCTACATTTGTCCACGCTTAATTATATCAACCTCCGTTTGATAAACAGGTCTAATTATCAGAAAACTAACATAGTACTATACATAACGCAAATCAATCAATTAATAATCAATCAGTCAAATCTCTAGTGACACAGTGTACAGAGTTTTGTATCAGAGGTTTTTACTGCGTATGTAAGCCAAGTATGTATGATTTTCACGTGGGTAACGCATAGCGTATAATGCATAGTCGTGGAAATTGGGATACTGAGTTTAGCTCGATACCGTGTACTGTGAACCGGGGAGGATCTTAGCCTGGCAGAGGCGAGTTGGTAGCCATTGCAGGCAGACGTTTTTTGGACGAAAAGACTGTGTTATCTATATATATAAATTGCTTAGCCGGAAGTCCTACTTCGCCTCTACTATAAAGTTTGTCAGTATGGACGTTGATCTGGGCAGGTGCTGGGCGCAGCGGATCGGCCTGCTGTGTGCTCAAAACCAGCGAAATCATTATAGCCGGCATTTCCTTACCGAACGTTTAACCGTTTCTGAGATAGGAAGCCTTGGTAGCTTACTTAGTAAAACATTCGCCTACCATGCAGGGCGACCCAAGTTCAAATCTCACGCGGGCAATATATATATTTTTTTACACTACAATATGGATATTTTTCTTTTAAATTTAGGCTTTTTACCTTTAATTTATTATTATTATTATTATTATTATTATTATTATTATTATTATTATTATTATTATTATTACCAAGGATCGGTATGGGGTGGTACGTCTAGGTAAAAAGGGGCTACGGGTAGGTTTAAAGGGGCATGGGTAGGCATAACGGGAATACGGGTATATATAAGGGGGTATGGTGATGGTCAATTTCTTTCATCCATACCTGCGAAACGATCAACGGGGAAGTATCAAGGAGGGTACAGGTAGGTTACAAGGGGGGTACAGAAGGTATCAAGGGGGTTAGGGGAGGTATCAAGTGGGTTCAGGGAGGTATCAAGGGGGTATGGTGAGGCATCATAGGGGGACGGGGAGATATCAGGGGGGGGGTATGGGGAGGTATCAAGGGGGATATGGGGAGGTATTATCGTTCAAATGAAACTCGCAGACAACAGTTGTCTCTCTGTCTACATTTTAAACAGCAACCTGTGTACCCTGGCTTGCCAGGGTACAAAACCACTAGTCTTAGGATAAAGGAGAGTCATTTTTTCGTAAGGGCAGTGTTTGTGTGACTCGAACCACCCAAGGTCTTGTGCCCTTGTCGGGACAAGGATGACCAGGAAACTGTAACGGAAAGATTGCTACTGCCACTTATAGGTGATAATAAGTGTAGAGTACCTTCTTAAGTTGTGTGGCCTTCTATTAGGCACCTTCTGAGGCTCAGTGACCTCGCAAGTACTGAGATGCTCCTAGTGCAAAGCATAGCAATAGAACGTTAACGAACTTTAATACTCTCAAACGGATATCATTTTGTGGTGTATTGTGTCTTGTATTGTGGTGTTGGTGTTGTATCCGTGTGTCACAGGCCGAGAACTTAAAAGGTGAGTGTGAAACCAGTAATTCTATTCTTCAGTGGCTATGCATTCCCAGCTTGCGTACGTGAATGAATGATGGTGAATGAGGGGGGAAAGGGAGAGGGTTTTCTAATAGTATTTTTCGTAAATGATTTTTATATGATTTTCTTGTGTAAATATGCAAATGAAATGTTGTTGACGATGTTGTTACATGGGGTCAAATGGTGATGACAAAGTATATATGTTAAAATGAGAGAGAGAGGGGTGATGAATATGAGGGAAGTATGGCGTTGTATTATAGCATGATAGAGAGAGATAATTGTGAATGAAGGGAGATAATCTACTGTAACGTGGAGAGGGGTGATGAAGGTGAGAATGGAGATGAATTAAGATGGTTGACTGGTTGTAATATATATTTGTATAAACAACTATGTTTATGAGGAAAGACATATGAATTATTAGAATTAAGAATCACATTGAATTGTTTACATGCACATATGGACAGGTCGGGATGGCGGACAGCGGAAGGAGATGTTTGTTTGTATAGTGTTGACCTTTTGTATGAAGTGGGTTGGTAAGACAATTTATTTGTTGACAGATTGGGCCTACTATTATTATCATACCTACTACTAATTCATAGTACTTCAACTTCGACTTTCACTTCCACTATGACTGTTGGCTTGAAGTCGCCGTCGTTGGTTTAAACAAAATTTTATTATTGACGAAACAAGTACACAAAGCATGGAGAACATAAAGGGCACACAAAGCAAAGCTTAAATAAGTGCTACCCTTTGACAATTGACAACAATGAAATGTCTGGCGAACAGGAACAAATACAAAGCAATAGAAAAAACAGAAGCACATAAAATAATCTTTTCAACAATGAAAAGAAAACAAACATATAACTATAATATAACAGACAAGAAATGCAATAACGTCGAACTAGAAAAAAAAAGTAATAAAGAAATAAATGAATGAACTAACTAACGAGAAAAAGATAATGCACCCAAGAGTAAATTTTACACGATATAGCAGCTGTCGATTAAACGGTAAATAAATACCTGCAGCAATCTAAAACAATGAGAGAAAAAAATCAATTTAGAGGAAGGGGAAAAAAAGTCACCTGCATGTAAAAAACGAAAGTAAAATAAAAACAACGCGTGTACACACACCCACACACCTACATACACACACACACACACACATACTCACAAGAACTATGACTTTGCAGATTTGTATCATTCCCTTAAATCGGTGGAATGAAAATAATGAATTTTTGAGAGGATTTAACTCTGTCTGCATTTTGCTATTCTAAAGCATTGGGCCAGCGCACAACGCTTTCATACTGACGAGGGAGGGAAAGGAGGAGGAGAGCAGCAGCAGCAGAAGGAGTGAGGGGCTGGAGGCGCGCGGTGTGAGGGCGATGGTCTGAATCAGCAAAAGAAGGAATGGTGATAGTGATGGAGGGGAGATCAGATATTTTTTAGGAAGAGATGAGTTTTCAAGTTGGACTTGAAAGTGGCTATGCTCTAAGAGCAGCGAAGCGAGAGAGGAAAAGAGATTCAAGTTGAAGGACCAAGCACTGAGAAGGATCGACAGCCTTCAGAGGACAGTTTATTGCGGGGTATTCGTAGCATGAGGGGGTCAGAGGAAAAACGACGATTTCTAGATGGTTTGTAAGGGGCTAATCCAAGGACGCATTTGGAACAGAAAGTACAGATTTTGTAGGTAAAAACAACTATAATAAAGAATGGATACAAATGTTTTAACACCTTGACTCTTTGTTCACTGCACATGCGATTAACACTACGACATTAAACAAAAGTTACTGTTGAAGAAAAAGTTACAAGTTACATTTATTGTTATCTTAAGAACTCGGATAGTAAAACGTAAAATATAGCAAAAACATACAGAAATTAAATAAACGAATTTGACACAATTTAAACTGAGCTACATAATTAATGGGTAATAAAACTGAACAAATGAGGTACTCATGTTACACATGTCAATTGCAATAATAATAATACTAATACTAATACTAATACTAATATTACTACTACTAATAATAATAATAATAATAATAATCATAATTTATTTTGTATAGCGCAATTCAAACATAAAATGCTTCACAAAGCGCTTCATCACACGCAGCCACACACATATACACACGCATAATAAATCTATTCTGCATTTAAAAACAAAACAACATTAAACTCAGTGAAGGTAACAAACCAACAAATAAAAGTATAAAATCAGTCAATCAATCAATCAAATTATAAAATAAATGAGTAATTTCAAAGAAAAAATTTAAGAGAGGGACGTTAATACCAAAAGAGGCAGATCAACGATGCCTCATCTAAGATGTAAAGTGTAAATGGTGGTTAAATACAGCAGTTTTAAAAGTAGTAGAATAATCGTTGAATAACTAAACATCGTTACAACATATGACAGGCCAGATGAAGAGAATAAAAACTTGTGTAATGGCATGGATGGGCAATGCATAATGGGCAATGCATAATGGGCATAATGGGCAATGTAAGGACGCTATAGCGTAGCCAATGCAATGGGCATAATGGGCAATGGGCAATGCCACAAGTATATCAACTAACAAGTTAGTATCTCCCTTCTATGTCTCTGTCGACGTGCGCGTACAACCGGTTGCTTCCCTTTACATGCTTTGCGCTCCATAGAGCGTCGTCGGCCTAAAATAATGTTTTAGAAACTTCAAAACCCAGGGGAATTATGGGTAGGGAAATAATTTTCTGAAATGACGTCGGCAGGACTCTTCGCGATTGGTGCATGGCACACGAGACACACGCAAAATGGCGTCACAAGAAGATTGGTTAGATCTGAATTCGTCTAATTTGACCTCGCATGCTGCTGGAATACAATGTAATTTGAATTTGCTTTCAAAAATCAAAAGAGAGCGAGACCACAACAAAGTACAACGAGCCAAGGCGACACAAACACTTAAGGCCGACAGAACAAAAAGCACACAAACTACAAAAGGTAAGTACCCGGGACCATACAGTCAATAAAGTAGGCCTAACCACCATTGCAAAATAGGATTGATCATCACCATGATTGAATTTTTCCACCCCACCTTCCAATCGGTACGGAATCGAACATATGCTCAAATCATCATATCTTTGACAGAACTTGCATGTGCATTATAAATGAACCTTCACATCGAAGCGACTCACGATCGCCTACACTGAGCTCACATACATGTGTGCATGTTTCTATAAATCCATCGTGTTCTCCTCCGATAATTGAGCAAAGCCTTTGTTCACTACCAAAAATATGCAGTTCCTCTCCCAACTTTCGTTTAATTTCAGCCAGCACATCTTCGCCAGAAATGGCGACCATGACTGCAACAGTAGCTAGTTATCATTTACTTCCCGTGAACAGATTTCCCATAATTCTCTTTTCTATTTTTAGGTTTGGGATACCCCCGTCTCAGCTTGTGGCTAAAACCAAGGGCAACGAGACCACCGCACGTCGACTGGGGGCAATACGAGATACTAACTTGTTAGTTGATATACTTGTGGCAATGCATAATGGGCATAATGGGCAATGCATGGATACAGCTATAATCCACATAACTAAACACATGGGGTAACAATGAAGTAATGATGTTACAGCATGTCAATTGCAATACAGTGATACAGCTGTAATCCACATAACACATGGGGTAACAATGAAGTAATGATGTTACAGTATGTCAATTGCAATACAGGGATACAGCTATGATCCACATAACTAAACACATGGGGTAACAATGAAGTAATGATGTTACAGCATGTCAAATGCAATACAGGGATACAGCTATGATCCACATAACTAAACACATGGGGTAACAATAAAGTAATGATGTTACACATGTAAATTGCAATACAGGGATACAGCAATAATCCACATAACTAAACACATGCGGTAGCAATGAAGTAATGATGTTACAGCATGTCAATTGCAATACAGGGATACAGCTATAATCCACATAACTAAACACATGGGGTAACAATGAACTAATGATGTTACAGCATGTCAATTGCAATACATGGAAACAACTACATGTATAATCCACATAACTAAACACATAGGATAACAATGAAGTAATGATGTTACATCATGTCAATTGCAATACAGGGATACAGCTATAATCCACATAACTAAACACATGGGGTAACAATGAAGTAATGATGTTACACATGTCAATTGCAATACAGGGATACAGCTATGATCCACATAACTAAACACATGGGGTAACAATGAAGTAATGATGTTACAGCATGTCAATTGCAATACAGGGATACAGCTATAATCCACATAACTAAACACATGGGGTAACAATGAAGTAATGATGTTACAGCATGTCAATTGCAATACAGGGATACAGCTATAATCCACATAACTAAACACATGGGGTAACAATGAAGTAATGATGTTACAGCATGTCAATTACAATACAGGGATACAGCTATGATCCACATAACTAAACACATGGGGTAACAATGAAGTAATCATGTTACAGCATGTCAATTGCAATACATGGAAACAACTATAATCTACATAAATAAACACATGGGGTAACAATGAAGTAATGATGTTACATCATGTCAATTGCAATACAGGGATACAGCTATAATCCACATAACTAAACACATGGGGTAACAAAGAAGAAGAAGAAGCTGGTTGGCTGATTGGTTGTTTTATTAACCACTCTTTTCACCAAGGTGATAAAGACCATCCACACACATTCACATTCACGCATTTAAACAAGTACACATGTACACACACACACGCTCTCTCTCTCTCTCTCTCTCTCTCTTTCTCTCTCTGCATCAACTGTTTGGTGTAATGCAAGTGAGGCGCAAATTAAACCGCTAAACAGTCTTCATAAAAGAGCAATCAAGATACTCTATAAGTCTTATAATATAAATACAGATATTCCAACTACTGAGAAATATAAAGAACTCCGAATACTCCCACTTCAAAAACAATTTGTATTTTAATACAGCTATCCTTATGTTCAAAATCACACATGGAAAAACACCAGCATATCTTGATATATTTTTTACCAAGCCAGTTGTTGGGCATAGACTTTATAATTATAAACTACACCTCCCTCGCATTGATTTATACAAAAATAGCCTATCATTTAATGGAGCTGCTGTATGGAACTCTCTTCTTCTGGAGTGTAAACATTGCACCACAATATTTTCTTTCAAAAATAACCTATGCAAACATCTGCAAAATTAATTATAAAACTGATATTTTTTATATGATAACACAGTTTTTCATGACATTGTAGTATGATAGTAATAGTAATGATGATGATAATAATAATATTAATTATAATTATTATTATTAATGTTGTTATTATTATTGTTATTATCATTGTTGTTATGATTATTGTTATTTGTATTATTATTATTATGAGGGTGAGGGATAGGAAGGGTGGTGGTTGCCTAACATTGTTTAAAGATAATGATGAAGAAGATGTTGTTGTGATTGTGTGTGCATGTGTGTGAGTGCATGTGTGTGTGATTTCTATGATTTCCAAGTTAATGTTAAAGGTTATTTATTATGTTAATTTGTTAAGGGACAGATTGGAAGATTAGACTTCTTATTAGTCTAAAATCTGTATCCCTAATAAAAAAAAGTTTCAAAAAAAAAGTTTCTCTCTCTCTCTCTCTCTCTCTCTCTCTCTCTCTCTCTCTCTCTCTCTCTCTCTCTCTCTCTCTCTCTCTCCTTCTGACAGAATGACAGAATCAAACCGCTTCTGAAAGAAGGGGACAAGATCTACGTCCACAGAAAAAAACAGCTGGATCTCGAGTCGAAAATAAATAATATTCGGAGGACCATAATGCCCAGAGGCAGGATCGATCCCACACCTGTCAGGCGCCATTGGTTTCTGAACTGCATTGAGTGTGAAGTGATAACATTGCAAACGGTGGTACCAGGCTGCAGGTTGACGGACAGGAATACCGACGGCTATATCTCATGACCCTTACGCACGACCATGCGGTCCTCACTTGTTTGGACGACAGTATAAACTGGCGAGGTCTAGTTAATGCACGCACGCATTTCATGGCTCAGACGCTGGCCCGAGTTGCTTCCCCTTTCATCGTTCAATAATTATGATTTATTTGAGTTAGTAAACAATGTGAAAAAAAATTAGTAGAGACTTGAAAATTTAGGTCCATTAACAAATTAGAATGGACTGACCAATAACCAAATTTGATAAAATTATCCTTGCTATTGACCGATTTATACATTAAAAAAACAACAACAACAAAAAACAACAACATCCTAAAATGTGAACAGTCCGATTCTGCCGTGCATTGGCAGAAGGCAGCAAGTCCACCTTTTATCAAAAATGACTTTTTTAGTTCAACATGAACACCAAACGCGGGCGCATCTTATGAGTAAATTTCAAGTTTGTACAACATATAGTTTCAGAGTTTTAAAGAAGTAAGTCCGTTTAAAAATTTGCAAGGAAGGGAACAATCTGGCAGATAGCAGCAAGTCCTTCAGCTTTTGCCTTTCGAGTTTCGCGGGGACTTGCTTCGTTGCGACCGTGGGTGTAAAATTAAACGACAGAGAGCATCATGTCCATTATCCAACCAGCGATGCACTATAGTGTTACGGGTTTTCTGTAACCAATCAGAACGCGTCTTTTATTCTACCGTTCGCCACAATTTATATTGCTTGGTCTGCGATTTCTACAAGAAAATGTATGTGTTTATAATTCTTCTATAAGAAAAAAGCAGACTTTTCTATGTGTTTTTATCTTCAAGAAGTATTAATCCTTTTTTAGATCAACCGATCACAGTCTTGATTGATGTGGTGGAAGCCAGTGTTATTCTACGAGGTGATGAATCTACTGTATTGTTTGATGGTATCCATTGAAGAACATATTTTATAACGGTAGATCCAATAAGAAAATATTGACGTGAGCAGCAGTTTCGAAAGATAATTTACTGCTGTCGACAAAGCAGTTACTGAATTCGCAATGCGGTTTCATGTTGGTTGAGTCAAGCGTAGTAGGCCTAGTAGGTCAAGCGTAGAAGTAGTAGTGCAGACAGTTTAGTTTACCTCATGGTCATTACCCGATTATAACTGCCCACATGAATGATGTTTGTGTTTCAACCATCAGACTTTATTCTACATGTCTGGATGTGTTTCATTTCAGTTTCAAAACATGTGTAACAAAGAACAAAGGGTAGCGGTCGGCAATTGCGGTCGGGGTGTTGGCATTTTCTATCCTAATTTGCTGATGGACTGGCATTTTCTTTTATTGTGATAAAATTTGTCCTAAACTATTAAGTAAAGGTTCATATGACAGTCCACGAACCGGTAAACACAAGTATACAAAATTGATTGCTAAAATGTTTTTGTTATGTACCTAAAAACCTACACCGAAAAAGATAGGACGATCGTCATCAAACTATTATGACGTCTGCAAAGCGTATGTGCCCGCAGTTGGGAGCTGACCGTAAATGGGGATATCAAAGCTATTGTTTGCTTTGAAACCAACTTCTATCATACAATAAGTAAGAAATATTGCCTTATGTATGTATAGATCACTGTGGTGTTTAGTTAAACTGTGTCAAACCTTTTTGTTCCAGATCTATAGTACCCACAGTGGCATATCAAACTGCTGCAAGCGTGTTTGCTTTATTGAAGCAGCAGTAAATTGAAGCAGCAGTAAGTTGACCCAGAGACCCTATCCTATAACTCGAAGGTCGTTGGGGCACCACAGATGATCGTTTAACCAGCGTACTCCATCTTTCTCTGTTCTCAGCAACCATCTTGGCTTCGCTTACTGTCAAGCCAGTCCATTCTAGAATGTTGTCCTCCCACCTCTTTTTATGTCTCTCTCTTCATCTGCCTCCTTGCACCTTGCCTTGCGTGATGGTCTTTGCAAGTCATGGTTTTCTGGTGGCGTGGCCATACCATCGGAGTTTCCTTTTCTTCACCACTGTGAGCATGTTAATGTGTTGTCCAATGGATTGTGTGATGGTCTGTCGGACTTCGTTGTAGGTGATGTGCTGGGTAGAGGAAATGCCCAGAAGTCTTCGGTAGCACATCATCTCTATGCTTTTATTCTTCATTGTACAGTAGATCTGCTGTGATGGTCCATGTTTCCAGGAAGATGGAGATGACAAGGGAGCGCAGCAGTCTTACTTTGAAATGCAGACTGATGGTCTTCTCTTTTCAAATGGGCTTCAACATTGTCAGGGCCGCAGTTGTTTGTGCGATCCTGGAGAGGACTTCTTGTCGGGACCCATTGTCTGATACAATGGCTCCTAAATATTTGAAGCTATGCACTTTGTTGAGGTATTGGCCTAGGAATTTCAAATCCATGTTAATGCCATTGGTATTGTTGGTAATCACTTTTGTCTTCTCTGCACTTATTTCCATTCCATAGGCTCTGGGGGTGGTTCAAGCCTCTGTACCAGCTGTTCAAGTTCTTGTTCCTCTCCAGCCAATCCATCAGTGTCATCCTCAAAACGGTGGTTGGAGATTGCTCTACCCCTTATGCTGACTGTTTCTTGGTGTTCTGCAAGGGCATCTGACATGATGCGCACTAGGAAGATGTTGGAGAGTGTTGGAGAGAGTAGGCATCCTTGACGCACGCCGATTGTTGTTTTGAACTAGCTCACGATGGCGCTGTTGTAGAGGACTGCACTGGTAGCCTTGTCATACATGCTTTTGATGACTTTAATAATGTTAGGGCTGATGTTGCATACTCTCACAGAGCTGCATTCCAGACTCGGTCAAGGGCTTTCTTGAAGTCTACAAACGCATGATATAGATGTTGTTGGTGCTATAGGAATTTCTCGCAGATTATTCTGAGGTTGAAAATCTGTTCATTGGTACTTCGCCCTGCCCTGAATCCTGCTTTTTCTTAGCTATGATTTGATCAGCTTGGGGTTTCAACCTGTTGAGTTTTATTTTCAGAAGGACCTTGCTGGGATGGCTGATGAGGCTGGTGGTGCGGTAATGTTCACACTCCTGAAGGTTACCCTTTTTTGGAAGAGTGATGACAAGCGGCTGGGTCCATGGTGTAGATAATTACAGATAATGGTGAGGGCGTCAATCATTGCTTTTCCTCCTGCTTGAAGCAATTCCACGGGTATGTTGTCCACTCCTGCTGACTTTCCCTTCTTCAGTGATTGAACTGTTGCCTCAACTTCTTCTCAGAGACCCCGGAAGGGGCAAAAACTGTTTATTTTTGCAGAAATATGAAGAAGATCTTGCTCATGCCAATCACTCCTGGGGTGAAAACCTGTGCATCTATGGGGCGCCTGGTGGTTTTCCACCAAACCTTCGCTCCATTGGGGCACCTGAAAAGTTCGAGGAGAGAAGGCCGTCTACTTGTGTGCCTGTGGCACGAGGGAATTGCTGGACGTTACGCAACCGATGTTTCCATCAAAAAGATGCAATCAGAGATGGTAACATCTTCTCTCTACAAGCAAAGGCTGGAGCACCAAAGAAGAAAACCAGTCAACAAAAGAGGGGAACAAAGAAACCTATGAAGTCTTCCGCACCCAGCATTGCAACAGGTGTGGAGTCTGAAAGAAGAGAGGAACTTTCTTGATAATGCTTGTTTTCATTGAGGAAAGCAAGTTTTACTGCTTCGTGTGTGGCAGCAGTTCCCATGAGGACATGGTATAACGCCAAGGGTGGTAGATGGCCACACGAAAACTGCAGGAACTGGGAACTGTGGAAATAAGAAATGTGTCTGTGAAACACACTTAACGTTTGCTTTTTGACATTACAAAGATTCATTGATGCTTGACATTTAATTAGCCCAATGTTCGATTACTTCACACTAATGAAGTCAAGTATACCCAAACAAAACAACTCTTTGTACTATCTTTATATTTGTGTGGTGCCTATCTGTATCGACTTTAACAACAACTCTGTTTACGTTTGTTGAAATAAAGCAAATGATAGATTGGTTAATAAATGTGTGTCTTGTTATATGTTGTTTTTTTTACAGTGTTTGATGTATTTTTTTTCTTCCTTATCTACACATTATCTGTGTGTATTGTTACAGTTGACGTTAGTATATTTCTGTCCTTACTTGATTTTTGTGTGCATGTTACAGATGATAAAACCGACACAATCATATTTCTTCACTCCAGGAAATTTCCGTTGTAAGCAAGTCGGAGTTGAAACACACACTCAGCCAATGTACAAATAGCTACATTCACCCACACACATACCACCCACACGCTCCCACACTCATACCACACACACACACATACACACATACGCAAATGTCAACCGAATAATGCAAGACATCTCAAACAGACAGCGAAAGAAATAAAGGTAAAAATAAAATTTTCTCTGAAAACATATTTTTATTCATTTTTATTATATGAAATTAACAAATTTGGAAATGAATGAAACGATTTCAATTAAATACCTATATTATCAAACATAATAATCCAATCCGTTTACTAAATAAAGGGCATGAGAGACACGATATCTTAATCGATCTCATTGGTTTGTTTGTTTGTTTGTTTGTTTTATTATCTTCTTCATCAAAATGATAAGACCCCCCCAAAAAATAAATAAATAAATCTCATTGGGGTTAAACCATAAAGCACTATGTCCAGGTACTGTTTATTATTATCTGGCAAAAAGAAGTAAGTCCATGTGTCGTTCACAATTATTTCGAAAAAAAGCATAATAATATGACAGATAGCAGTAAGTCCATGTATTGTTCAAAATAACCTGGCAGAAAGCAGTAAGTACACATACTGCGCTCTGCCAGAATATTTAACAACACTGTGTTTTCAGAATAATTTGGTAGAAAGCAGCATGTCCAGTTACTGCTCTCTGCCAGATTATTTAACAAGGTTCTGTCTCCAGAATAATATGGCAGAAAGCAGTATGTCCATTAAAACCGTTATTTTTCTTAAAATAAATGCTTCTCTTTTCTGATTTTCTTAATTTAAATGCAAATCAATGCCAGACATCAGAAAATACTCACCGCATGACGAAAGCAATTGAACTTCGAAAGATATAAATGCAAACACAAAAAGTCGATTTTCTCGAAAGTTAGTTTTGTGGACTTGCTTCCTTCTGCCAAAACACGGCAGGATTCCAACAGAATAAGCTCCAAGCAGTGTAAGGGAGGCAACAATTCATTAATAGTCCTTTTCCTGATTGTTGTAGAAAACAGTGTTAGCTCCCTCTAATTGTAGCACCTACCTATAGCGCTGCAGGGCTTTCTATTCACCACTGTGTCCACTAGTATTACTTGTAGCGTCCCCTTCCATGTTAAAAGGCCACCCTCTTTCAAACAACAGTAGTCAATGCCAGACGAACGTTGCAAGCGTACTCTAAAATGAAAATATTAGAGGTTTTTCCACCTTAGTTTCGCACACTATGTGGAGCCTACATACTGCGTCTTTCGAAAGTAGAGGTACGCGTTTGCGCATGTCAGTATGAAACCGTTGTGTGTTGGCACTACGCTATAGCGTAGCCAAGTACAGGAAGAGTCTGACACTACGCTATAGCGTAGCCAAGTACAGGAAGAGTGTGACACTACGCTATAGCGTAGCAAAGTACAGAAAGAGTCTGACACTACGCTATAGCGTAGCCAAGTACAGGAAGAGTGTGACACGACGCTATAGCGTAGCCAAGTACAGGAAGAGTCTGACACTACGCTATAGCGTAGCCAAGTACAGGAAGAGTGTGACACTATGCTATAGCGTAGCCAAGTACAGGAAAAGTCTGACACTACGCTATAGCGTAGCCAAGTACAGGAAGAGTCTGACACTACGCTATAGCGTAGCCAAGTACAGAAAGAGTGTGACACTTTATTGGTGGGCGGGTGCAGAGAACACTTACTGTACATCAACCAGGCTTTGGAGGTGCTCATCATCATCATCATCGTCATCATCATCATCATCATCATCATCATCATCATCATCATCATCATCATCATCATCATCAGCAGCAGCAGCAGCAGCAGCAGCAGCAGCGTCATAAGCATAATTCACCCTCGATCTCCTCCTCATCATCATCATTATCATCATCATTATCACCTTCTTTAGAATGAAGATGGTGATATTATGATTGTTTTGTCCATGTATAAGGCTCAGCATCGTCCATGTTATCAGCATGCTCAGGGCGCACAGGGGGAACACATTTGGGCTTGGGCGTGGAGAGGAGTAGTAGAGTAGGAATATAAGACACCTGTTTCGGCTGTTGGTAGTCATCGCCACACTAAATTAAAAAGGACTCGTTTACATTTTTTGTTTACAGTGGCGGGATGAACTGGCGAAGATCGGAGACGGAGTGTACTTCAACGAACCAGCGCAAGACCTGCCGGACTGGAAGGTCCAGTTCTGGGTCAACGCGGACAACTACGACCGCCTTGTGGAGACCAAGAAAGAATGGGACTCCAACAACTTCTTCTGGTGCCACAACTGTGTGGCCTCTGACCCCAACTCCACCTATCAACAGGTACATTTGTGTTATTACCGTTATTGTCGTTATCGACACCGTTATTGCTGTTGTTATCGTTGTTGTTTTTAGGAGATCAAGCAGAAGTTGCACTTGTACCATCATCATCATCATCATCATCATCATCATCATCATCATCATCATCATCATCATCATCATCACTTGTATCTTCATCATCATCATCATCATCATCATCATCATCATCATGAGATGAACAAGAAGAAGAAATAAGCGGCACAAGAAGCGGCATCGTAATCATTATATCAGTATTATCAGTGGTAGTAGCAGCAACAGCAACAACAACTATGTTACTTCGCCACCACAATCGTCATCAACTTCACCACCATCCTCACTATCATCATCGTCGTCATCATCGTCATCAGCTTTCAATACTATCATTGTCTATTACAGGTGGACACGTCTACAGCATCCTATGAACATGCTGGACTTGCTACTTTGCTGCTGGCTGTCCTAGTTCAGCTAGTGGTTACAACAGCATAGAACTCCGTTCAAGACCGGAGACGTGTTCGTCAAACATTGAGTAAACCGTCGTAAACTGGGTCTAAATTTATTGAAAACAACAGAGTGAAATTCAACCTAAAAACCGTTTTTAAAACACGCAGGATTTATTATATTTGTTTGTGGACTTTACAAAACGATAAAAATATTTATAATAGTAGTATCATGTAATACTTTCAATAGTATTTCTAAGTTGTTTTAAATGAAGACAGTCATATTCGCTATCTAAAATAATGAGCACAACATATAGGTTTCTTACAATGCAATAGGCCTACTAATTTAAAACACACACGTACACACACACACACACACAAACACACAGAACGTTCTAGGTCCTATTCCCCCTCTGTCCTGGGTGGCGCAGCTCTTACGGCTGTCGCGCTTTCCCCGAGAAGATAACTCCAATTTCGCCAGCTTGGATGACGAGTGTAATCCAAATCATAGCCCACGCACACAAATTACAATATATATATATTTTATAAAGCTATATTTTCCCCGTTTCTCACTCAGCTGTACAGATCGACTACTTTTGATAATAATCACATGCCTTCCCCTTGTAAATGATGTACCTACATGTTGCCAGTCTCTTTCGTTGTGTTCAGTCATAACAAGCTTGCTGTATTGTTCTCTGTGTTGTGTAGAAGTAGTGTGGTGGTTTAAAAGGATTCGGTGTGTGTACATGTATGTGTTGGTGTGTGTGTGTGTGTGTGTGTGTGAGGGTGTGTGTATGTGTGTGTGCGTGTTTACACGGCGTTATTTGGACAAACTAGTGAACATCTACATAACTTGTTTTGAGAGCCCTCGTTGTTTTGACGGCAGTGTTAGGACTGTGTTAGGGTTAGGGTAATGGTTAGGTTTAGCGTTAGGGTACTTAAAAGTCCTTAAAGAGGGGGACGAAATATGACCCATTGTCAACAAGCTTTAACATACTTCCACTACTCCTACAACAACAATTACTACTACTACAACTACTACTGCTACAACTGCAACAACTTGTACTATTTCTCCTACCATTACTACTACTGTACCGTGATTTCGTACTTATCAGCTACACCAGAAAGAAATGTAAAACGTTATACATCAATATAATTGTTAAAAATAAATGAGGTGGAACGAAAATTCATTGCAAACAATGTTTTTTGAATGTTGTTGTTATTGTTGGTGGTGGTGGTGGTAGTGGAAGTGGTGGAAATGGTGGTAATAGTATGTTATTATCTGTCTTATTCTATATTTATTTTGTCTTTGCCCTTGAGAAGGAGAGAGAGAGGGAGAGACAGAGACAGACAGACAGACAGACAGACAGACAGAGAAGAATGAAGAAATTGGAGGTAATGAAAGAAAGGAAAAGAAGAAAACAAACATCGCCATCATCATTATTAGCAACAATAATAGCAACAACTTCAACAACGGCATCAAGAAAGACAGAAATAAAGATCTAAAGAAAGATAAAAAGTCATTCAACAGATGAACACACGACATAACAACTAACAACAACTGCTGTCTGTCCTGTTTATTAGCAAAAGAACATTGACGTAGACACAATGCTCCTGTATATTAGCAAAAGAACAATGACGTATGCACAATGCTTCTGTTTATTAGCAAAAGAACAGTGACGTAGGCACAATGCTCCTGTTTATTAGCAAAAGAACAGTGACTTAGGCACAATGCTTCTGTTTATTAGCAAAAGAACAGTGACGTAGGCACAATGCTCCTGTTTATTAGCAAAAGAACAGTGACGTAGACACAATGCTTCTGTTTATTAGCAAAAGAACAGTGACGTAGACACAATGCTTCTGTTTATTAGCAAAAGAACAGTGACGTAGGCACAATGCTCCTGTTTATTAGCAAAAGAACAGTGACGTAGGCACAATGCTCCTGTTTATTAGCAAAAGAACATTGACGTAGGCACAATGCTCCTGTTTATTAGCAAAAGAACAGTGACGTAGGCACAATGCTCCTGTTTATTAGCAAAAGAACAGTGACGTAGGCACAATGCTCCTGTTTATTAGCAAAAGAACAGTGACGTATGCACAATGCTTCTGTTTATTAGCAAAAGAACAGTAACGTAGACACAATGCTCCTGTTTATTAGCAAAAGAACATTGACGTAGGCAAAATGCTTCTGTTTATTAGCAAAAGAACAGTAACGTAGGCATAATGCTCCTGTTTATTAGCAAAAGAACAGTGACGTAGGCACAATGCTTCTGTTTATTAGCAAACGAACAGTGACGTAGGCACAATGCTCCCGTTTATTAGCAAAAAAACATTGACGTAGGCACAATGCTCATGTTTATTAGCAAAAGAACAGTGAGCATGCACAATACTCCTGTTTATTAGCAAAAGAACAATGACGTAGGCACAATGCTCCTGAGTTTATTAGCAAAAGAACAGTGACGTATGCACAATGCTCCTGTTTATTAGCAAAAGAACAGTAACGTATGCACAATGCTCCTGTTTATTAGCAAAAGAACAGTGACGTAGGCACAATGCTTCTGTTTATTAGCAAAAGAACAGTAACGTATGCACAATGCTCCTGATTATTAGCAAAAGAACAGTGACGTGGGCACAATGCAAAGCTCAAGTGAACACGGCAAGGCTTTGTCCACTGCCGGTATTGTCAACATTTTCTGCAATGGAATTAATCAACAACTGCCAGCATTCACAATAACAAATTAGAAAAGTCAAAGAGTTTGACTATATACACTAGAAAAGAGCTATTTTAGATGAAAAACAACAAAAAGAGTAAACTTTAGTGCGAAAGCTCTTCATGTAGACATCATGAGTCAAAACTAAACTACAGTCAAATACCAAACAATACACAACCAAACTGAAATGTTATAACCGAGATGATTTATATAAAATATGTCATAGCTCAACATTCCGATTCAGTATTCACTTAATACTATATCCAGTTATTGTTCTAATTTCTTCTGCTTATGACCTAATGGCTTTTTAATGACTTTTTTGTTTAATGAACAACAGTAATTATCGAGAATAACAACTCCCACATCAAAGATTTCTTAAATGGATACCAACAAGCAGTGACAGCATACTATGGTTTAGGACATAGAAGTTCTGAACATGAAACAAATACTAAAGGAAAACTTGGTTTTCAAAAATACTTTCTTGATGATTCCAACTGATAGTGACCATACTTACATAAGCCTGACCTTCAGAGGACCTTGACCTTCAGTGACCTTACCAAATCTTTGGTTATATAGTTGAATTGGGTTCTCAGATATTGCAAGTTTTGCACGTCCAGACGACGGACAGACAGACTGGTGGAGAGGGGGGGAGGGGAGAGCGGAAAATTAGTGCAACAATATACATGAACTCGAATTGCTCAAACATGAACTCTTTATCAGTGATGTCAACACAGGAAGAAAAGAATTCAGGCCATTAAGTAACAAATCAATACAGCTATGATTGTTCAAACATCAACTGATAAGGAAGCGAATTCAGAAACTAAGATAACTACATCAGTGAGAATTGGCATATAATTAAACATGAACAACTTTCATTATGCAAACAACAAATCTGTATCCCTAATGTTAACAGAGAGGAATAAATTCAGTTATTACAATACAACACAATACAATACAATACACCATAACACAACACAATACAATACAACATAACACAATACAACACTACACAATACAATACAACACAATACATTACAACACAATACAATACAACACAATACAACATTACACAATACAATATAATACAACACAATACATCTACACACATACCCATATGTGTCCAGACACACTAAATATCCGTCAATACAATGTATAAGTAAATTAATACATAATAAATACACACAATAATAACATAACGATAATCAAATTAACTTGCACATACACGCACTCATAATACATAATGAATAGATAATGAATACATAGAATATACGTATTTATATGTAACAATATATACATCGATGCAGAATAATCAACATTCATTAAATTGAACGCACCCATGTACTTGCATACACACACTTAGCCTTAACCCATCACATGCCACATGCACTATAAAAGATTATCAACCCATTAATAGTGATAAATATGACTAAAACATCTAAAAGATTGCATACAATGATCAAAATAAATATGAACGTTAAAATTTCAGTTCAACATACAAACCGGTTTAGCTGATTCGAAAATAGAGTTAGCGATTGTTGAGGATTGAGATCGCACTAGGGATGAAAGAGTTCTTGTGTCATTATAGCGAACAGTATTCGAAGCCTTCGGACCTGACGGCAAGTACTGAAAATAATGATTCAGGGAAGGGAAGTGTCGCAATTGATGCGATTTGCCTTTTCCCTAGTGGCTGTGGTTTAGCTCAACTTACTGAAAATCAGACAGTAGTCACAAATTGCCTATTCAGTCTGAAAGATAAATAATGTACCTAGAGTAGAACGACTGTGTGTACTCTGTGTGACTTAGATGAAAATGGTGACGAGTTTCATTATTTATTTACATGTAAAAATTCTGTGCTGATAGAAAACAGGACCTTTCCTTTACCTAAATACTTGTGGACCCATCCAGAGGTCTTTAAATGTAACAAGCTGATGAACACTAAATCAAAGAGCAGATTGCTAAATTTAGCACTCTTTGTTGGAGTTTGATGTCACTATTTAAAGAATGTGCATTCTCTTTTGTCTTCTTCCGTGAACCCTCTTGTTATTATTTCAAATCTGTGATGCATACATATTGGTGTTATTTTTTTCCACTTACTATATTTGATGTGATGGATAATATCCAAATTTCTTTTCAAACCGAGCCAGTGAAACTTTAAAACGGGTGTTTGACATTTTAGAGATTTGTCTTGTGATGTCTATGGACCAGTCTTTTTTGTGCCGTTCATTGTCTTTTTTCTTGTACTGTGAGTGCAAAGTAACAGAATAACCTCTCTCTCTCTCTCTCTTTCTCTCTCTCTCCCTCCCCCTCTCTCTCTCTCACAGACACACACACACACACACATACACAATATTTAATATTTAACCCACACCCACCATGACTTAACACAGAGGTGATGACAGACAATCTTTCCATCGTTCAGTTCCGCTGTCTTTCCTACTACACGTGCTGAATAAAAATTCAGTCCAAGAGTAATGAAACAATTTAGCAACACTAGTTTATAACACACGGCGATACATGCACTGTCACGTGCAGCATTCAACAATCTTACAGAGATGACAAATCCAGTTAAGTTAGTTCTGCCTTTGAAACAAAGGGCCATAGCATGCACAGGCACAAAGGGCCATAACATGCACAGACACAAAGGGTCATAACATGCACAGACACAAAGGACCATAACATGCACAGACACAAAGGGCCATAACATGCACAGACACAAAGGGCCATAACATGCACAGACACAAAGGGCCATAACATGCACAGACACAAAGGGCCATAACATGCACAGACACAAAGGGCCATAACATGCACAGACACAAAGGGCTATAACATGCACATACACAAAGGGCCATAACATGCATAGACACAAAGGGCCATAACATGCACAGACCCAAAGGGCCATAACATGCACAGACACAAAGGGTCATAACATACACAGAGACAAAGGGTCATAACATGCACAGACACAAAGGGTCATAACATGCACAGACACAAAGGGCCATAACATGCACAGACACAAAGCAACAGAGATGAGGAAGATCTGGGTACAAAGGACAGTTCATTCTTTCACTTCTGTGGCTTGAGTGGCGGTAACGTACCATACAGGTTCGTAGTCAGGGTCCGTTAAGTCTGAGAACAGAATGTAGTTGGTCATTCTGTCAGTCAAACCAAGCTGGTACACATCTCTCTCATACCCCCGACGGACATTGAGGCAGTGTGAGATAACCAGGCGACACGAGGACACCAGACTGCGAGGTGTGGTGGCCATCTCCCTCAGGTAGGGTATGAACGTGGTGAATCTTTCCATCAGCTCGTCGTGCCGTTCTCGGTATTTGTCCTTTATAAAGCGTATGTATTGCTGCCAGACATTTCGCGGTCTCTGATCTCTCTTTGTCAAAAGATCAAAGAAATCAAGACAGTCCTTGTATATGTGGAACAGCTGTGAATAGCAACAGGATCCTGACTCATACAGCATGTGTGCCAGTATGAAGGGTGAACTCATTACAGCTGAAAGTAGAGGTGATGTTATTGGACGTTTTTGGAAGTTCCCTGTTATCGGTGAAAATATGAAATCATTCAGGTAATTTTTCAATGGTTGATGTGTTCCTGTCAGTGCAGGTTGGTGTGTGCTGAAACCCAGTCTGATGCATTCTGCTACCATCCTCTGTGCACAGTGTTTATTTATCACAGCGTACAGCAACACAGACTGGCCATTCTTTGTCACACGCAGTGGGTTAACTCCCCTGACCACCTGGTGGTACAGGAACTCTGGTCTCTTGTCCAACGCAATGGCGTGTAGAGTTGTCTCACCTCTCTCATTCACTACTTTAGCCTGATCAGGACACCACATCAGTGTGTGATGAATTACATCTCCATAGCGACCGCTTATCAAGGATTGGAGTGGTGTCACATGTCTAAATTTCTTGTTTATGTTTCCATGGTACTCAATAACCAACTTTGTAAGATCCATCTGCTTTGCTTCAATAGTTCTATTCAACAAACTACGGTGATCTCTATCAACCATATTGGTATCACCACCTCGGACCACTAAGGCTTTCACAGTCTTCCAGTCTTTCTTCCTGGCTGCCCTGTTGAGAGGTGTCTCTCCTTCATCGTTTTTCATGTTGATGTCAGCGCGCTGTTCCTGACAGTAGTCCACCACGTCCCACTGACGTAGTTCTATGCCTGCTAGCAGAGCTCCATCACGATGTCTGAGTCCTGTCTGGTCTTTCTCTTCTATCAAAGGTTTGACTGCCTGCAAGACGCAACGGCTGATCGCTTGATGGAACAGCTGTTCCCGTTCCTCTTCAGAAAGGTGATAGTGTTGCATGGTGCTGATGCATCGCCACACTACACTGCCTTGCCTCCTCTCCATGGCACGCTCCATCACTTCTCGTCTTTTGGCGTCGTCCAGGTCGTATTCCATCATCCTGGCCACAAGCAGCCACTGATCCTCCTCCATCAGCTTTGGCAGAACATCCAGACACAAGTGGACACTGACACCGTGATCTAGCAGTGCTCTGCACACACCCCACTGGAGTTGTCTCACCATGTCAGTAAACAGTGAGTCCCTCTGCGCCTGCTTCATATCAATTTTAATCAACTGCAGCACCACGTGCCATGCTTTGTGTTCTAGGGCGGCTTTCAGTGTGATTTGTATCAGTTGGTGTCTGATCTTACCGTTCTGGTAATGCAGACTTGGCATGACAACACGCCACAAACAGGACTTTGCTGCTTTGTAGGCCTGTCGACTTGAAACGTTAGACATTTGCTGTTCTAGTGCCTTCAGCCGTTGCCATCTCTTTCCTAAAGCCAGACGTTTTGCCGGGTCTCTGGCTGTCTTTGTGCTGATCATGGCGTTCTCCACCACTTCTCTCAGATCAGTGACGTCCACTCCCCGTTGAAGCATGTGACCAACAGTGGCCCAGTCAGCGAACATGGCCAGCCGGTAGTATACCCACATCAGCTCTATCTCCGTCAGGCCGTGGTCAGACAGCAGCAACATGATGCGCCATTGCTTCTCTTTGTAAGCCTCTTTCACTGCCCACCAACGCTGGTCGTCATACAAAGTGTGGTCTGCCCACTGCTTGACAATGCTCCACCGTCTCTGATCCACAGCTTCCTGCAACAACTCACGACCAACTTGCTCCCACACATGACACAGACAGACCTGGCTGATCTCATCCCACCTGTCTTCTTTCATTAAAATCATAACACATTCACTCAGTTCTTCTTGTGAAAGGTCACTCAGATTCACAGCAAAAGATAACAACGTGTCTGTAATTCGTAACTCTTCCAATGACACCATCAGAACAACAGTTTTTTGGTCTTCTGAAAGTTGACTCCAGTCGACATATGTAGTCAACAGTGTGCTTGTGTTATGAGGCATGAACAATTTCACTGTCTCGCTTGAATGTTGAAGTTTTCGTTGTTGAATGGTGTGATATGTAAATGTTTTCCACTTGTGAAGTGTGGTGATGACAGCGCCCTTCTTAATACTCCCCGTCGCAATGTCCCACCATTTTTCTGCCAATGCTCTGTCCAGCACTCTGTTCAGTTGTTCTCCGTCACAGTGTGGTATGATGACTGCATAAACATTATCAGTTGCATTTTCTATGACTGTATCAACTGCAACTTTCTTTTGCTGTTTGTCACTAACATCTTCCCTCAGCACCGCGACCACAGTGGACCACCATCCTTGTGTCAGTGCTCTGTTCAGTAATCTGTGCCTTTGCTCTCTGTTACAGTGTTGTATGATGACATACGCCGTGAAACTGTCAACCTCAACCTTTCTATTTTCAATGAAGGCGTCTACAGCTCGGAGTCTGTTTCTTTTGGGCACGACGTTACCATAGTAATTTAGTATATTAGCTACCCTAGGCCACTCATGTCCTTTCTCTGCATTATCTAAATCTTCTGTCAAGCTCTCCATGTTGAATACAAGTTCTGTCAAGCTCTCCATGTTGAATACACTTTAACAATTCCTACCTGTAAATAACGCAATACTCTCTCAAAGGTGAATTGTAAATACACACTGCACACAATAAAATTCTATATTCTAAAGTAAAAGGAACATAATCTGAGTATGAAGTAATATGTATAAAATCGGACTATAAAATATAAAACTAAATAAGCAGAAAAAAGGAAAAAGAGATGGGAGATAACTTCTAGGTAGTTCTCTCTCTCTCTCTCTCTCTCTCTCTCTCTCTCTGAATTACATCATGTTTTGCGACAGGCAAACTGCATGTCAGTTTGTATAGGGGTTCGAAATTGTGAATTTTAAAAAAGAATTATGGAAAAAACAAAAACAAGCTTCAACATTTAAAGCTACAGACCCAAGCATATTTTCGAGTTTCACACACTCATATACTTTTACAAAATCAGGTATAAAGTTTAAAGACTAAAAAAAATTGTTTAGGAAAAGCCTTAACATTAAGAATGTTAGACATCAATGAACTGTACAGATCTGTAATTACAGTATAACATCCACACCACTATACACTGTCACTGTGTAACTCCTTGTCATCAGATTCAGGTCTGATATACAGGTTGTGATCCACAATGACCACTGTACAAGATGAAAAGATCAATATTGAACTGTGTTACGTGATTAGATTAGATTAGATTAGATAATCAATCTTTATAGAGTCCAGTGGACTGCTAAGAGCCGAATCAGGACCACACAAAACTGTTACGTGTCATAACAAAGCATAATGCGGTGTCCAGGGCTATAAAGAATTACACTTATTGTCAATTAACCACAGGGTGGGGAACAACTCATTGAGAAAAACTCTGAAAAGGCCGGGGTCCAGGGGCCGCCTAGGCCCCTGCGGGGTCAAGGGGCAGGGCCCTTGTAGGGGGTCCAGGGGGGGCAAAGCCCCCCTGAAAATGTGCACGTTTTTAAGCCATACCAAGAGTGGCATAGTAACAGTGCAGTAAATGTATAGTGAACTGAACCAACCAAATATGAAAGAAAAGTAATAATTATTAGAAAAAGCTTGAACAAACACAGGACCACACACACTTGTGTTTTATGACAATAAAATTTCGTATTCGTATTCACACACACACACACACACACATACGTTCAAAACTATAATAGTGGGTTTATGTTCAAAACAAGGCAAACTGGGTTCCATCCTTTCCCTTCATTACAGACCATTCCTATTCACTCAACGGATACAATAGCCTCTTGTAAGGTTATCTGTCACAACCGTTTTCATTTTTGACAAAAACAAAAGGAGAAATTGCGCTATGAAATAGTGGGTTCATTTGATACCAGTGGGTTTTTACACATGCATATTGGACATCTGGGTTTCTGTGGAAAAACTGGGTTTATCACACACACGGACACAACCAAAACGTATAAATGGCCAAGGTTGCATTTGCAAGATTTTCAGTACGTGAGTGCAGTACACTGACACTTTTAGTTTAATTCAACTAATGAAACAACTTTTACTATTGCTCAAAATTTCCTCCGATTTTGTTTTTATAATTTCAATTACAATATATTCAGTTGATATATAGGCTACTGTATAGAATTAGAGCTGTTATTGAAGGATAGACTTTTGCCATTTACTATAAGACCTGGGCGGTAGCTCAGTGGTTAAAGCATTGAATTGAGAACCGAAAGGTCTGAGGTTGTTACAGTGCACCTCTGGAAAGGTCAGTGCATGACCCTCTTTTTCTCCCCATAGCCCAAAAAATAAATTATTAGCTGGTGTCAGTAAAAATCAAAAAGAAAAATTCGGCATTAAGCAAACAATTTTGTCATATTTACTTTGCTTACATTTACTTTGTATTGTATGGTTTTAAAGTTTTTTTAATTTGAATCCAGACTGGAAGATCTGCAAAAAAAAGATATCTTATCGTTCTCAAATGTTAACTGTTGATAATTTTTTCATGTTCAATTTATTACTTTACTTCCAGATTTAAATCAAATCATTGAAGAAAAGGCAAGAAGGAGAAAGAAGAAAAAGTATGAGGAGTATGAAGAAGAATTAATAGAAAGAATGAGGAGAAGCATGGAGAAAAAGCATAAAATCTCCATAGGAAAAGAAAGAATGAGAAGGGTGGAAAAGTATACAAATCTTCATTGGAAAAAAAGAGGAATGGAAAAATAAAAAAGCAGAGAATTGGTAATGTAAAACAAACATATGAACAACATAACACAGACATAATTTGTTAACATTTTTATTTTGAAAGTGTCTAGTAGAGCATAATTTGTATATATTATTATTACTTTTTTATCAACTTCATTTAGTTAAGTTATACATAAATTGTTTATGGTTTCCGTTACGTTAATATATTCTGAATAAGGATCAATTGAGTGCAACCACTTATAATTCGTTTTTTTTCCAGCACCTCAAAGGTATAATAAAACCATGTGAAGAGCAGAATATTATTATATAGTCATTAGTCTTGACATTGCTTTTTGATGAACAAGAACCCCGAGAATAACATATGTATTAACTTGGCAAAGAAATATAATTTGGTACTTTGCCAGATTAATCCACGCTTTCTCTTAAGTTTAAGACAGAAATCTACTACATAACAAAACGGGCCTAAAAACTAGTCTACACAATACAGAGCAGTAAATTTCCATTACTTAATGACAAGTAGCACCTCAAAAAGCTTTGAACATGATGAACACCATCAATCACTGGAAAGGCAAGTCCATATGACTCACATGCTCCTTATGGAACTCCCAATAAATAACACAAAAATGAGATGCCAGAAAAAAAAGTTAAATGATTGAAACGGTGGGTTTAAAATGCAAAGTAATACAAGCTTTGATATTTCGATGCTCTTGACCTTGACCTCAAGCTATAAATGCACTCATGTACGATAAAATAAATTACAGCAAAAGATTTTATTATTTTGGACATCTCCAATGACCTTCACCTTGGAGCAAGGTTGACAAAATATGCATGTGCGTCTCATTGATACCTATCATGCATCAAACAATCTGAAGTTTAGTTAATATTAATAACTTAGGATTAACAAGAAATTTTGTGGAAAATTGACATAGCTTGACTAACATTTGTTGAACCTGTGACCTTGACCTTGAAGTGTAGTCATTCAATCACTGATAATTTTCGAGGTCTCGTGTAATTAGCCACTTTAAAGTTTTGCACAGATGGAAGGCAGACAGACAGACAACATTAACTGAAGGTCCCGGGTTCAAGTCCTGGCCGGGCCATTGTGTTGTGTCCCTGGGAAAGACACTTTACTCCTGTTTTCCTTCTCCTTCGGATGAGAGTATAAACCGAGGTCTAGTCTGTGTCGCATGCATTCCATCATAACGGACTTTAAAGATCCTGACGCTCATGTCCTAGACGGGTGAGTGCCGGTAACAAGAACACACCCAGCATGCACTTGGTCCTTCTCCTCCATCCCTGGCTGCCCAGGATTGTGCTCAGTTGTCCGGGCGTCAGACCATGCGCCCAAAGGCTGCGGGTGGCGTCTCGGGCGGTTTGAGTTAGATCCTGTATCGGCCAGCGCCTTGATCCTTAGGCTAAGGCGCCTTACAAATGACGAACATTATTATTATTATTTAAACATGCAATTTTTTTACTATTTAGTAGGTACTCCAAGCCCTTCATTAGCTCTTGTCCGGTCGGCAGTTTTGACTCAGTTTTCACTTCACTTTCAACACTTATTATTAATGTAAAACTGCATCAAAACGAACAGTGGCTGTATTCAAATAAAAATTGAAAGCTTTATCTTTACATCTGTGTTGTTTTTAATGCATGTTTATGCGAAAGATTCCGAGAAAACAGCTTTTGAATACGCCCCTATCCGAGCGCTGAATGGCGGTGCGGAAAAAGTTGTCAGCGTCGTTTGCTGAGAGGGGCTCGTTTCAAAGTCTAAGCGCTTTGCGATACTTCATTGGATGGCCTAAAAATAAGAACCAATGAGAAGTTCGGATACTTAGCTTCATTTACATATAGGTATTGTGGGGCTCTCGTGTGTAAAAGTTTTGTTACGAGCCGAACAAAGTGGATAAAGCGGTTTTGATGTAAGTTTGATTTTAACTAGAAGTTTAAAACTTAGCAAGAAATAAAGAGCAGACTTTCCTTTATAAAACTAGGGTATTTATTAATTTGTGCATTACTGTATCGCGGAGCGCTTTGCCGTAGAAAAGCCTACCCAAACGGTGTTCGGGAATTCTTGCGGTCATGGCGTACTCGTAGGCCTGTTAAGCGACACGCGTGCTGAGCGTAGTAGCACACCAGTAGGCCTATAATTTGCCGGCGCGCACTGCGAATTTGATGATTTCCCAACTTTGAAGCACCAAAACGGCTGAACATTACATGGGAGAGGCCTGAAGAAAATTGGGCTTGGAGTATAACATATGAAGGGGTTACCTGTCAAAAATCAGCTTCCTGGTATCAATATTGGCTTCACTTTGAGACTCCAAAGTTGTCAATTTCTTCAATTCCAAAACGTTGCCCAAAAAACACCAACATTCGGCATTTTCAAACATTAATAACTTTTTACCTATTTGTCCTATGGGGAAAAAAAATATACCACTGTGTTCAGAATGAAAAGCTCTTTAAATCTATGTCAGTTTTGTGATGAGGAAATCATTTTTTAAAAATGGCTTTTGACTACCTATATTTAGGACTTGAATAGATTTGCAAACAAATTTGAATATATATTCTATATCTAAACTATTCATGGCACTTGGTTCACACCCTGGAGAACGGGGTAGCACTGATGGAAGCAACAAAGCTGATGATGGGGATGTTGTATGCATTTCGGTCTACTGGCTTTGACGCCTTTTTCTAGCTTGTTTCTTGACTGAACCTTCCGATGAATTAGAGTCTTTAGAATCCTCATGCTGCTCTTCAGCCCTCCTGCGAACAAGTAGCAGCATCAGAACATAGGGTTTAAACAACAGAACAAATTTAGCGGCATAAGAACATTTTCAAACCAAGGTATGAGGATGGTCAAAGGGTGGGGTGGTGGGCCTGGGGTGGGAGAAGGGAATGGAAGTTGAAAAGAGTAGAGGCTTGAACTGGCTCAACTACAAAAAGGGATTGACTGACAATACTGTCTACTGATTCATCAATGAAATATTATATTCTGGACTTTAATTTTCTTGTACATGAATGTACTACTCACCCTCTTTAAAGTGTAAAAGAAACAAGCAAAACACATTTAAAGTTTAGGGGGTAGAGGTTGGGGAAAAAAGGGCACAAAAGCCCGGAGGAAGTGGGACAGCATTTTTTCCCACTAACCACTTCGACACACTAGCTACTAGCAACCAAGTTATAAAATAGTTATAGAAACTCTTATGCTTACTAGCTACTCAGTAAATAATAATAAATAATAATACAGGATGCTATGTACGCGCCTTTCCCCAAGGCTCAAAGCGCGGCGATCTATACCAACATACACGCTCACCTGTCTCATTTACCCTCTCACACACCAAATACACATACATCACTCAAACAGGTGGTGTAAAGGCAGGGAGATCGCTATTAGAAGACGGAAGAAAATCGAATTTTTTATTTTTGAAATTTTTATATTGACTGCATCCTGTACCATTATTGAAGGGAGGGAGGAAACCGGAGTGCCCGGAGAAAATCCTCGGTGACCTCAATAGTCTCGTACCTAAGTCACATACGTTCGCCCCTTGCGGGAATCGAACCCGCGACCTTCGGCATAGGAAACCGGCGACTTATCAACTGCGCCACGAGGCCACCCCAGGAAAGCACAAGTACAAAGGTTCCTCAACATGCCTGTTTTTTAAAATCCAAAGCATACCTATACAACCTGAAAAGCCCAGAGCGAATTGTGTACATTATAATAATGTAATCTGCATTTTATGTGCCCCATTAACAACTGTAAAATTGAGCTAAAACTTTGATCTTATTCAACAAGGATGTCTAGCTCTGCCATGTACACTAATGTTCCCCCCCCCCCCATTCTCCTCCCTCATCCAAGCTCTCCTCACCTCCCCCTTTGCAATGTACAGGGTGGAGAACAACTGAATCAAGAAATCTCTGAAATCCGGCCGGGGCCCAGGGGCCAAGCCCCGGTATTCGCCCCCTGGAAGAAAATGACTTTAGGCAATTTTGAAAGTAATTTAGGGCCTCTCCTGAATTCAAAAAGCAGAAAGTAAACATCAATAGAAACAACAACCAAAAAAAAAAGAATGTTTTATGCACATGTCTTTCAAAAAAGTTAAGAATCTTGATTTGTAGGCCTAACAAAGTTTGAGGTCCACCACTGTTACACACAAACTCCACATTTCCAATTTTACTGGGCACACGTTTGTCTATTTTTTAGCTGTAAACAGGCAAGAATTTTTATAATTTTAGAGATATTTAGGGGTACGTTAGTAAAAACACCACATCTTAGGTATTAGTGACTAGTGTATAGATTTAAATGAAATAAAATGCAAAATGAACAGAAATAAATTCTTTTTTGATTATCTACCTTTTTATACTTCTCTTGTCATGTCTTGTTTTTTATTACTCCATGTGTATACAAAAAAAAAGCTTTAAAAAGTCCAAACAAGCCCCCTCCTCTTCTTCAGTGCACTTTCATTCCAGTCTGAAAGATCATATGCATGCACACTACTGACACTAATTGTCTAACTCTAATGTCAGTACCGATCTCTTCCTCCGACTCCAAGTCCATTTCTCTCACTTTAATGTCTAATAAATGGAAGCCTGTAAACTCCCCTTCATCAGTCGAAGAATCCAAACCATCCATTTTAGACACACACACAAGAAAATTTGGAAAAAAAATCGAAAAAACGAACGCATTTCACAACAGGAAAACCGGAAGTCAATTGCCGGAAGTCTCGCAATCTTTCAAACAACGCGAGAATATAACCACATGGTTGATACGGACGCTTTTGGACGTTTTGCCTGTTTAGAACTTCGGCCGCTTTTGGCCGCTATGCCCAATAAAGGGTAGCCCCTCAGCTTCTCACACTCGGAACTCAATTTTTTTTCTTCTCGGAAATGCAAATGCCTTCCGCGGAAATCCGCGGATTCGCGGAAAGTTCTCCACCCTGAATGTAGAAACAATATACCACCAACACCTTGTGTTAGCAGGTCACAGTTTGATCTGAGGCGTGGAGCTGCCAGTTGTTAACTGCTTTGCTGTGGCACCGATTTTATACAGCAATCAATGAGTGTTTTTTTCAAAGCGAACAACAATATTATAAAATTCAATAAGTACTGACACACAACAGCTGTCACCTGATGAGTACAATGAAGGCGATGAAGATGTTGATGGTGATGGAGTGGGACGTCTTCCTTCCAAACGCCTCCTGGGTCGTCGTCGGACTACAGCGACTTCTCCGCAACCGGATAAACTCGAGGCATAACAGGATGTTCTGGGAAAAAAAGGAATAACAGAATTTATTAAAATAATTATGCTTACTCAGAATTACAGCTAACAATTTGGGAAATGGAGTAAATGCAGATCTGAAAATGGTGCTCTAGCTATTAATGTAGACCCCACTGCAACAATGAGACAAATGACAGGGGTCTGAGACTGTTGGAGTTTGCCAGATACAACAATTTGATACTGGCAAACACGCTTGGTCTCCACAAAAAATCCAAATGTTAAGCAGTTTAATGCATCAATCAGTTTTCACATATTCTATTTCCCTTCATCCAAGGAAAACAGACAGGTGAACCATAAACCAAAAGCTATAACTTATGTAGGTAACGGCAGCCAGAATTTTGTATTTTACTGTTTGTTGCAACATGTGTTTTTTTAATTACATCAGAACACAAGGAAAATACAGAAAAATAAAAGTTGCAGTATAATAAACGGTACACGTTAAAATCTTATTGTTTTTTATTCTGATAACATTGCATTTTGCCTACTAAAATTGTTATTCTGCAAAAATATTTTTAAACATTTATTTAATCAATCTACATATGAATAAAATAACACATCAATACCTCCCTTATTTACTTCTTGTACTATCTTCACTGACCGTCTTTTTTGTAAATGAGAAAAAATGCAAGTTTTGAAAACCCCAGTGTGAACAAAGGAGACATACATTTCTCATGGTAACTGTTTCAATGTTCAAGAGACTTCACAAGACTCTTCATTAATATCAGATACAAGGACGCTTAAAATGCAGCAAATTTATTTTTGTGTTCTTCAAAAAGTAACAAACAAAAATGCAGACCCTGTGTTGACAATCGACCACAACATCCACATGAAAATTGATATGATTTTAAAAGTACAAAAGCACACCGAAAAAGCTTGAAATTTTAACAAGGGAACATTTTAAAGCCACATCCTAGAAGCACAAAATATAGATTAAAGAACAATTTACAGAGACAGAAGGACAAAATACAACTGAATAAAACGAAAAAACACGTACCTCCATCTTGCCAGCCGGCACGTAGCGTGTGGCGTTCCGAGTTACTTCCCCTGACAGTTGGAACACACATCGCGGAGTGTTAACTGGCTCAAACTCAAAGTTGACTCAACCGCAATTGTGGGTTTCTCGCTCAGACTTTGCGTATACACTTTTTTTGTTATTCCTATTGCAAAGCCGGTTTTAAAAAAACTGAGTTTCAGATTTTGGAACCCAGTATTTTTTTAAACCCAGTTGCACGTAAGTGTAACCTATGCATAAACCCACTGTTATGGTTAGGTACGTACACACACACACACACACACACACACACACACAAGCAAATACCACTAACCTTTACATTTTGCATAATAAATTATTCAACAACCGTAAGGAAAAAGGTATGTGTATAAATTAAAAATAAAAGTCTACCTGGAAGTCGGCCCTGCTGTTTTGTGGCTTTCATTGCGTGTTGATGCATTTTGGTCAGCATGTGCTCGACCAGCGTCGACAAGCCACGATTTGCGTAGCTCAGCTCCTTGTTGCAAAAGATGCATCGAGCTGTGCCACTCCTATCTATTTTCCGAAAGTAGTCACCGATTCGCTGGTCCTCGTCCTCAATTTTTGTTGTTTTGTTAATCCACTCCCACTTCCATTTATTGGCAATGGTCCCCTCTTCAAAAATATCCCCGCGCTGAACTATTCTGGACACACACGCCATGATAACAGCCGAAAACGCGTTCAACACCATTTCGCCCGCTCTAAGCAAGTCGCGTTTATGTTGTCGTAAGAATCAACAAGAGCGGGCGGGGAGATGTTGCACGCATTCAGTTCTAGTGGGCCCGTTCTAGCAATGAGAAAGTAAAAGGTGGACACGGATGGGTACTTGTAATAATAGGTCTACTGGATTCGGAAACGGACAAATTTTTTTTCCTCTGAACTCTTTTTTTTTTCCTCTGAAATGGCTGCCGATTTCCTCTGAAATCAGCGGATCCGAGGAGAGTTCCCCACCCTGTAACCAGTATAGTGTACATGGCCAGTAACAACGGAGATACCTTGTCCACAAGTATGTAGGACTGTAACAAAGTCATCTTGTTCATCATCAGGGCAGTGATCCCACTGGGGCTGATAAGAAGACACCTTGTTCATCATCAGGGTAGTGATGTCACTAGGGATGTAAAGAAGACACCTTGTTCATCATCAGGGTAGTAATACCACTGGGGCTGTAAAGAGGACACCTTGTTCATCATCAGCGTAGTGATGTCACTAGGGCTGATAAGAAGACACCTTGTCCATCATCAGCATACAGATGTGTCCAAAGCCTGAAAGTCAGAAAATAAATTTCTTTCTAAATCAAATTATTAAAATATTAATTAAGGAAGAACAAGATGTAAGAAGAAATAAAGAAAGGAAGGAAGGAAAGGAGGAAGGAAGGATCAAACTAGATAGAAAGAATGAAAGGAAAACAAGATGGTAAGTCATTTGACTATGTATACATTTCAGACCCTGGCACACACAGCTGAAAATCCTCATTTTCAAAATTGTTTTTATCCATGTGTCGTGACTTGGCGTTATCCTAGTGAAGCAAACTGAAAACATGGCATGATGAACCACTGTCTGAACTATCTGGATGCGCTTGTTGCAATCAAAACAGATTCAACTGATTTTGACAAAAAAATGGTAACACTTTTAAAAAAAAAATAATATAACGGACTATAGCAACCTTGAAAAGCAAAGGTCAAGGACATGAAAGAAGAGAGATGTTTAAGGATTTTGCGCAGTAAAGATAAACAAAATCACCCCAGTCATTCTTGAGATAAGGCAAACAAATGTCTTTTCAACGAAAAAGTGAAATTCAGAATGACTGGCTCATAAATTGATTACTTGACCGACAACCCAAATGCTACTCTATGACTGGCCATGAGATGAAGTACTTGTATAGCAATCTCAGCAAAATCGGTTTAGCTGGTCTTTAGACATTGAACAACACACGATATAAAAATAATGTGACGCCAGTGACCCTGGCCTCTGCTGTGGAGCAAATATGACGTCACGGAAGGCTGATGGCCATTATCCTAGGTCATATTCCTATGAAGTTTAATTACAATCTTGTTAGTGGTTTTGATATATGGTGCGCATCGAACGACAGGACGATCGACTTTTGACTCGTTTTGATTCCGGACGATTTGAAAGTAGGTCACAAAAAGACGAAATACAGAGAAGTAACGAAACAAAGCACATAAATACAGGACTACGAGGTCATAAAATCGAGACAAATATCAGACATTAGACAAGGACAGTACAATAAATAGATCAATATTATTAATAAATAATTAAATAGAGTAATTCTTTTCATACGCATACATTAATTAAAAAACCACACAGTAAATAAATGCATTAGGTTTGGATGAATAAATTAACAAACACCACCACAGCAACAACAACAACACAAACAAATAAATAAATGAATACCTTTGCATCAGCTGGATACACCATCACAGCCTAGGTCAGAATCAACCTGGACATCATGGACCTGTGGAGTGTCGTGACAGCAGCCCTGTCACACCATGTTACAGTGGTCGGACTCAGCCTCTGTGCACACAATCACACACAACGTTAATGGAGTTGTTTGTTTATTAACATCCATAGAGGATACATCTACATATCTGTTATTTAGGAAAGAATTTTCTTCATATCGGTATATCAATTAATCAGTAAATCCAGCAAACAAAGAGAGAAGATGGGCCATCCCTCAAAGCTGGCCATGGCAAAAGTGAGGTTTCTCTTTCACATGATTGAAAGCTTCCATCTCTATCATTCTGCTGACCTATTTGAATGTTTACCTACCTACCAACATACCTGTTTATTTATCTATCTATCTATCTATCTATCTATCTATCTATCTATCTATCTATCTATCTATCTATCTATCTATCTATCTATCTATCTATCTATCTATCTATCTATCTATCTTATCCTATCCTATTCCGTAACTCGAAGGTCGTTGGGGTACCACAGATGATCGTTTAATCAGCGTACTCCATCTTTCTCTGTTCTAAGCAACCCCCATGGCATCGCTCAGTGTCAAGCTAGTCCATTCTTGAATGTTGTCCTCCCACCTCTTTTTCTCTCTCCCTCTTCTTCTGCCTTCTTGCACCGTGCCTTGCAGGATGGTCTTTGCAAGGCCTGATGCTCTGGTGACGTATGGTCTTTGCAAGGCCTGATGCTCTGGTGACGTGGCCATGCCATCGGAGTTTCCATTTCTTCACCACTGTGAGCATGTCATCATGTTGTCCAATGGCTTGTGTGATGGTCTGTCAGACTTCGTCATTGGTGATGTGCTGAGTATAGCAATTGCCCAGAAGACTTCTGTAGCATCTCATCTCCATGCTTTGTATTCTTCGTTGCAGATCTGCTGTGAGGGTCCATGTTTCGCAAGCATATCTGTTTACTCAACTCAACTCTCTCTCTCTCTCTCTCTCATCTTTCAATACTAGCTACTTGTGTAGGCCTACATTAGACCAGCATCAGTCTTTCAGTCCTCTGTTAATTTGTCTTCATGTTAACAGATTAGAAGTAGTAGTAGTGGTAGTAGTAATAGTAGTAGTAGTAGTAGTAGTAGTAATAGTAGTAGTAGGCCTAATAGTAGTAGTAGTAGTTGTTATGTAGTAGTAGTAGTAGTAGTAGTAATACTACTACTGCTACTACAACAAGGATAAATCAATTCAAAGTGCATACAGACAACACTGGTTCATTTACTGGTTGATTTGTGTTTATACACTACTCTCTGTCCATCTCTACATTTTATAACGTGCGTGCGTGCGTGCGCGCGCACACACACACACACGCACATTATACCTCAGGAAATTACGTGCATTAAATAACAGGCCAACAATATTCAGGCGTAGGCCGAATGTGGCTAAAAATCGACTGTGGAAATTCCCAAACTTAGAAATCCAGTTATTTTTATTTCTACTTTAATTGTAGTAGTTCTAGTAGGCTACATGCAGCAAGTGTTAACCTACTATATAATAAATAATAATAAGAAGAATATTTGTATAGCGCTTTTTCCTATGAAACTTAGGTTTAAAGTGCAATTCTCACACCCAAAAAATAAATAAATAAATAAATAAATAACAATAATAACGATTAACAGAATGAATATAAAAAGGGACACATCAAAGAGAGAAATATGAATATGCAGATGTGGGTTGGGTGATTGTTATGAAGTATTGCCGTTATTACACAAAAAGCATCAACATTGTTTTGGTAGAAATGGGTTGAACGCAATTCTTATCGTTACACAGCGCGATAATAGTCTATAGATATGTACGGTAGTACAACTTAACAAAGTGATGAAGCAAAAACCACATCACCATCGTCAATGCGAGTCATTTGATTTGATCTGATTTCTAGGGTGCAGTGAACCTTTAACGGTCATAGCTGGACCACACTCACACCAAACGGGTCTATCTCTTACAATATCAGAAACAGGTATAGGGTCCACCAAAAACATGTATACAAATACAAGTGATTGAATCAGTAGCCATGTTTGGCTGTGTCTAGACAAAGCACTGAAGCAGTCCAGTAAATTTTATCCCCATAGTCATAGAAATCACAAGTCTAGGCTATACGTACCCGTACTTTAATCAAACGTTCTGAACAGCAGACTTGATATATAAAGTTTAATCCACTCTCCTACGATTTCCCCGACAAGTCGCTCAAACCGTCTCTTCTTTCTGCATTCTTGGTGCAGCGAGCTTGAGGAATGCAATATGTCGTCTGCAATGTAATCAGTGTGCCAGTCTTTTGCCACCCTTGAACCCGTCAAAGCGCGTCCGCAAACCACAGGCACCTGACAATACATTTAGAAGTAGGAGAATCATTGAGGAGGATGAATGAGTGAGAATGGGGATGGAAGGAAGAAGAACAAGAAGAAAGAAAGAAAGAAATGATAAAAGAAAGAAGTCGTGAAGAATGATGATGATGATGATGATGATGATGATGATGATGATGATGACATGTCGAAGTTGCAAAGGACTGTTATGTGTTTATAAAACCATTTTGTTTGGGTATTAGTACTGCGACTTAATAACTAGTGTCTCTATAGTAATATTTTGCCTGTCAGTTTCTTCTCTTTCCAATAGTATTGCTGAAGCGATCACTCCGTACAGCTGAAGCACAAACATTGCGATATCACTTCTTTGGACGATAATTACAAACCATTGTTAGTTTACTTACATTCTTGAACAGACTGTGCCAATTATTATTAAGATTGTTATTAAGCTCTTGGCGCTTACATGAATACAGAACGAAAAATAAATTAACTATTAACAGACTCTATATATATATATATATATATATATATATACAAACTAATGATCCTCAAACTAACACACGCACACACATCCACAGACACACACACAACCACAGACACACCCACACACCCTCACACACACACACACCCACACACATTCATGTCTTCTGGTAGTTTTGCCGAATGGTACTTTACACCCCACTTTTGGCGACTCTTTCAAATGAAGAGATATATATAAACCAAATTACACATGTAGCTTACAAATGCACTCATTAAAACGTTTTTACACAAAAAAGTTAACATTATGTAATGTTACAGAAAAAAGTTAAATACGGGAATTTTAGCACTTCTGACAACTGACTCCCTGTATATTAGCTATTTTGCAGACAGTCGGCAAAAGTATGTTACAAATACCGTAACTTAAGCTGTCCTGTCTGTATTTTAGCTATTTTGCAGACGGTCAGCTAAACGTTAGAAATACGGTAACTTCATCTGAAACTTTTTGGCGCCAGTTTCAACAAAGAAGATGAGAATAAGTCATGGTGTGGTCATCAGATGTGCTAAAAAAACAACTGAAAAATGGTGCCCGACTTCTGAAGATTTCAAACATAAATGTTTGTAGTATGTATCTGAAGACAGCTTTTTTTTTTATTGCTGTACATTTGAAGACTCAAAAAATAGACAGACTGAGAAATAATATGTAACCGAGTGATGGGTTATGAAGATTTGGGATTATTTTAGACAGAAAGCACCACACACCTACAACTCTCAATAGAACAAAAATAGAGAGAAATCATTAAAAAAAACTAAATTAAGAAAGAAAGAAATTATTAATTTCAACAGCTTGTATTCTTCATCCATTAGACGGCCTCAATCATCAGGTTGATTACTCTGCCGTACTGAACGGGGTTTGCGCGGAAGCAAAGGAAGCCAAGGGTCTTGTTGGCTTTACACAGATGTTAATGATGTGCTTATCCCAGCTGAGATCTTGACAGATGGTAACACCTAGGTACTTGGCAGAGGTGACAGTTTCCAGTGTGTGATCATGCAGTTGGTAGTCCGTTGGTTTGATGGTCCGCTTTCTAGTGATGGGGAGGGTGGTACATTTGTCGGGGTGGAAGGCCATGTCCCAGCTCTGTTCCCACTCTTCCAGACGGCGTAGATCTTCTTGGAGCTGGTTTTGGTCATGGTCTGTGGAGTTCAGGCGGTAGACAGCTGTGTCGTCAGCAAAAAGGCAGGTCGGTGAAGAGAGTTGTTCTGGGAGGTCATTAATATACACCAAGAAAAGTGCTGGGCCCAGAACAGAGCCTTGAGGGACCCCAGATCTCACTCTGGCCTGGCCTGATGCTGCACCGTTGACTACCACCACCTGTTGCCTGTCATGTAAAAATGCTCCAATCCAACTATTGATTTCGCCCTGGATACCATAGTGGTGCAGCTTGTGCAGCAGGAGGCTATGATTAACTCGGTCAAAGGCTTTGGCAAAATCCATAATGATGACGTCAGCTTGGTTGCCTCCCTCCATAGTGGTAAACAGCTCTTCTGTGAAGTTCAGAAGCTGGGTATTGATATTGATAATTCTTTTATTTCTATGTAGTCGAGAAGGGGCAAGGGGGTGGTACACTGGGATTTCTAACATTAAAATAAACAATATTAACATTTATCCATAAATTAATATATTAATAAAATAACTTGTGTTTTCTATCTCTACTTTCAGTTTCAGTATCTTTAAAAATACCACAATAATCCAAACCAAATTAAATCAACACTAAGACTAAACCCCAAAAACAACCCAAAGCTAACAAAAACTAACAAAAACTAACAAAAACAAAGAGAGAAAAAAAGAAACCCGCTGCTTAGGCGAAACCTGTAAATGCAACCAAAACCCTGGCATCAGTTACAATACATGACGAACCTTCTAGATTCTAAGCACAGCACATGGTCTGTTATCTGCATTTTCAACATCAAATTATGCAGAAATACCGTCAAATACACAATCAAAACTATTATTTGTGCATATCTGGTATCTTCAACTATAAAATGCAATCATTATACAGCATGTCTCAATAAAAAAACAACACAAAAATTACCTTTTTGTGAGCAGGGACGAATCTGCAAATTAAGTTGCCATTGTCATCCAGAAAAGAAAATGAAGTCTCTAAAGCGTGCCCAAAATGTTAACAGAACAACCATAAAAACAACTATTATTATAATTAACCTACCGCACCATTTCTACTCTTATAAAAATAACAAATATTTTAATATTATAAACAATACAAAAATAACCCGTTTATTGTTGCTAAAACCAAAATTATAGAGCAAGAATAATATCCAAGAAACATAACTCTTGCCAACTATAAAATACAAAAGGCTGCGGTTAACTCCCATATACATTTTCATTTTCGTAGATATTAGGTCATCTACCACATTCTCCCCAACTAAAAATGCTGGCTCCTGACAGCTAAACCAACTGTTCCAGAAAATAACAAAAATAAAATAACTCTAAAACATACAAATTAACTATATTAACCTTTCCACTTCTTCCTACCAGATTACAACAACATAACATTAGCCTTCAACTCCAACATGTTAATCACCTACAAGAATAAGATCACCCCTTAAAGGTAAAATCAAATCCTCAATCCTGGCTCTACTAACAGTCAAACGCCTATCTAGTCAAGTGACTCTAAGACCATAACTAGATCCAAAGCTAAATTGCCACAACAATCTATACTCAAACCCAATCAATACAAGTCAAGGCCTATTATGGACATGATGACTTATTACCTTTCTCTCTCTCACCACTTAATAAAAACCTCTCCATCCAACTAACCTTACTCAATTACTAGCCAGTCCAAAATAAAATACTACGTTAAAATATAAATAACCAAAATAAATTTATTTCTATTAGTATTAAATTAAAGAATTTAACCTTCAACAAGAACTCAACCCTGATAAATTCCACTCTGAAACCCGTAATGACTAGGGACATTTACTGTCTGCCTATCACACTCAAAGGGAACCTATCTTGCAATCCACAGGTTAGCAACCGCCAACTTAGCATTTCTCTAATAGGATTACTTATTTTTCTGCAGTTTATTAGAACGTACAGAAAAATTCCCAAATAGATTAACACTAAGGAGAACAGGAAACTCTCCTACAATACTCACTTATCATACCATATTAATATGTTCCATTAATCCTTTTCCTAAGGTTGATTCTACTTAAAACTATTAATACGCATACATTCTTCATACACATTTTCACGCATAGTTTTAGTCGCCTTCTACGACACGCACTCTAAAGTCAGGCCTATTCTACAAACAGAACTTCCCGGAACCTGCACGGGGCATGCTAGACTAACTATCCTGGGCTCTGACCTTGACAGTGACTAGAGATCTGAACCGCAACAGAATAACTTAGTCAAACAACTTCACAACAATGCTGTGAACGGCAGATTTTGGTAAATGATGTAGATTTGTATGTTTTCCAGCAGTCACTCTTTTTGGTCGCTGAATTACTTCTGACTCTGAATCGGAACTAGAGGTCTCCTCTGATTCGGACACCTCTGAAATTGAATTCTCAGAGAACTTCGGCAAGTGCATTGGTTTGCATTGAGTAACTGGATCGTGAATCTGAAACTTCTTTAATTCCTGCCTGCTGACATATTTCAAGTTCCCTCCATCAACTGCTTCAATCCCAACAGGGGCACCATCCTGTGTTGGAATATCTTTGACCTTGTATTTGGAAGGTTTCCATGCGTCTTGGATTTTGTTCCGACCTAACGGATGATCACGGAGCAAGACTGTATCTCCCACTTGAAGCTTGTCTATTGTTGCAGAACTTATTGCTATACTTATGGCATGGAATAAAATCATTAGTTTACACACTGACTTTCTCAATATATTATTTTGTGTTGATTCTAAATCAGTTTTACAAACTTTGGATTCAAATTCTAATAAAGAAGGCTGTTATATTATAGATGAAATTAAATATCTTATTCATAGTTTAATCATACATGGAGCAAATGTTCAATTTTGCTGGATACCATCTCATAGCGGATTAAATCATAATGACTGGGCTGATAGGATTGCAAAAAAAGGGGCAAAAAATGGAAGTACTGTTATTCAGCTCGATATTCCATTCTCAAAAAATGAAGTATATCGTATAATTGAGAAAACTATAAAAAATAAAAATCCTTGCATTAAATTATATAATGGAATGTTACATTCCTCGCGGACTGTTATCAGTTTAGCATATCGTCTTGCTTTGAACTCGTGGAGGACAAAATACTGTAAGGAAGTTGCTTGCATTTGCAAACAAGCACTTTCTATTAATCATCTCATTAATGAATGCAGTGCAATTGCGCAATATATTCCACAACATATTCGAAATATTCAGGATAAAAATATTATTTACTGGATATCAATTGCAAAATCATTAATATACAGTCCTGTTGGATGTTTTTTGTAAAAAAAACCAACAACAGTCAGTACAGATTATTTACTAGATCTAATAGATTGTTTCTATGAAGCATAAATTAAGAACATGGAATATTATATATGTATAAAATTGTTGGTGATGTGACTGTCCCACAGAAGGTCGCTCTTGATGGTTACACCAAGGTATTTTGCCTCCTTGACAGCGCTGAGTGTGTGGCCATGGAGGTGGTATGCGCTTTGAAGCGGTTTCCTCTTCCTGGTTATTTGGAGTGTCAAACACTTATCCGGGTGGAAGGACATCAGCCACGTTTGCTCCCACTCAGCAAGCCGGTCCAAGTCAGCTTGCAGAACACGTTGGTCATCTTCGGTGCTGACTGTCTTGTGGCACAGTGCATCATCTGCGAAAAGGCGAGCCTCTGCGGACAGTCCATCGGGGAGGTCGTTGATATATAGTAGGAAAAGACTGGGGCCCAGGACGGAGCCTTGTGGCACACCGGATTCTACGGGGATTGGTTCGGATGTGGCGCCATCGACGACCACGCGTTGCTGCCGGTCAGTAAGAAAGGCTTGTATCCAGGTCAGCATATTTCCTGTGATTCCATAGTGTTTCAACTTGTGAATAAGCAGGGAATGGCAGACCTTATCGAAGGCTTTGGAGAAATCCATCACCATGATGTCTGTCTGCTTCCCCTTCTCCAGGTCATCAGAGACCACATCCACAAGGCCTATGAGCTGGCTTTCGCAGGAGCGGTGGCGCCTGAATCCGTGCTGTGCTTCGCTGAGTAGGTGGTGTTCCTCCGCGAAGCTCATGATGCTATGGGTGATAATGTGCTCCATGATTTTGCATGGAACACTAGTCAGAAAGATTGGGCGGTAGTTTTCAGGAAGATATCTTTCACCTTTCTTAAAGACTGGGGTCACGTTGGCTGTTCGCCAGTCCTGGGGGACTACGCCGGTTTTCAACGAGCTTTGATATAGGAGAGTCAAGGCTGGGGAGATTTCATCAGCTAGTTCTTTGAGGAGTCGGGGACTTATTTGATCTGGCCCGGGGGCTTTACTTGAGTCCAGATCTCTCAGGAGCTTTGAGACACCAGAGGCGTTGATGGTGATGTTGCTGCAGGATGGAGAGTCTGGATGTGGAGGTTGAAGCTTGGTCTTTAATCTAAAATCTTCAAATGTGTAGTTCTCTCTTGGGCTGAAGGCAGACTTGAACTGCTTATTTAGTATTTCAGCACGTTCCTTCGCTCCAGTCACAAGCTTTCCTCCAACCTTGAGTGGGGATACACCAGCTGCTTCTGTCCGTTGGGCTTTTATGTAGGTCCAGAAGGACTTTATGCTGGGGTTGCGTTTGTTGTCTTCAGGATCCTGCGCGAAGAGTCGTTCTGTGTAGGACCAGTATGAGCGTCTTAGGTTTCTCTGTACCGTCTGTTTGATTTTCTTTAGGTCTTCTTGCAATTTGTTGTCTCCTGTTTTCTTCCAGCGCTTGTATAGGCGGTCTCTTTTCCGAATGAGCCGAATAGTAGCATGATCCACCCATGGTTTGCTGGCTTTCTTCCCAAGTGTCTTGTAGGGGATGTGCTCTCGCGACATGTCGTTAATGCCGTCTTTCAGGGTAGACCAGATGTCCTCTGTGTTACTCTCTGCGTTGAATGAGCTAGTGATGGTATCTGAGAGGTCAGAGGCGGCAGTTCGAAGTGCGTCCAAGTTAGCTCGGGAAAATTGGGGAACGCTGCGTGGAGTTTGTCGATGGTATACGGGCTTGGTGTTGAACTCCATGTATACGATGTCATGGTCCGACAGACCAGGAATTCCTTCTATGCGAGGCACAAGTGATGGGCGGTTTGTGAGAAAGAGATCTAGGGTGTTGTCTTCTCGTGTGGGAAAATTCACAAGCTGCTCAAGTCCTAAGTCGCTAATAATGTCCAGGAAGTCTTCATGGAGGGTGGGGTATTTTGATCTTGTTTTTAGTGTTTTTGTTGTCCAGTCGAAGGCTGGGAAGTTGAGGTCACCGCCAATGATGACAGTGGCTTGTGTGGCAATGGCGCGTTGTGCAGAGTTGACAAACTGTCGGAGGCTGATTCCATCCCCAGTGTGCGGCCGATAGTAGGAAGCAACAAGGAGTTGGCGCCGTCCCTGCAGCTTGATCTTCGCCCAGATCATTTCGCAGCCTGGCACTTGGAGTTCTGTCACTTCGTGGCATGTTAGGTGGTTGGCCACTGCTATCAAGACTCCGCCGCCATCTCGATTTCTGTCGAGCTTAAAGGTATTGAAGGAAGGCGGCATGAATTCACTGCTAAGGATCGAAGAGTCTAGCCAGGTTTCAGTTGCAATAATGATGTCAGGTTTGGTGCTATCCACAAGATTGCGGATACCTGCTACTTTGCCAGTGATGCAATGGAAGTTGATGTTTAGGAGACGAAGGGGACGGTTGTTGATCTTATTTTGACATGAAGCTCGGGTTGGGGTTGATGAGTGGATGGGATGGAAGGACTCTGCGGTGGGTAGGGCAGAGTTGGCAGAGCTGTGAAGTAGGGACTGGGCGCTGGGGCTCTTTGGCTCTCTGCCATCATCAAGTCCAAAGAGATCAAAGGCTACAGTGCTGAAATTTGCATTCTGGCAAATGACACATTCCCACACAACATCACTGCCGCCAAGTCTGTCATACTCCTCCGATGTGTCTAGGATACTTTGGCCAGATGAAACCATTGGCCACATGTGGCACATTCTACACCCCTAGCATCTCAGGTAACAGTTCGATCGCAGGTGCCACATGGATATTTGGTCTCATCGCTTGTTGAGATTCCAGCTGTATCGGCGGATTTCATTTTTAAGTCGAATGGAGGTGGGGGAAGAGGAGGGTGGTGAGCGACGAAGTGTAAACCTACTTTCGGTTTGGTTGGTTCTGCTTGCAGAGAGGAGAAAAGCAAGGAAGTCAGAAAGGAAGCTTGGGTGAGAAGGCAGATATATGATTTCTTCATTTATGCTTGTATCCGCGAAGATCGGATGGACATGAGGGGAGAAATGTTGTACTCACAGGTTGTGATAAGTGATCGCGTTTGGCGCCGCCATCTTTGTTGACAGTACTCACTCAGGCAGTTGAAGTTTAGAGGTTTAGAAGTCCATGAAGATCTTGACAGGCATCGTAAACTTGATGAAATTTGATCCGTCGTGGTTTATATTTCGGGCAGAGTAGGGCTGGGGGAGGAGAGGGACGGGAACAGGATTGTTATGACAAAAAAAACAAGTGAGAATCGCCGGAGCGAATAGGTAGGAGCGTCTAGACTGTCACGCATGCGCAACCCCATCAACCCTGTTGGCACAGGCAACGCATGTATACTTCTTGTTGTGCTTTTGTACGTGAATGTGTATGAATATTTCGGGGTTTGTCTAGGTTGGTAATGTAACCCCGTCTTTCCAATAAGAAACAACCCTGTTCATCCTTTTTGTGGGGGCGTTTTGTTTGTTGGTGTAGTCATTTTTAGTATCTTGTGCTTTATGTAAAGCTACAACTATTTATTTCCAAAATAATGATAATATTAATCCGCTTCAATTGATTCATAATTATATATAATGTTTTATCATTTTATTTTCTAAGGAAAACGATGCTTAACGTCCTATTGCATGAGCTTTAAGGACGATCACCACGTCGCCACTCTGACAACAATGACCATCATCATCATAAATTATCAAAAATGAGATCCAACGGTAGAAATATCTTGAGCTGTACTGAGCTTTGAAAAACATAAAAGGAATGCGACTGTTACAGGGCGGGGTGGATTTTTATTTAAACCATATTGAAGATTTGAACTGAGAAATACTGGGAACCTTGCTTTGTGTTTTGACTGATTGGAGGTATAATGAATAAATTATTGATTTTAGGAACTTACTTTTGTTTGCGGGAAATTTTGTGTGTGTGGGTGGAGGGGGAGGAACTGTGTGCAATGACGCAGGAATTCATGCTTTCCTCTGGTTTTCTATCCCTCTTTATATATCCCTCTATCCCTCTTTATATATATACGCACTTATCTCGCTGTACTAGACCAGACTCTAGGCGCTGGCCGATACAGGATCTAACTCAAACCGCCCGAGACGCCCACCCGCAGCCTTTGGGCGCATGGTCTAACGCCCGGACAACTGAGCACTTTCCTGGCCAGCCAGGGACGGGGGAGAAGGACCTAGTGCATGCTGGGTGTGTTCTTGTTACCGGCACTCACCCGTCTAGGACATGCGCGTCAGAATCTTTAAAGTCCGTTATGATGGAATGTATGCGAAACACAGACTAGACCTCGGTTTATACTCTCATCCGAAGGAGTAGGAAACGGGAATAAAGTGTCTTTCCCAGGGACACAACACAATGGCCCGGCCAGGGCTCGAACCCGGGACCTTCAGATCCGCAAACCAAAGCACTACCATTAGACCACCGTGCCTATATATATATATATATATATATATATATATATATATATATATATATATATATATATATATATATATATATATATATATATATATATATATATATATATATATATATATATATATATATATATATATATATATATATATATATATATATATATATATATATATATATATATATATATATAGGCACGGTGGTCTAATGGTAGTGCTTTGGTTTATGCATCGGAAGAGACCACGATCTCGTGATGATGTCGTTCTGGTTCCACTTGAAGAGAGTAAATACAGCAAAGTGCACTAGACTGAAGTTCGACCTGGACAAACTGCAAGACCCGGAGGTGGCAGAACTATTTCAGGCCACAATTGGAGGGAAATTTGCACCACTGCTCATTTTGGGGGCTGGTGAAGTAGATGTCAACACCATGACCACCACCTTCAACTCAGCTGTGACAGATGCCGCCACTGAGATCCTTGGCAAGCACCGACCAAAGAAGAAGCCGTGGATCACACCTGAACTTTTGGATCTGTGTGATAAACGAAGAGAGATAAAAAAGAAAAAGAACACCTCACAGGGAGCTGACGTCTACCGAAAAATCAACAATGACATCCGAAAAGGCATGCGCACAGCAAAGGAGAACTGGATAGAAGATCAATGCCAGGAAATAGAGAACAGTCTGACCAAGAACAACAGCAAGAAGGCCTACCAGACTGTGAAGCGGCTGACAAGTGTCAAACAGCCCAAAGTCTCCACGATCCAAAGCAAGTCTGGCATATGCCTTACAGGAGAACAAGAAGTCTTAGACAGATGGACAGAGTACTGCTCTGACCTTTACAACCATACACCAAAAGGAGACCCATCAGTTCTAGCATGTCCCGAGAACAGAGAAGAAGAAGAAATCCTCCCAATTCTCCGGGAAGAAGTAGAGGCAGCAGTGCAATCGCTAAAGAAAGGGAAGTCAGCGGGAGTGGACAACATACCCGCGGAACTGCTACAAGCAGGAGGAGAAGCGATGATTGATGCCCTCACCATTATCTGTAACAAGATCTGGCAGAGTGGGGAGTGGCCTATATCATGGACCCAGTCGCTTGTCATCACTTTTCCCAAAAAAGGCCACCTTCAGGAGTGTGAAAATTACCGCACCATCAGCCTCATCAGCCATCCCAGCAAGGTCCTCCTGAAAATAATACTCAACAGGTTGAAACCCCAAGCTGAACAAATCATAGCTGAAGAACAAGCAGGATTCAGGGCAGGGCGAAGTACCACTGAGCAGATTTTCAACCTCAGAATAATCTTTGAGAAATACCTACAGCACCAACAACATATATATCATGTGTTCATAGACTTCAAGAAGGCGTTTGACCGAGTCTGGCATGCAGCTCTATGGGCAACAATGAAAGTGTACAACATCAGCCCTAAAATTATTGAAGTCATCAAAAGCCTGTATGACAAGGCTACCAGTGCAGTCCTCCACAACAGCGCCATCGGGAACTGGTTCAGAACAACAATCGGTGTGCGTCAAGGATGCCTACTCTCTGCAACACTCTTCAACATCTTCCTAAAGCGCATCATGTCAGATGCTCTTGCAGACCATGAAGGCACAGTCAGCATAGGGGGCAGAGCAATCTCCAATCTTCGTTTTGTGGATGACATTGATGTATTGGCTGGAGAGGAACAAGAACTTGAACAGCTGGTACAGAGGCTTGACACCACCTCCAGAGCCTATGGAATGGAAATAAGTGCAGAGAAGACCAAAATGATGACCAACAACACCAATGGCATCAACACGGACATCAAAGTCCAAGGCCAATCCCTCAACACAGTGCATAGCTTTAAATATTTAGGAGCCATTGTATCAGACAATGGGTCCCGACAGAAAGTCCTCTCCAGGATCGCACAAACAACTGCTGCCCTGACAAAATTGAAACCCATTTGGAAAGACAGGACCATCAGTCTACATTCCAAAGTAAGACTGCTGCGCTCCCTTGTCATCTCCATCTTCCTATATGCTTACGAAGCATGGACCCTCACAGCAGATCTCCAACGAAGAATACAAAGCATGGAGATGAGGTGCTACAGAAGACTTCTGTGCATTTCCTAAACCCAACACATCACCAACGACGAAGTCCGACAGACCATCACACAAGCCATTGGACAACACGATGACCTGCTCACAGTGGTGAAGAAACGGAAACTCCGATGGTATGGCCACGTCACCAGATCGTCAGGCCTTGCAAAGACTATTCTGCAAGGCACAGTGCAAGGAGGTAGAAGAAGAGGGAGACCGAAAAAGAGGTGGGAGGACAACATTCGAGAATGGACTGGTTTGACACTGAGCGAAGCCATCAGGGCTGCTGAGGACAGAGAAAGATGGAGTATGCTGGTTAAACGATCATCTGTGGTGCCCCTACGACCTTCGGGTTATGGGACAGGATAGGATAGGATAGGATATATATGCACACACACACATACACGACTTTTACATATAACACTGAAGTCCAATATTCTTGATGATGGATCCATTTATTTCCTCAAATTATGAAATAAAACAATAACGAACTTGAAGGCAAAGCCCATATGACTCGCATGGCCCTTGAGAAACCAACTGACAACATTCTACATGAAAAAGAATGTAGTTAGTTGACTATTCATTCCAGACTTAGTTGACTATTCATTCCAGACTTTGTTGATGTAAGACATTATTAATTTTAACCTAAAATAAAGAAATCTGGAGCTGCTATAAATAGACAAAAAATGAGGTCAGTCGCATGCCACAAAGGTTTTGGGTACCTACAATCATTGATTGTAGTCCCATGTTAGACTTTATTCATTCCTCATACTTCTCTGCATAACAGCAAGTTTGTTAGTTAGCTACTTATTCCTTATTACAGGGTCTAGCGGGCTACATAAAGCCAAGCAGGACACACAAAGCAGGTCTAAACATTGGTCTATCGCTCACAAAATCAGAAATATGTATAAAACACATATTATACAAGTACAAATTCACAATTTTATGACCACCCTATCCCCAATGAATGACTGAGTTAGTCATTGTTTAAAGGGTCCAGCGGACTGAAAAGAACTGAATCAGGACCACAACTTGGTTGACAGAGGGCTCACCCCTGATCCGTATAAAAGATCTGAAACAACCCTAATGGTAACATTTCAGGCACTCCACCGGGCGGGTCACTGTACTATAAAGGCATCCCACGCAGGGGACACTGAGACTATACTCTAATTTATCAAAACCCCGTTTACAAAAACAAAATAGTTATCCATTGCTTAAAGGGTCCAACGGACTGCAAAGAGCCGAATCAGGACCACAAAATCAAGACTGAAAGAGGACTCACCCCTAATCAGCATAAAAGATCTGCCGAAATAACCCTAGTGGTAACACTGAAGGCAATCCACCAGCCAGTCACTTTACAATAAAGACATCCCACGCAGGGGACGTTGAGTCTATACTCTAATTTATCGAACCCCCGTTTACAAAAATAAAATAGAATTTAAACATCATTATAAAATATCAACAAAACAAATACATATAAAATGCCTGCACTGCCAAATAATAATATCATAAAAGCCCCAGTGACCACCTGGCAGAAAGCGTCCAATATTCCCAAGCTCACACACAAATGAGGAGTTTTGTCCCGGAAGAGTTTTCAAGAAAAAATGTAGGTGACTAGTCTAGGGAAGAAGGAAGATAGTAGATTGAGAGAACAGAGCAGGAATGAGAAAGAACAAAGGAGAAAGACTGCGACAGTGGGAATGTAAAGCACTAAATTTCCAGAAAGTGGGGATACTATATATACAGAAACTCCTGGCATCCCAACGGGGGGGGGGGGGGGGGGGGGAGGTAGGTTACTGTTCTAGCAAAGGTAGTAGATTGATAGAACAGAGTAGGAATGAAAAAGAACAAAGGAGAAGGACAGCGGAAGTGGGAATTTAAAAATCTAGATTTCCAGAAAGTGGAGATACTATTTATACAGAATACCTCGGCAACCCCACGGGGGATAAAAAAATAATAATGAAAAAAAAGCATTCTTGCTAAAAAAATACAATGAACATAAAATGAAACATCAAGAAACACAGAATTTGTTCACGTAACAGAATGCACTCATTTTCATCTGCATACTATTTTTAGAGCTTTTGGGAATTGCCGCGATCACTCAGCTAAAATGAATAGAGCACTATGCTTCACAAATCTTGCGTAGTGCGTCATTAATTATCGTTCACTTTAACACACTAAATATTTTTAAATTTAAAACAAACATTCTTGCTAAAAAAAAAATGCAAATGAAATGAGACAGCAAGAAACAGAATTTGTTGATGTTAGACATTATTAGCTTCAACCTAAAATAAAGAAATCTGGAGCACAAAAATATAAGGTCAGTCGCATGCCACAAAGGATTTGGGTACCAACAATCATTGACTGTAGTGTCCTGTTAGACTTTAAACTTCTCTGCATTACATTACATTACATAATTGTTGCTTTAGGTCCAGCGGACTCTTCCGAGCCAAATCAGGACCGGACAACCCCCAATCCGCATAAAAGATCTGCTGATACAACCCTAGTGGGAAAACTGAATGCCCTCCACCAGCCAGTCACTTTACAATAAAGACATCCCACGCAGGGGACGGCTGAGGCTTTACCCCAACTAATCGAACCCCCATTTACAAAAACAAAATAGAATACAAACATCATTATAAATTATCAACAAAACACATACATATAAAATGCCTACATTGCTAAATAATAACATCATAGGAAGCCCTAGTGACCACCTGGCAGAAAGCGTCCAACATTCCCAAGCTGATCCAACAGACCTCATACACAAACAAGGAGTCTTGTCCCGGAAGAGTTTTCAAGAAAAAAGGTTGATGACTGGTATAGCGAAGAAGACGATAGTATAGCAGATTGATAGAACAGAGCAGGAATGAGAAAGAGCAAATGAGAAAGACAGCGACAGTGGGAATTTAAAGCACTAAATTTCCAGAAAGTGGGGATACTATTTATACTGAAACCCCCGGCACCCCAACGGGGGTACTGTTGCCGCAGTGAATCGGTCATGCCTACAAAGTCAAGACAGGTTTTCAACTGGGGCTTTCACTTTTCCCTTTATAGGTTAGAACAATCTTCAGTGGCAAGATTGCTCATGACCCCAAGGGGTACTTCTCTGCATAACAATAAGTAAGTTAGTTAGCTATTCATTCCTTACAGGGTCCAGCGGACTACACAGAGCCAAATCAGAATATTCACACAAAACGAGTCTAAACACTGGTCTATTTCTCACCAAATCATGAATGTTTCATTGCCTGTGTAAGAAGGGGTACTGCTTACATTATCAAATAGGACAAACTGTCTTCCCTAGACATTTGCGAAGTACATGGGAATGAAAATGTCCAGGAGGGAGTTTCTTGTATGGATGGTAAAAAGAGAGTTGCTCCTCCTGAGAATGTGGAACATGGGCAATCATCTATACAATCTTGATGTTTTGAAAAAACAAAAAGGACAGCTGATAGCGCAGGCCATTGAACGTATGGACAGAGAAGCAGAAAGGAAGTTTGAGGCAACAGAGTACCTGCCCCAATTTGCTTGTTGCCAGTCTTTTTTGCAGTGTCAGTAAAGTCTATGCACATGGACTCATCACTAGTTTCAGTGAACACGGTGGCTCCCATTCTGTAAAGCCTGGCTTGACTGTAGCTGGAATCAGGTTCATTTCAGAGATAGCAATAATGGGCTCTGAGCGCCAAAGCTCATAGAGTTACTAAAGGAGGCCTTTTATTGCAATTTATGGCTGTTTTATGAGCTTTTTAAAAAGCGCTCCAAAGCACTCTGGGAATCCGCAATTTGCTAAATATAATACATATTCGTATATCTTGCGTCTTTGGTTAAAACAAAGAAAAATTACAACCCTTCTACATTATGGTTGTATAACATTACACATTAATATCTGCTGGAATGATCTTTTGTTTAACAAGATAGTCCCGAGTAAATAACAATAATGAAAAGATACCAACCAGTTTACCAGCATCTGAAAGATCCATTTTTCCTAATTCAATAGGTTTCATTTTTAAAAGAGATTTTGCAATCATAGCATAAGCTGTATTTAAGCCCACTAAGACAACACTATGGTATCCAAGATTAACAATTGTTTGTTCATATGGTACACTCATTTTTTATATATAATAAAAAATAATAATAAATTATTACTGCATTGAAAACACATCTAATGATGGCTTCAATGATGGAGATGATTCAATTTCTTTTTCTACAAGTGGTTTTGGGGGTTTCTGTTTGTTTTTTCCTTGGCGGTATTTATATATTATGTACCCACTTGCACCCACTACACCGGCTATACATAAATAATATATGTTATTTGAAGATTGTACTGGTTGTATTGGTTGTATTGGTTCTTCTTTATTTGTTGTTAATGTTTGATGCATTATTGTTTCTTCTTTTGGTGATTCCTTTTTTCCTAATATGTTTGCTTTTGTTTGTCTGTTCCATCTATGTAACTTGTTAAATTCTGCTAACTTCTTTCCAGCTGCAATTCTTCCTGGGCTCTTTTGTTTAGTGACTGTCACTGGGTTCTGTTGATTCTCTGAATTCTTCACCTCCGTCTCCTTCTCCATCTCCGGATTGGAAGAGTCCATTTTTAATAGCAGAGAAATTTATGTGTTGAAAAGTAATTAGCCCGGCTGAAAATGGGGTCAACAAGCTTCCAAACTTATAATACAAATTTCTTGATGCCTCACTAATCCCATTAACAATAACTGGATCTTTAATCAAATCATCAAATAAATCATTCTCACAATCTAAAGTAACAAAGGTCGACACGGCTTTGGTATATAATTTCACAATCGAACGCCCTAAACTCTTAACCATTAAAGCGCCGAGAACTTTATCATATTTATTATGTAATATAATGATGTCTTCTGGCCTCAGTCTTTGCACTTGTTCAGTAGTTAAGTCAACACCGAGATAATACTTTGACTTTCCGGAAGCTACTAATGCAACCAGCCTGTCTCTTTTCTCATTGTCAACACCTGTAACTGTAACATTAATAGCTTCTTGCATTAACAAGTCATCACAATTCATTTTAAATACAAATAAAATAAAAAACTAAATTAAAAAATGGCTGGTGCTGCAATGGTGCTTGGTTCTGCTGCTGTAAATGCCTTAGCCTTTTCAGGATCAAATGATTTGTTTTCAAAACTGGACAGTAAAGAAGAATCAAAACGGCATAACTTAGCAATGGAAAAATTACAACAAGATCAGGCCGAATACGAGAAAAACAGACTAATGCAGCTTGATTTTGTTAATACAAGATTGAAAGAAGAAGGTCATGCTGATAAAACATTCGAAAACGTTGATGAAGCTTTGCACCAATATTATTTATTAACTGGCACGACACTACCTTCATTAAAGCAACCAGTGTTATCCGATTACTACACACCTAACATTGCACCTACAATGTCAGAGACCGGAGAATTAATTTTAATTGTGTTTGGAATAACAGTAGTTTATTACCTCGTTAAACAAAAATATAAATCTAAATAAAATATGACTTCACGTTTGTCTAGATTATATTATTCTCAATCCGGATATTGGAAAGGGATGATGGCAGTTAATAAACTAGTAGAAAAGACTGGCTTGTCAGCAAACACAGTTAAACAATGGTTATCGAAGCAAGCTGTATGGCAAATCTATCTTCCACCCCCGAAGAAAATAATAAGACCAAAATTTGAAAACTCCAGACCAAATGACACACACCAAATAGATTTGTTATATCTTCCCCATGACAAAATATATAGAAAGAAATACAGGTATGCCCTTACTGTTATTGATATAGCTACCCGGTTTAAGGACGCTCATGCTCTTAGGACTAAAAATTCAGCTGAGGTCGCTCAAGCCTTAAATGCGATTTATTCAAGAGGGCCTCTAAGGTTCCCTAGACTTATTCAATGCGATGAAGGGTCTGAATTCAAAGGAGCTGTTAACCAGCTTTTGTTAAAACATAATGTAACTGTTAGAAGAGGAGTTGTTGGATTGCACAGATCACAGGGTATTGTAGAAAACTTTAATCGGCAACTGGCAGAAAGATTATTCACTTATCAGTATTCAAAGGAACTCTTTACTGAAACCACTAATACAGAATGGGTTGTTAGGCTGCCTCGAGTTTTAAGGGAAATGAATTCAGAACCAACCAGAGTTACAGGATTAAAACCAGTTGAGGCTATTAAAAAGAAACAGATTGTTGTTACCGTTTCAAAGCCTGGTCAGCCAGATCTAACTTTGATGAACAAAACTGTTAGATACCTTTATCAGCCTGGAGAAGTTGCTAATGACACAAGAAGACGAGCTACAGACCCAATTTGGTCATTAAGCGTTTATGAAGTTGACAGAGCATTATCTACTGATCCGCCCGTATATTATTTAAGACCGAGAAGCGATCGTTGAACACCACAAAGAAACTTTGTAAAAGAAGAACTTCAGATTGTTCCACCAGACACAGAACCATTAAGATTTCCTAATTAAGAAAATAAAAAAGACTAAAAATGACGGACACAGAAAGGTTCTGTAAGGATTTAGAAATGCTTTTTGATTCTCCCCACTTTCATATGTTAGAAGATGAACGCTGGAAAATCTTTTTTGAATGCAGACTATATGATCCAGATATTTATAATGATTTTTCTTACCCCTTCACTGGACAATATGAAATAAATGAAGATTACAAAGTTAAATGCAAAAGTGACTTCTCAATAGTCTTTCATAAACTTACAAAAGAAGAATATAACAAAAGTGACTTGTACCCAAAATCATATTACTTTAAATATTTTTGGTTACATTTTATTAAACAAGTTCGCAAACTAAATCCTCATGTAGTCAAACAAACTGTTTGTGATTGTGGACCCGACTGCGAATGTGATCATGACTGTGAGCATGATTGTTATTGTCTTTGCAAATGTGATGGCTTTTCATATTAAAGTTAGGGTTAGTTTTTTTTTTTAATTCAATTTATTCAGTTTAAAGTTGTTTTAAAATACTATTTAAAGTTTTGTTATAAGAAACTTTGTAAAAGAAGAACTTCAGATTGTTCCACCAGACACAGAGCCATTAAGATAAATGAACTATAATCATCACCACTATTACTTACCTTCAACCTTTTTTTTTTGACTTAGTGACTTACATCTAACTTAATTAAGTCGACTTTTAAAAAAACTTATAACTTACAATAATTAAATTATAAAAGAACTTACTTACTTACATCTAACTTAATTAAGTCGACTTTTAAAAAAAACTTATAACTTACAATAATTAAATTATAAAAGAACTTACTTACATAAGTATTTTATAGCCAGTTGGTTGGTCAGTTTTTAATAATAATTTTAAGTGCTTGCCTTTTTTTAGCTGTTCTTTTAATTTAGTTCTTTCCTCTTTCGATTCAATTACGTCATTTTCTTTTAAACAGTTATCAAAGCTGTCACGGTCTTTGCAATAAAACAGGCACACGAATTTTACTTGTTCTCTAAAATCCTTTAATATCGAATTAAATTTCTGCGTGATTAACCAGACACTAATTTTCACATGGCGTCCACTGAAAGCCAGCTTGCTCAATATGTTCCGTTTTAATACAATATCTTTTTCTGCACTGCAATCATCGATTAAGAATAACGTATTACCCTCATTCTCAAACAGGTTATAAAAATACGTTAAATACTCATTGAGCTTGCCATTGGTATTTACAACAAAGATATTTTCATCTGTCCAGACATACTTACGATCTAAGTAGGTTTTATTATATTGAATAGTTGGGCAAAAAATTATTATATAATCAAAGTGGCCTGCGTAATATTTTTCTAACAAATCCAGAACAAAGACGGTCTTTCCACATGACGTCATGCCAACGATCATTCCACAATGAGGATCACAAGGTAACAAAGAGGTCATTTTTTAATATACTAAATCTTTTAATCTTCCATTTTCAATGTTTAGCTGAGCATCCATAATTATATACATGTATACTGTAACTGATTCTGACCTAGCACTTGCTTCCCTATGCAATTCAATTGTTATACCATCTGTTCCGTTTTCAATTCTTCTTCCAGATCCATGAAGTTCGTTGGTGGGTATGGTTCGAAAGTCTAACCACAACGCAAACTTATTCACAAGATAATCTTGCAGTCGCGTGTCATGCAAATGAAGATCTTTAGAAATCAAATCCACAGTGTCAGTCCGTAATCTACCTCCACCCAAGATTTTCCTAATCTCATCAAACTGTTGAAATCCCATCATTCCATTAGCGAATAATTGATTAGGCTTACCTTCAATCACGACAGACACTTTTGAAATATTAGGATTGATAAAATTCTCGCTGTCACGATTGTAATTAGATTCTTTCACAAACAACAACAGTACACCTTTAAAACTTCGAGCAGGTGAATTTATGTTGATGGTCCAGAGTGCATCTAATAAATCTTTATTAAACTGTCTGTAGCGAACGATCCTATCATAATAAATTGCTAGTTTGTCATATTGGCCCCTGATCATCCTACTGAGTTCAGCGTGAGTGACCACTTCGTATTCAAGCGTGATGTCTGTAATTGTATACCTAGCATCATTGTCAGAGCTAATTACTACTTGAGAATAATCATTGAAAATAATTTCGTAAGAAAGCCTGTCGTTAAATGAACCTTGATGAAATGGCAGATGACTGTGTAGCAGTTCAAAATCGAGTGGAAAATAAAACCTGTTTTTGTATAAAGGTAAAGGTAAAGGTAGTCCCATAGCCTTGTGGCCGTAGGGGAGCGTGATGTTGGAGATCACACTTATCTTGGGCCAGCGTAATGAGGGTGATGCCCAACTCTCTCCCTCGCTGCTTTACCTTCCCCACCCTCAAGAGAGTAGGTACTCAATCACAGTTGAGTCAACTGGGGGCGTTGTTGTTTGTCGCTTCACACCTTAGCGGTCACCCATCCAAGTGCTAACCGCACCGGACGGTGCTTCACTTTCGACACAGTAGCGAGTGCTCCAACCACTGCACTATCCGACACCCCTGTATACAGCAGCTAATGCATTTTCACCTTTGTTAGAAGTGACAGCATCGCCAGCTTTGATTCGAAGTTTGGCCACATTGGCGGCTTGAATCCCCTGACCAACTAAATCTTCCCTTTCATATTTACTCAGCCACAGATCTGTGTAACAAAACAAAACACCGGCGTCATCGATACTTTGGATTTCTCGCCCATCAAGTTTAATAACCATTCTTTTAATTATAGCTCTACCTAGATTGTTGACTATGGTTCTGTTAGGATCGTCGTCAGAATTCAGACTAATTTTAAATCCCAATTTAGGACTGCCAGGAACTATTACATCATCAGGACCTAAATTTGGAAATCTTATGGTTAGTAGCTGATTAGGCTCTATGCTGCTTGGATTGTTTGTAATGATTATTGTGCTTTTCTCACCTTTAATGCCTAAAGGCGTCCTCAATCGGCGTGTAGGGTCTAACAAGTTTCCGTAGCTTTGCATTTTTAATGTGATAAAAAAAAATTATATTTAAAAATGGCAACAGGTGGTGAAGCTCTTGATGAAGTGTTTAAACCAAATGAGCCTAATGAAGACCTCGACGTTGACACAACCAGCAGACTGTTTTCTTTGGTAGGAGACGACATGAGCAAAACAAGGCTAAGTATAGGAGAAGAATTACGTCAAGTAACTGAAACCCAAAAAGCCAGAAAAATCAATAAATTTTACAATTACATCGGGCGCGAGTTACCTGATTATGTTAGTCCCAGCGACTTCGAACTAGACAAAAATAATCACTTGTTTATAAACACTATTGTATCCGGTAAAAAAGTTAGAGTACAGTTAACTATGTCAAAGAATCCTGACAAATTTTATGCGTGGTCTACTTTGAAAACTAAACTCCCAGTGACTGTAATACGATCATTAGGGCTTTCCGATAATAGAGTGCCAGCGTTGCATCGCCAAGCAGTAGCTTCACTTCAACGAATAGATGCATCGTTACCAAATTCAGAAATAGAACTACAAGACTTAACTGACTTAACTAGTTCTGCATTAAAAGTCAATACAGAATTAACAACCTTAAAAACCTTGCAAACAAATGAGGACACCAATATTGATCAGGTTATGGAAACTATTAATGACACGCCATTATTACCACTGCGTGAACTTCAAGGCTTAGATAAAGCTTTACAATCTGTGAGAGGGGAGACAATGATGAATTTGGCCAAGCTCGGTGAGCTCGACAAACATATAGAAAAACAAAAAAATAAACTAGCAGAAGCTGATGACGCGAACTTAAGCATTGAGGTAAAACAGATGATTCAAAAAAGCCTCGCAGACCTTTACACAGAACGCGCTGCAAGGCTAGAAGCCTTATCCATAAACAGAGAAAAATTAATAACTAATTTCGCCAGAATAAAAGAAACGGTGCATAAAATTTTACACGAAGACACTACACTTGCAGAAAGAATTCAAACACTGTTCAGAGAGCAAGGTGTTACAATATTTAGCATTCTTACAGCTGTTGGGATGACAATAAGCACACTAGTCTTAGCACTGACTAGAACCGTAGGCATCAGTGGACCTGGCGGACCTGGCGGCGGACCTGGCGGTAGTCCGGTTAAAGACTGGATTAAAAAGACGTTACAAAGCATAGCTAACTTATTGAAACGCTTAGGTGACAAACTTGTAGACGCACTTCCAGGAATATTAGGTTCTGTATTTTCATGGATATTTAATACTGCTTCTAAAGTTGTGGTTTGGGCGTCTGAGCATCTGTGGTCTTTGTTTATAATAATATTACTCTGGCTACTTAAAATAGTAAATCCCAATTAACCCGGCAAACAATAAACCCCCTGTAAGCGCTAGACGCGAAACCCCATGATCAATTACCGGCAGGCCTTGCAGTTCCGGCAAGCTTGGCAGGCTTGGCAGGCTCGGAAGTGGTGGCGAACTTAAAGGTTCATTATTAGGCCTAGCAGTAAATACCGTATTTGCTGTATTTACTGTATTCGTTGTGTTCAATGTATTCACTGTATTTATTGTAGGATTGTAGCCTATATGAAACTGAGGGTCTGCAATCACTATATTGTTGTTGTAGTTTGATATAGTTCCTATCCTAAGCTGAAGGTCTGAAGGCAACATATACAGTCCTAAACCTATTACGTAATCTACTTTCGATCTAGCATATTTTAAAGTGTCCTGATATCTTTTAATACTCGCGGGCAAATCTACTGCCAAATTAATAGAATCTTCAATGTTGGCTAGAAACTGCTTTTGTGCATCGAAGCTAGTTCCTTCCCCAATGATATTGCTTCGTGTTTCCGCTTGAGACCCCAGAATGCACCACGCATACGTACGAATAGATTCATTCAGCCTTTCCACCCCACTTTGAGTAAATCCGTTTGATGTGTCCAATATAAAAGTGCTGTATGCTGCACTTTGTTTTTGTCTGATATACAGTAAAGGAACCTGGCTGTTGTGGTTAAATGATGTAAATCCAGGTACGTAAGGCCCCGTGTATAAATTACCTACAGCGTATCTAAATAAAGTTCCCATCCCATGATTGAGGTCTAGTTTTTGTCTGAAGTCTGTTTTAGTATCAATTCCGAATTCATTGCACAACCTTTGATACGCTTTCTTGTCAAAGCCGTTGTTAAAGGGATTAAAGTTTTTGTCAGTAGGTAACGGAGCCTGAAGTTCAGACAACACCCGTCTCACTTGATAATACAAATGGAACAGATAAATAGACTTCAACATAGGATCTGGGTGATTAAGGTGATGAACGTAAGAAACTCCGCAACCAGTTGTAGCGCATGACACGGCAAAATTAATTTGATTCTGAAAGAACTGCATACCCCCATTGTTTAGCCATTGGTTAGCTAAAAAGTCGCTCGTAATGTCTGGGTTGAGGTAATGATCAAAAATATTATGGGGGATAGTTTCGAAATGGACGTTGGCTGCCACAGCTATTGTCAGCTTGGTTAGGTCGACTGCTTTTTCGTAATAATAAGGCCCTGTAGTATACTTTGCAGCTTTGTTATATATATAAGGCGCATACATTTTTATTATATTAAAAAAATATGTTTGTAACTTTCGAATCTGTAAAATCAGGTGTGCCCATTGAACTTCAGCATCCTATTGACAACAAAAACAGGGACCTTAAAGTAATCCTACACGAAATATTCTACACGGTTAAATGGTTAAATATTAGTCATGATCTAAACAACAACTGGATAATGATTAATAAAAAAAGGCACCTTATTCCAGCCGGCTATTATGACTTTTGTAGACTTACTGAAGAATTGTTTAAACCTCATTCGATTGAAGCAAAAATGAACCCTGCAAACTTAATAGTAACTTTAACTTTCAGTAAAAGCCAGCATAAAGACATTACCAGTGTCACACTTGCGCCAAAGCTGGCAGAAATATTAGGTTTCACTAGCCACGAATTATCTTTATCTGTTGACGCCAGCACTAGCGCCAGCACCGCCAGCAGTACTATGAAATTTATTGGATCAAACCCTATGAATTTGTTAATTAATAATAGATTGTTTGTGTACCTTCATCAACTGAAGACATCGGAAAACTTAGTAAACGGAACTCCTAGTACATTGCTAAGGATAATCTCAACTCAGAGAGAATCTTACTGCGATCCAGTTTCATTGAAATTTCTACCTCAAAAACGCCACTTAAGTCAGGACTATCATACTAGTTTATGCTTCAAAATAACTAACCAAAACAACGAAATTGTAGACTTTGAAGATCTTACAATTATTCTTGAGATAAAATAAAGTTTAATTTTAAAATACAATGTCAATCGGCCCTCAAATTCCAGTAACCTGTCCTACCATTGAACTGAAAGACTTAGCAGACACAATTGACTTTGATGCGAATGCTATTGTTGGGTCTATTTACGGTTTCGAATTTACACAAAATGGATATTATAAACGAGCGCTAGTGCCTGTAGTGCCGGCAGTACCTGAAGCAGTGCCGCCGTCAGTATTGCCAGAAAAACCATCTATCGATCAGCTAAAGGATTTTAATGCCGGTAAAGTAGATCCCGATTTTAAGTATGCTATTACTAAACGAGAAAATATCTGGTCTTTAACACCTGTAGACACGGAATTAGATTGGCTTATTAAATTCAAGTGCGAAAGCCCTTACACTTTTATGGGACCAGACAATAAATTTAAGAAAATTATTAACGCCGGGCCTATGTTAGTTAGTCTAGTGCCGGATGAAAACAACCGGGAAAACATAGAAGTCAAAGCCTACAAAAAAAGCAGCTATGTTTTACATAAGCGTGAAACCGCAGGGAAAAATGTCAGAGTTGTTCTGCAGCCTCCTTTACAGATAGGTAGTGCAGCCATGATAGCACTGGACATAATTGCTCACAGGCCTACGCAGAGAAATGTTAATGTAATTCCACAAGTGTCTCTAAGTTGGGCTGATTTAGATGAGAATCCCAGACGAATTACAGTATTTATGAAGAAAAGAGAAAGCGAAGATCAGTATTCCGTATTTACTTCCTCGCCCAAGATAACTTTTATCCCTGTTCCAAATCCTATTGACAGAATAGCGCAAATTAGCCTGTTACACTCGATTCGATGTTGGTGTTTTTCTATCAGTATCTGATTCAGCCCCGATGCTTGAATTCCTGATAGTTGTGTAACTCAGATTCGTTTATCCACGCAACCCGTCCAAACAGCATACAAGTCACAAAGTCGACGTATGAAGTTTTCCACTTTTTATTCAGCACACATCAACAACTGCATACAATCGCTCAATCGTCTTTCCACTCTCAAATTTACTTTCCAAATCACTATCAACAACAACTCAACTCTTTTAACAATGTGGCGCTTATATAGTCTCTACATACACGGGAACAAACGAGAATAATCCTACATAAAACACCACAACCAATCAAAATTAATTTCATCATCACGTGACTCACGTCATACAACCTCATTTGGAATGGAAGCTTCCATGGTAACCAACAGAATAATCCACACGCTTCGATCGATAGTAAACAACTGATTCCCGAAAATTCTCAAACAATATCGACCAACTAAAAACACTAACGTTACACAAAGCCTCTACTAATAACAACGCAAAATCAAATCAAAGATAAATACACTCTATTACTGCATGCGTTGCAAAAATAAAACGAACAGATCTATCGCGCGCGTCACACACAAGCCTACCATTGCACGCGCTTCACACATAACATCGTGCGCATTTCATACGCCCCATTCGCGTTTCAACGTAACATAACCCCCCACTCAAGAAGAAATTTACCTAATTTCTTTCAACAACGTTGAAACGTAATGCCCAAACAAAATCAGAAATTAAAACTTAATTCAGTCTTTCTGGATACTGTCAATGTTCTCAGCTCATTCACACAGTCAACGTTTTTCATTTTCAAGTCTGTCATTACCAATATTCTTAGTTCGTCCACACAGTCAATGTTCTTTCGTTCGCAAGGAAACGACGCCCTCGTCAGTTGCAGTTGTCATCGGCCCAGGGTCAAAGACGACGATCACGTGGGCTTTCCTGGAGTCAGTGCATCCTCCGTTGTCTTCTTCTTCCGTCGGATGTCCAACGCAGTCGACGTTGTCAGCTCCCAGAATGCATTCGCTGGGTCTCACGGTCAGGTTGGCTTCTGCGGGACGGTGGAACAGCTCCCTCAAGGTCTGCAGATGCTCCTTCCAGGTCTGGGTGTGGACTTCATGTTCGACCAAAGTCGTAGAGCCTGGGACATCATTGAAGTTATGGGGAAACTCGCCCATAAGGTCCTTGAGCTCAATCTTTTGACCTTCCGTCAAGCGTGGTCCTAGCTTAACATCATTGATGCCTTTTTTGCTGTGGAAGTCTCCCAGTTCCAACAGTTCCTCGCTGTCAAAGCTGTCGTCGATCTCAGCTGCTGTCGCTGCCTGTACAGTCTCCAATGGCCTTTCCACGTACAGCTTAAGGAGGTTGGCGTGGTATATCTTGGAATGTTGGCCGACCTTCACCTTGTAGTCGTTGATTCCCACCACGGTCTCCACTTCGTACGGGCCTTTCCACTGCATCAGCAACTTATTATGATCAGTAGGTAGCAGCACCAGCACTTTGTTGCCAGGTTTAAACTTCCTGTTCACAGCCCTACGGTCATAGTAGTGCTTTCCACAGTCCTGGGACTTCTTCAGGTTTTCTCTGGCTATCTCGAGAGTCTGCTCCAGCTTCTCTCGTAGCTCAAACACGTACTGGTAACTGTTCTTCACCTCTGGGGTGTCCACTTCCTTCGTCCACAGTTCTTTCAGGATGTGCATCGTCCCTCGGATGGTTCTTCCGTATAGCAGCTCGAACGGAGAAATACCGGTGGACTCCTGCGGTACTTCTCTGTAGGCGAAAAGTAGGGCATTGATGTAGCGATGCCATTGTCTGGGCTGCTCGCTGCACAGTTTCTTCAGGGTGGACTTCAGCGTAGCATTGAATTTTTCGACAAGCCCGTTGCACATTGGATGGTAGGGTGTCGTAGTTAAATGCCGGATGCTCAGCAGTCTGTTGACCTCCTTCATGCAGTCAGAGACGAACTGCGTCCCGAGGTCTGTCAGAATTTCTTCAGGCACTCCAAGTCTACTGAACATGTCCACCAGTGCCTCTGCTACAGTTTCAGTGTCAATCTTCTTCAGTGGCACTGCTTCTGGGTACCGAGTCGCATAGTCTACTAAAGTCAGTACCCATCGATGACCTTCTTCACTCGGAGGTCTTATTTCGCCGATTAAGTCTAAGGCCACCCTCTTGAAAGGTCGGTCGATCAAAGGCATTCTCTGCATTGGCACTTTAGGGACCCTTCCTCGAGGTATGGTCTTCTGGCAAATGTCACATGATCGACAGAAACGGCTGACGTCCGCATGAAGTCCTGGCCAGTAGAACACCGCCTGGATTCTGTCTGACGTCTTCTTGATGCCTAGGTGACCTCCCATGATGGAGTCATGTGCTACTTCCATCACTTGACGCATGAGGGGTAATGGTACCAAGACTTGACGTAGTGGTTTCCCTCCGTTGACCCTCGGGTGCTGGAAGATTCGATACAGGATCTTGGCCTTCACCTCAAAATAGACCGTGCCACTGCCCTTGGTCACGTTGTCTTGGCGGTTCCTGTACTTGTTTAAAGTATTATCAGCTTCCTGGAGCTGGATTAGTATATCTCTGTCCACGATGGCAGCTTTGGAGTTGTCGGCGACCTTCAGTGGCGTAGACGTCTTGTCTCTCTTGGCCTGGGCCCTGGTAGTAACAGCACCGACGATCTCTGGTCGGCAGGGCTGAGCCGGAGTAACCACATTGTCCCGTAGCAGCTCTGTAAGGTCTCCATCGGGAAATGGCAATGGATCCTCCTCCACAACTTCGACGTGTTGAGTTGAGGCAGGACTCCACTCTGGATCGGGGTCGTCGGGTCGTCTCGCGCCGTCGATATTCCCGATCATTAAATCATACAGCGGCTTCTTCAGGCAAACCGCTTCTACTTCGCCTATGTAGAAAGGGGTGTTGACATGAATCTTCGCAACTGGCGCTCTCACACATTTGCTGTCGGCCATAAGTGTCCATTTTGAATCGCCAGTGAACTGTTCTTTAGCGATTAGATCTTCTCTGACAATGACCCCACTGCAACCAGAGTCTCTTAGGACAGTCATTTCATGATTTCCGACGCGTCCCTTGGAAACAGGCATGTTCTGGACGGTCATCGCTGCACTGGCGACGACGGGGATGGATTTCCCGTTGGCAAGGAGAAGTTGGCCATCGGTTATGCACTCTTGCACGTCCGCGGGAGTAGCTGCGCGCTCGGTCTCACTCGGAAGAATGACGCTCCCGCCGCACACCTGATGGTCAGATCTACTGGTTTGCCGTTGATTGGAGAAACGTCTCTGTCGGTTGCCCACTGCTGCATTGTCCGTACTGCCCCGCTGCCCGCTACTTTTGTTTTGAGGGCAGTTAGCCGCTCTGTGGTCTGTAGCGTTGCAGGTGAAACAGCCTCTTGAATGCCCTTCCCTGGGAGGAGGCGTGGAGTCCGTCTGTCTCTGGCTCGTCTGGCTCCCTTGGACCTGGTTCCCATGGTTTGCAGTCTTCTGAAAATGTTTCGTCGCGCTGGGTGGCCCCAGGGTTTTCCCATGAGCGATAAGATATCTTTCAGCAGCCTCAGTCACATCTTTAAGCGTCTGCAGCTTTTGTTCTTCTAAGTGGGTCGCTAGGTCCTTGTGACAGGCATTGAGAAATTGTTCTTTCACGATCAGGTCATGGAGACTGTCGTAAGATTTCCTTTCGCCTGATAACTCCACCCACTTGTGTAGATATGACGACAGGCGCTCCACAAACTGCTTTGGCGTCTCGTCTGACTTAGGCCGGCATTCACGGAAGCGTTTACGGTAGCCCTTCTCTGTAAAGTTGTAGCACTGCAACAGGGCCTCTTTCAAGACGTCGTAGTTTTTGGCGTCATCGTTCGACAGTCTGGTGTAAACTTCGAGAGCTTGCCCCGTCAGAAGTGCACTCAGTCGAATTGCTCAGTCTTGAGGTTGCCAGTTAGAGCTTTCAGCGAACCTTTCGAATCTCGCCAGATAACTGTCAATCTGGTCCTTCCCGTCGACGAAAGCTGGCAATTTTGGAGCCGTATGGTCGTTGGTGACTTGTGGCGCATGCTGATTGTTTTGGATACGCGCCAACTCTAGCTGGTACTGACGATCTCTTTCTTGCTGCTGCTGTTCAATTTCCAGACGCTTCAGTTCAAATTCTCTTTCTTCACGGCGACGCTGCTCTTCCTTTTCTAGACGCTTCTCTTCTAATTCTCGTTCTTCGCGGCGACGCTGCTCTTCCTTTTCTAGACGCTTCTCTTCTAATTCTCTTTCTTCACGGCGACGCTGCTCTTCTAATTCTCGTTCTTGTATTCTCTCCTGGGATTTGACGTACTCCGTCAGCTGTTTGCCTTTTAGATTCAGTGCAATCCCTTTCTGCCAGAAGTCAGCCATCTTGATGCTTTTCTGGAAGTTCTTTTTCTGGAAAGTTCTTTTTCTGGAAAGTTCTTTTTCTAGAAAGTTCTTGACTGTGCGGTACCTTTCTAGACTGTTCTAGAACAGCACGCTTTCTGCAGTAGCGCTGATGCTTGTCACTAGTCGCCTTCGCTGACGCAGGCCCCGCTGTCCTCGTCGTATGCGACGCTGCACCATGCTGGTGTTGATGTATACGCTCCTGTGCTGAAGTAGACGCGACGTCCGCTCGTCGCTCTCTGTAATACTGGCGATGTAGCTCCGAGACTGTCCCTCGACGTAGTCTTACGGCAGCCACGTAGTCCCGATCTGTTGTTCGCTCACGAAGCAACTCTTCAGCGACTACACGCCCTTGCAGTCAACCCGAATCTATCGGATGTAGTCCCAGTATGTTGGCCCCTCTCGACGCAACTCGTTGGCGGCTACCCTCGATGACTGCCTCTCGTAACGTTGACTCGCTTGTTGTAGCAGTTGAACCCTTGGCTATGGCGTGAATCCCGGCTTGGCCCCCAAAATGTTACACTCGATTCGATGTTGGTGTTTTTCTATCAGTATCTGATTCAGCCCCGATGCTTGAATTCCTGATAGTTGTGTAACTCAGATTCGTTTATCCACGCAACCCGTCCAAACAGCATACAAGTCACAAAGTCGACGTATGAAGTTTTCCACTTTTTATTCAGCACACATCAACAACTGCATACAATCGCTCAATCGTCTTTCCACTCTCAAATTTACTTTCCAAATCACTATCAACAACAACTCAACTCTTTTAACAATGTGGCGCTTATATAGTCTCTACATACACGGGAACAAACGAGAATAATCCTACATAAAACACCACAACCAATCAAAATTAATTTCATCATCACGTGACTCACATCATACAACCTCATTTGGAATGGAAGCTTCCATGGTAACCAACAGAATAATCCACACGCTTCGATCGATAGTAAACAACTGATTCCCGAAAATTCTCAAACAATATCGACCAACTAAAAACACTAACGTTACACAAAGCCTCTACTAATAACAACGCAAAATCAAATCAAAGATAAATACACTCTATTACTGCATGCGTTGCAAAAATAAAACGAACAGATCTATCGCGCGCGTCACACACAAGCCTACCATTGCACGCGCTTCACACATAACATCGTGCGCATTTCATACGCCCCATTCGCGTTTCAACGTAACATAGCCTAGACAACGTAGATCTGTTAGCATTTTATTTCAGCGATCAGATATTTTCTGATAGTCAAATAGAATATTTTGCTAATAAACTAAAATCAAGTTAATTATTGTTAACCCTTTTTTTTCACACTAAAAATATGACGACAAAATTGTATCCTGCTATAGTAGAAGCAGTAGTGGATGAACAACCAATGCAACCCAGTGCTCCAACGTTAGACTTAAGTAATGTTCAAACGTTCAGGTTGGAAGAAATAAGAAAAGTTAGGACTCAAATTGAATCAGATATCCAAAAGTACTCTAGATGCAGACGAAGGTATTCCGGCGCTTATAGCGGAATAAATTACGTGTCTACTGGTCTAAATGTTATTAATGCAGCGGAAGCTGCGGTCAGCGTGGGATTATTGGTGACTGGAATTGGTATACCAATTAGTTTTGGATTAGGAGTGGCTGTCGGATTATCTTCAGTGATGTCAGTTTTACTTGGCGTAATTAATACTAAAGTATCTAAGAAACTAGAAAAACACGACCTCATTTCTAGCCTTGCGATAGCTAAACTTACTAGCATGAACTTAATAATTTCAAAAGCTCTAGAAGACACTCAGATTACAGACCAAGAGTTTGTAATTATTCAGCGAGATTTTGAAGAATATAAAAAGTTGAAGCACGACATACAATCTAAATCTAGGTCTGCACCTGTTAATGTTGAAGAAATTTAAAAAAAATTAATAGAAGAAGGGAGACTACTGGGACGGAAAGAGCAGCTAGATGCTTTGAAGAAAAAGCTTGGCGCTTCAGAATAAATACAGTTAACATTTACTCAAGCCTTCCAGGACTTCCTCCTTACTCATAGTCGCAGTCGTAGTCGCAGTCGTAGTCGCAGTCGCTGTTTCTACCTGTAATTTATAGTGGCCTAGAGCGTATGCAAACTCCTTAGTTACTCTTATTCTCTTTGTGTCATTAGCGCATAATGTTTTTTTGGTCGTCACAGCAGTGGACACTATATGGTTTTTAGACTTTATAGTTGTGTTAGGGTATGGTTTAACTTCTTTCCCATCTAAGGCTTCCAGGTAGTTTTCATGCCTGATATCTCTGTTTTTTATTGCAGCTTTTTGGGTGCCTTTTGCTTTTGAAGATTCTCCAGATTCATGTTTAATACTGTACTGCTTATATCGCAGTCCTGCGTATTCTTCAATAAGTTTCCCGTTCATTTCATCTTTCATCAAACCTATTTTCTTTTGGTTTGCTTTGCTGTACAAAGGGTGAGTTTCAGGGTAGTCACTAGTATCGTAATGTTGTAGTTCCGATTCTAAGTCTTTATAAATGTCTTCAGTAGGGATGTCTAGTATAAGGGAGTCTGTGTCTGTGTATAAAACTCTGGCCTCCGGGTATTTAGGTTTAAAGTAATCGTAGTAAAATTCGAACATTAATAATTTAGAAAGGTCGAGAATAGTCATCCCCATAAACACTGGTTTGTCTAGATTAACTTGTGTGGTTTTCATGGTAACTGCATACAGGGAGTCATGAAACTCTTTGTAACCAAGGTATTGAGGCTTAGATGTTAATTTAATTGCTTGATTGGGTGATGTAATTAGCCTAACATCTTTTCGCTTGTATGGGTTCTCCATAGTTTTACCAAAACAGCTGTTATTCAGCAGCTTAAAGAAATCTTTTTCAAACGTAGATTGCGCTTGTTTTCTGAGCTCTGTGTTTTTATTGATGTACCCGGCCAAGACATTCGTTTGTTTAAAGAATAAAAGCTTGTGAATCGCTGTGCACTTCATGCCGTGTCTGATGTAGAACTGCAGGTTTCTGTAGTGGCAGACGTAATTAGATTTATTATAGAGGTTGGGAATAAGTTTAAGTTGCTTGTCTGTACCATGCAATCTTTCTGGTGCTAATGGGTAATCATTATGTAGGTCGTGTAAAGCATTGGGATACTCTAGGTCAACTTCGACAATAAACCCTATAGTATGATCTTTAGGGTGATTTAAAATACTGTTTAACCAAGTCAAGTTTGCGGGGTTTGGATTAACAAGTAATTTGAAATCTGAAACCGGTAAAAGCTCACTCATTGCCCAACCGTATAAATTGTTGGCGTCAAAGTACATTATATAATTAGATTTCTGCGAGGGGTCATAGTGCTTCAGGTATTTATTGTTGGCTTTGCAATAATTATGAGCTGCCACGCTTATTCCTCCACGAATGCCTGACTCAATCATTGTCATCATTACCTGGTCAGTTATGAGATCAATTTTAGAACCGCTAAGTTTTAAGAAAGCATCCCAACTCATTCCTGGCGAAGAAATATAATGAGAAGGGTCGAGGGAGTAATGATGTAAACTCGTTTCTTTGTATTTTTCAAACACATCAGCCAACAAACAGACGTCGGCTTTTAAATATATGTCGTGGTAGTCACCAAGGTTTTTACAACTGAGTGCATTCCAGACGTTGTGAGCATGTTCATAATCGATATTAGTTATGAAACTTTTATTGAGTGAAGAATAGAAGTTCTCTTTAGGGGGTAATTCTAGTTCTTCAAACACTTCCCAAGAATCCATGTATTCATAAGGATACACGCCTTTCCGAATAAGTGTAACGTCTGGAAAATATTTGCTAGTGATAGGATAGCTGGGTAAGTTCTTAGCTAGTGTTTCTAAACTGGAAGACAAATGTTGAAAGCTGTCGTAAAACTTTAATTTATTCAGAGTGAAAGTTTTATATTTTTCTTCTGTCTCGGCAATACATGACACTTTGTATGCTTTCGTCACTGCCTGCATGATTAAATGGGAGTCGTAATTTCGAAGATTGTGAATGAAAATAGGGAGAGAGAAATGTTTGATTCCATATTCCAAGTTGCATTTCTGATGAGCTGCACCTCTAAATGCCCCTGTTATGTGACAATGATCTCTCACCCTTTGGGTCTTTGTGTCCTTCGGGTCAAACTCTTTATTACAAATGTGGCAATGTGTAGCTGCTTTAAAATTATGGGAGTCAGATTCAGTAAATATCATGGGCGCCGGATTATCTAGCTGCAATAAACACAATTTGTATATTTTGTTCATCTCATCTAAGAACTTCCGAGCTGCGTCAGGCCCTCTGTAAATTACCGGCTCTGTATGTTGTCCGTCGGCTCTAACAACTACATACCCAAAACTGCAGACTTCGTGAAGGTGTGTGAGGAATGAATTAGGCGTACAAAATCCTTGTGGGCCTTGGTATTTTAAAATCAATGATTCGAAGTCGGCATAAACTATATAAGGCTGCTTGAATTGTTTGTTGATGTTTTTAAAATATACTTGAGAACCCGGCTTTGGTAACACAAGACGGGTTTGGATGTCTGTCATACTTTTGCATATTTTACTGTGCTTGTCAGCCACTTGGAGATTAGAGACTCTAGTTAAACAGCGTCTGCACAAATATTGTTTGCCATGATGTTTTGAAGTGTGTCCTAATAATCTAGATATGTTTCGTATCAGTGTATAATGTTGCATGCTAGGATCTTGCGGGTCTGTTATTAGTAAAAGATCGACGTGGTGATTGAGGTCTGAAAACGATGGGGCATTAGGAGAGATTCGTAAAGGCATAAGTTTTGATTCAGGGTCCCAAACATATACATTGACTGTTATAGGAGAGTTTTGTGATTCAAATTTGTCAATGGCGTCAAGGCTAACAGGGAAATTAATGTCTTTGAGATTTAAGTTCGTTATTTTATCTTTGTATAGCGCCACCCTTTCGGGATGTTGTTTCGACTGAATAGGATATAATTTAGCCAGAACACACCACAAAAAACATTTGTCGTCGGTGTTCTTAATATTCAATACAGCCTTCTTGTCAAGAATTTCTTTGGGAAGAGGGATATAAGATTTCCCTTTGATTGGATTATACTTTGCAATGTTCAGTTCTAATGATTCTAAATTTCCTTCTGTCCATCCAGACCCTTTCATAGTTGCGCGCTCAATGCTGTCTTGTAACTGGTTGGTCAAGATGTTGTTATAAGCATTGTCTAGGTCTGAAGATTTTAACACTTCAATTTGACTTGAAGAAATCCACACAGTCATCGTTTCATCAATACTGCCGGGTTTAATAAAAGTTATTTGAGCGTGAATGCGTATTTTAACAGGGGATTTGAAAGTAAAATTGTTAAGTACAAATTCGTAATTATTATAAACAGATTTAATAACATTTTGACTGTCAAAAATAGGGAGTTGTAAAGTTTGAAAGATGTCTTTAAACAAAGGAGATTGCGAAAGACTTTTTGTGTCCGTCATTTTTATACTGATAACAAAATTTTAAATTAAAAATGTATAATAGTTATTACCTCCCTTTAGGATCATCGTTATTGTTTAACGCGCATGTGTGAATGGGGGAGGGGTGGTGGTGATGGGGATGGGAAAGTGGGTAATGGAAAGGGAGTGTGAAGGGATGGGTGATGGTGGGGATGGGATGGGGAGGGAGTGAGGGGTGGTGGGTGATGGGGAGGGAGTGAGGGGTGGTGGGTGAGGGGTGGTGGGTGAGGGGTGGTGGGTGAGGGGTGGTGGGTGAGGGGTGGTGGGTGAGGGGTGGTGGGTGAGGGGTGGTGGGTGATAGGATGGGTATGAGGGGGTGGGGTTTGGGAGTCTGAGGGTGGAGGGAGGGAAAAAGTTTTATGTTTGCTTGTTGCGTTTTGTGTAATTGTTGTGAATGCAATTGGGATGGGGAGTGGAAGTGGGGAGTTATAGTTCAATAGCGGAGTCGCACATTGGCAACCCCTTTGTTGTTGACGAGCGAGTGGAATACAAGAGTGAACAAGTGTGAGTCATGCTGTGGAATCCTTGGCTAAAGGTGAAGGTTTGGTTGACGAGCAAGGTGAAGGAGATTTCAACACTGCGTTACTGTTTGCCAGTCTCAGTGGAGTCTTTGGCTAAAGGTGAAGGTTTGGTTGACGAGCAAGGTGAAGGATATTTCAACACTGCGTTACTGTTCGCCAGTCCCGCCAGGTTTTGCCTACTAATCAATAACTTGATTACTTTGTTGCTGCCGGTGTGTTTTTTCTACAGAGTTTATTCTTTGCTCTGCCATTTTGTTCGAAATGCCTCATCATCTTTCATAAACTGATTAATTTGTTTAGATTTGATTATGAACTCTCCTAATGGAATATCTAGCCTATGAAACTTAGGATAATTAGCAAAATAATGAGCCAAGTTACGCAGTTTTGCGGCATAGTTTTGTGAAATTTTTAGTTGGTCTTTTAAATAATCAGACCAATTCATTTTTCTTTGAATTTTTACAAAAAAAAAACGCCCTCTCTAACAACAACCCATAATTTAATGCATCACTGATAAAAGCAGCCTGATCATTTCGAAATTTGTTTGCCCTTTTGACTAGAATGTCAGTTACGTTTTCATAGTCTAAATTCATATCTTGAGCTGCTTTAGAAATATCAGGCATTTCAACCAGTGGCACAGCATTTGTTTTAATCAATTTTTCTTCAAGAAATTTATCCATGCTTTCCGGAGTGAACTTATCAGGTTTGGTGTTCAAAAATGATAAGCTTTCCTTTGGACGTTTAGGTATTTCCGCATTTGGTTCTTTGGGCAATTTAGAAAAATATTCACTCATCTTGGTATGATAACTTTGGTATTTATTTAAAACGGCGAGTTCTTGTTCAGAAAAAATTGTCAAAGGTTGAGTTGTCAAAGGTTGAGAGTCTTGCAACATATCTGATTCTTGACTCATAGTCATACCTGGCGAGACTGGTTGAACGCTTGAATAAGCCATTCTACAAACACAGCACTATATTCCACAGAATGATCACAAAATTGTTCACTTCTTTCTTCCTTGACGCTCAGTCAGTTTTTAACAGATTATTTTCTTTTGATTCTGTAACAGTCGAGTAACAGCTTTATGATTGCTGAAAGAAGAATTTCCTCAAACCAAGTATAAAGCAGACAGTATACTGAAATGTGTCTTCACGCCAGCTAGTATTGAGCAAAAGTGAAGGCTGGCTGGGTGTTGCGCACAGTCGTTAGGGAACGTAACTAATAAACACGCCTTATGACGCATGCTAAACAGTAAACAGGGATATGTTAATTTGAAAACATATGCATGCGCGTTCGTACGCATGTGTGCGTGTGCATGTGTGTGTGTTTATGCATATGCAAGCATGTGCACACATGCGCGAGTGCATATGCATGTGCATGCATTCTTGATTCAGTTTAGAAGTAACTAGCAATTATTTAAATGGCGGACATACCGGAAGCGTCCATGTTGTTGCTAAGAGAAAATGACTAGGCACTAGCATTTGCATCGTCTGCTATAATGGGATTTCCCACAGCTTAAAACCAAAAGTAACTAATGCTCCATCATTGCAGTAATTTTCTAACTTATTCAAGGTTTAAGAAAGTGTTACACATTAATGTTTAACGTTACAAGTATAATGCAGTGTGTTGTGTATTTAATAATAAAAATAATTGTGAGAACAGCATGAAGGTTAAAATCAATACCGTCAGGAGACTTCAATAAAAATAAAACCACAGGCAAAGGATTCGCGTTATATATCTAATAACAGGTAAAGAATTCTGCAGTTGTATAAAAAAAAGGAATTTTAATTTAAATTTCATTCAAACTTAAAGACGCAATAAATACGCATATATTAGCAAATGAGGGATTTACAGAGTATTTTGTCATGTATTTAATTGCTATCAAAACAGCCTTATATTGTAATAAAAACCCTAACCCTAACTCTTTGTCGGTGAGTTCTCATTATTGCTCTCTCTATTTCTGTAAACCATGGCTAAGCTGTCATTTGATTCAGTGCCACTTGAATCATTGGATGGAATAAAGTGAGTCACAATCCGATTTAGAGTGATTGTGCTGTCACAGACGTCATCAAACAAATCATCATGATCACTGTTATATCCGCTGCGGCAGTGCTCAGTGTTGGGAGTATTTGGCAGTGTCACGGCACCCGAGCGGGTTCCGTGACGTCAGCACATAAAGCGAGTGAAAGGAATAAAAACTCAACCAAAATAAACTAACACAAAGTGCCAGAATACAATCACACTCTTTTATTCAACGATTAACATACACGCACAGGACAAATGGGAAACTAACCACCCTCCACCCCTATCAAGACCCCCCCGTCCCAAAATTAACTAACAATTACCTCCCTTTGTTTAACCCCCAAACAGAACTAAACAGCAACAGTTTCTTTACAAAATGTGTACAACAAAATCACAATCAGTAACTCAATTCAAAATATAAATTTTCAACTTAAGAAATGATGGTGCTATGAATCTTTAATCTTCGAACTATTGTCCAGGTGAAACCGTAGAACTGAAGCACTGTTCAAATGTTTTGTCAAGTAGCTCAGAGAGAGCTAAACAGTCTCTTTCACAACATAAGGATGATTTCTACAACTAAATGAAATATGTTTTTAGGTGTAGAGCTGTGTAAGTCTGTGTGTGCGTGAATGTGGTGTGTGGAATTCCTGGAATATGGTAATGCCCCGATACGGAGGCAAAACAAGCAGCAGTGGCAGAGTCTACCACCACACTCCCCCTGCTGTAGAGGCAAGGTCGCAACACAGAACCACGACTGCGCAAGTTGTCGGTGTGGCGGAATACAGCTATACTGACTAGGGATTAGTCAGCGCAATACAGATGATAACAGGTACAACATCAACGACATCAGAACATCAGGTACAACATCATCATCATCAGAACATCAGCAACGTCAACATCATCATCAGCCCAAACCTGTAAGCAGATACACAGTCTTAACAGTCTGCCTACAAACATAAACACTATATAATATAACACGCCGTCCTCCGTCCGCCATCTTGACCTGTTTATGCCACAATGACAACAATACAAAATGCTATGCATACCTTTCAATAATATAAATCAACCTTTGGTGCTTAATAATTCATATCTTCTATAACACAGACATTTATATAAATATACATAATTATTGCAACCACACTTCATCACACAGTCCTGATTCATTCCATCTCCCTCCACCTTCATTATTTTCCCAACTGTTATAACACATCTCGATTATCTCCCTTCATCCATACTGTCTTGATGTACTATGCTGTAAACATGCTTTCTTCATAATCATCATTTCCTTCATGCCTCTAGCATATTACAATTACCCCTCTCCATACATACACCCTCTCTCTCTCACTCTCCCTCTTTAGCATGCATTCCCCATCGTCGCCGTTGACCCACTTTTACAACAACAGCAGCAGCGGCATTTCTCTATCATATACATAATAAGAAAATCATATAAAATCATTATGCATCAAAAATACATCCCCTTCCCCCACATTCAACACCATTCATACGCGTACGCAGTCTCAGAGTGCGCCACTAAGAAATTGGATTACAGGGTTCACTCACCGGCCTCGACTTGTGACACACCCACCTTCTTCTCCAACACAGTACAACACAACACAAATGGTTAGTCTTTGAGAGTTACTTTGTGTCTGGCTATTGCTGGTTATTCTCACTTCAAAAATAACACTGATAAACGAGGACGAGGGCACCTCATTTCTGTCACAGAAACTGAGTCTCGGCGGGTGTTCAATGGAGAACCACACACACCTTAGGAAAAAACCCTACATTCACTTATAAATGCCAGTTATATTCCTCCCCTTTCCAACTCTAAGCATCCTTACCCCGACGAGGGCGTAAGGCCTTGGGTGGTTTGTATCAACAATATCACACCCTTCCACACAAAAACCTATTCTACTATGACACACTGTCACAGGGTCGCTGTCTGGCTAGAATTGACCTCTTCGCAAAAGCACTTCAAATCACTCTGCCCTACCAAATGCACCCGGCCATAAGCAAACAGTCGAGCTCTCCTCAGTATACATATTTCTATTATGCATAGCCCTGTTCTGTATTTGGCCTACCCCTGTCTTCTACGTTACGCACGGACTTTATGATTACTGCACTCTTTCATACGCAATAAGGAAACCGGTCAAGCTATTCTATGTACACTACATAACAGAGAAGTGCAACTACGTCCAAAATACAACTCTCTCTGCTATTCTGAAACCCGTGTCGTCACATGCAGATCCACTAGGTTGTCAGATTCCTGTCAACAGATTATAGTACTGTGTTACTGTACATTATTATTTTGAAACATGACTATTAGCGATGAGAAATTATAGCAGGTTAATTAAATCAATAATTTTACCCATCCAATTGACAGATCTAACAACTACAATTAACGGCTATTTTCATTAAAATGCATATCTAAATCAAAAGGCTACTTTCATTTAAATACATTTATCTAAATCAACAACAAACCAACAGAACAAATACAATTATGCTTTAAATCAAAATATAACTATGTGAATATTTATCAATTTATTACAATGACAATAAATGCAATGTATCCCATTGTCGCACGCAGAATACATGCACAATGCCCGAAATGGCGAATAAAAATCCAACCCTGAATCCAAGGTACGTATAGATTTAGTTGTTTGGTTTTTAAGGCCAGTATGTTTGTTATCCCTTGAGAAAAATACCAATATGATGGAAGATTACGATCCACCATTTCATTGCTCGCTTGGTTCGAGTAGCAGACAAGGAAATCCAATAAGGGTTGTCTTTTTTTTGTTGTTGCAAACGGGCCTATGTCTGCTAAATGTAGTATACCCATTCCGTGTTCCCGATTGCGCACTGCAGTGCGTATTTGACCCCAAAATAAAGAAATGACGCAAAGTGGGGAGTCATTCTTGACGCACATGTGTATGACAACTCCTACTGCGACAAGCACTAGGCCTACAGATGTTCGACATATGCCTGAAACATCCACTTATACTGAACGCATGCATATTATGTCTTTCTACCCATGACGACGTCCTTGTTAACTTTGCTATCTGTGGGGGGGGGGGGGGGGGTGTCAGGTGTGGGTAATGGAGCTTGGGTTGGTGGTGTATGTAAACACTAGAAAAAGTAATCGTAATCAATAAAAGCCTAACAAAATTGATGTACACAGCTTATACTTCACATTTTGCTTTCGGAGTGCACTTTCGTAGGACTGGTGTGCCATTATCTTAAACTACTTGGGGATAACCTGAAACTTCATAGCTTGGCACTGTTTTCCATCTTGAGCTAAATCGATCCATGTCAAAGTTCATTTGCCTTGTAGCGCTACACTCTAACAAGTAATGTCCTTTTACATTACTCACATGATCTGAGCCCTTATCAGGCATGGCAGAAGATCCGAGCGACAGATGCCTGGGTGAAGCTCCCTGAAAAGAAGACGGTGGAGGTCTCTGGGGGTTAGACAACGACGATGAGGACAGCTGTGGAGGTGGATGTAGTTGCTGTTGCTGCTGAAATGGGTTAGGAGAGGGTTGAGGCGGAGGCTGGGGCAGGTTCTGCTGACCCTAGTATCTCTGCTGTTGCTGCTTTCGATTGTGCAGAGTCTGAAACATTATCCTTTTTAAGATTAAACTAGCTATTTAAGAATACATATATATATATGTATATAGAGGGAGAGAGAGAGAGAGAGAGAGAGAGAGAGAGAGAGAGAGAGGGAGAAAGAGATACAGATACGTTTTTCCCTGTTTTCTTATCACATAAATGTGACATAAAAATTATAAAGAAGGCTTGGCTTATAATATATAATTTAAAAAAAAAGGTGCAGAATGATGCAAAAATAAACAAAGGCAACATTCTTATAATTTTGTTGTAATGTATCCTTGGACTTAAAGAAAGAACACACACAGACCGTGAACATGGATGGACCACTGAACAATGAAAAGTCATTATATTTTTATCCAAAGTAATAGTCTGATTAAGCATTTGCAATAAATAATGATATTGCTACGTCAGTACGTGGAATTAGGTCAAGCATATATTTCTCACCCCCACTCTCAGCTCTGTTACGTCAGAGACGCGCACGATACATCCGATCGTTTTGTTTTATGCAATAACAGTGTATTTACCTTTGATTTGATTTTGCGTTGTTGTTAGAAGCTTTGTATGATGTTAATAATTTTGTTGGTCAATATTATTGGAGAATTTTCTATAAAATTATCTTCACTACTCTAGTAAAAATGGTGCTGAATAGGCCTACATGTAAGTCTATTCTTTGCCGTTTTTATGCATTTACGTGGAAGTGTTGCAACTTGCAATGTTGTCAATCAAATCATTTGCCAGAATCTCCTACACTCTTGTTCCTAGCTAAAAGGACTTACTTGCTCTGCAAATTTCATATTATTGACGGTAAATTGACGGTAAAAGTGAAGGTACAAGACTACTAATCCACCACAGTTTGGGTTTTCTTTTGCCAAGTCGGTCTCGGGTCTGCACAAATTAATCTTCTTCACTTCGATTCGTCAGGTGCTACATATAGTCATTTTCAGTTTAATATGTAATGAATCCTAAAAAATCCTAAGCTGAAAACTGATAACATATGAAGAAATTAAAGTCCCAACAAGAAGAAGTTTTACTTACCACACTGATGCCAAGTCTTGGCATCTGTTTACAATGGCGCACTGACATATCTCGTGAAAATTCGTTGTCTCGTAGGCTAATCACGTCACGATGCAATCTGATTGGTCACGACATATACACACGAAGAGAGAGGGGCGCTGGAGTCAAGCAGGAGTGTAAAGTCCAGGCTCAAAGTGTGTAAGTTATACACAACCCAACGTGACAGATTATGCTTTTAGACGACACCACTGTTTTTTTGCATGATTTCAACGACGGTCGGCTAAACAGGGGTGAAAAACGCTATTTTGACCAAAAAAATTCTGGCGACCGTCGTCACAAAAACTGACGACGTCGTCACAAATCAGCGGTCGACAGAACGTGTGACTTTGACCTGAGTTCGTCGACAGAAGTCGCAGTTAACATGTACAAACACACACACACACACTTACTCACACGAACTATGACTTTGCAGATTTGTATAATTCATTTGAATCGGTGGAAGGAAAGTAATGGATTTAATGAGAGGATCCAACTCTTTATATAGTTTGCTAGGCTATAGCATAGTGACAGCCCACAACACTTTCTATAGTTTGCTAGGCTATAGCATAGTACCAGCCCACAACACTTTCTATAAGTTGATAGGCTATAGTATGGTGCCAGCCCACAACACTTTCTATATGTTGCTAGGCTTTAGCATAGTGCCAGCCCACAACACTTTCTATATGTTGCTAGGCTATAGCATAGTGACAGCCCACAACCCTTTCTATATGTTGCTAGGCTTTAGCATAGTGCCAGCCCACAACACTTTTTATATGTTGCTAGGCTATAGCATAGTGCCAGCCCACAACGCTTTCTATAAGTTGATAGGCTATATCATAGTACCAGCCCACAACACTTTCTATATGTTGATAGAGCATAGTACCAGCCCACAACACTTTCTATATGTTGATAGGCTATAGCATAGTACCAGCACACAACACTTTCTATATGTTGATAGGCTATAGCATAGTGACAGTCCACAACACTTTCTATATGTTGATAGGCTATAGCATAGTGCCAGCCCACAACACTTTCTATATGTTGGTAGGCTATAGCATAGTACCAGCCCACAACACTTTCTATAATTATGTTGATAGGCTATAGCATAGTACCAGCCCACAACACTTTCTATATGTTGATAGGCTATAGCATAGTGCCAGCCCACAACACTTTCTATATGTTGCTAGGCTTTAGCATAGTGCCAGCCCACAACACTTTCTATATGTTGATAGGCTATAGCATAGTACCAGCCCACAACACTTTCTATATGTTGCTAGGCTATAGCATAGTGTCAGCCCACAACACTTTCTATATGTTGATAATCTATAGCATAGTACCAGCCCACAACACTTTCTATATGTTGATATAGCATAGTGCCAGCCCACAACACTTTCTATATGTTGATAGGCTATAGCATAGTGACAGCCCTCAACGCTTTCTATATGTTGATAGGCTATAGCATAGTGCCAGCCCACAACACTTTCTATATGTTGATAGGCTATAGCATAGTGCCAGCCCTCAACGCTTTCTATATGTTGATAGGCTATAGCATAGTGCCAGCCCACAACACTTTCTATATGTTGATAGGCTATAGCATAGTACCAGCCCACAACACTTTCTATCTGTTCATAGGCTTTAGCATAGTGCCAGCCCACAACACTTTCTATATGTTGCTAGGCTATAGCATAGTGTCAGCCCACAACACTTTCTATATGTTGCTAGGCTATAGCATAGTGTCAGCCCACAACACTTTCTATATGTTGATAATCTATAGCATAGTACCAGCCCACAACACTTTCTATCTGTTCATAGGCTTTAGCATAGTGCCAGCCCACAACACTTTCTATATGTTGCTAGGCTATAGCATAGTGCCAGCCCACAACACTTTCTGTATGTTGATAGGCTATAGTATAGTACCAGCCCACAACACTTTCTATATGTTGATAGGCTATAGCATAGTACCAGCCCACAACACTTTCTATATGTTGATAGGCTATATCATAGTGCCAGCCCACAACACTATCTATATGTTGCTAGGCTATACATAGTACCAGCCCACAACACTTTCTATAATTATGTTGCTAGGCTTTAGCATAGTGACAGCCCACAACACTTTCTATATGTTGATATAGCATAGTACCAGCCCACAACACTTTCTATATGTTGATAGGCTATATCATAGTGCAAGCCCACAACACTATCTATATGTAGATAGGCTATAGCATAGTACCAGCCCACACCACTTTCTATATGTTGCTAGGCTATAGCATAGTGACAGCCCACAACACTTTCTATAAGTTGATAGGCTATAACATAGTACCAGCCCACACCACTTTCTATATGTTGCTAGGCTATAGCATAGTGACAGCCCACAAGGCTTTGATACTGACGAGGGAGGAAGAGGGAGGAGGAGAACAGTTAAGAAGTGAGAAGGATGGGGGCGTGCGGTGTGACGGTGGTGGTCTGAATCACAAAAGAAGGAATGATGATGGTGATGGGAGGCGAGATCAGACATTGTAAAGTAGAGATGAGCTTTCAAGTTGGACTTGAAAGTGGCTATGTTCTAAGAGCTGCGAAGAGAGAGAGGAAAAGAGTTCCAAGTTGAAGGACCAAGCACTGAGAAGGTTCGACAGCCTTCAGAAGTCAGTTTATTGCGGGGTATTCGTAGCATGAGGGTGTCAGAAGAAGAACGACGATTTCTAGATGGCTTGTAGAAGTGAATGTTCTGAGTGAGGTAGGAAGGGGCTAATCAATGGACGCACTTGTAACAGGAAGTACAGATTGTGTAGGTAAAAACAACTATAATAAAGAATGGATACAAATGTTTTAACACATTGACTCTTTGTTCACTGCACATGCGATTAACACTACCACATTAAACACAAATTTCTGTTGAAGAAAAAGTTACAAGTATAAAATTCGTATCTTATGAACTCGGATAGTAAAACTAAATCATACAGAAGTTATTTAAACGAATTTGACACAATTTAAACTGAGCTACATAATTAATGGTTAATAAAACTGAACAAATGAAAAAAACCATGTTACAGCATGTCAATTGCAATACAGGGATACAGCTATAATCCACATAACTAAACACATGGGGTAACAATGAAGTAATGGTGTTACAGCATGTCAATTGCAATACATGGATACAGCTATAATCACCTAACTAAACACATGGGGTAACAATGAAGTAATGATGTTACATCATGTCAATTACAATACAGGGATACAGCTATAATCCACATAACTAAACACATGGGGTAACAATGAAGTAATGATGTTACAGCATGGCAATTGCAATACAGAGATACAGCTATGATCCACATAACTAAACACATGGGAAAACACTGAAGTAATGATGTTACAGCATGTCAATTGCAATACAGGGATACAGCTATAATCCACATAACTAAACACATGGGGTAACAATGAAGTAATGATGTTACAGCATGTCAATTGCAATACAGGGATACAGCTATAATCCACATAACTAAACACATGGGGTAACAATGAAGTAATGATGTTACAGCATGTCAATTGCAATACAGGGATACAGCTATAATCCACATAACTAAACACATGGGGTAACAATGAAGTAATGATGTTACAGTATGTCAATTGCACTACAGGGATACAGCTATACTCCACATAACTAAACACATGGGGTAACAATGAAGTAATGATGTTACAGCATGCCAATTGCAATACAGGGATACAGCTATAATCCACATAACTAAACACATGGGGTAACAATAAAGGAGAAGAAGCTGTTTGTGTGTGTGTGTGTGTGTGTGTGTGTGTTTTATTAACCACTCTATTCACCAAGGTGATAAAGATCATGCACACACATTCAGATTCACGCATTTAAACAAGTACACACGTACACACACACACACACACACACCTTCTCTTTCTCTCTCTGTCTCTGTCTCTCTGTCTCTGTCTCTCTCTCTGTCTCTATCTCTCTGTCTCTGTCTCTCTGTCTCTCTCTGTTTCTCTCTCTCTCTCTCTCTCTCTCTCTCTCTCTCTCTCTCTCTCTCTCTCTCTCTCTATCTCTCTCTCTCTCTGACAGAATGACAGAATCAAACCGCCTTTGGAAGAAGGGGACAAGGTCTACGTCCAGAGAGAAAACAGCTGGATCTCGAGTCGAAAGTAAATAATATTCGGAGGACCATAATGCCCAGAGGCAGGATCGATCCAACACCTGTCAGGCGCCATTGGTTTCTTGCCTGTGGACAAGGCAAGTTAGTCCCGCCTTAGACCACTCAGCCACAACTCTCGCATCAATCCCGAGGGTCAATGCCTGTAAACGGTAGGCGTGAATGAAGTCGAGGTTTGTTTGTCTGTGTGTAGGAAAGTGGACAACTACTACGACACATTCCTGAAATACGAGATGAACGCTGCGGACCCCAACGAAACAAATGCCTACATTTGGAACAACTTCATCCAGGTCTCGGACATTAAGAACGACGGCAAGCTCAACCACCTGGCCTTAATGTTTATGAACCTGCAGAACGTTCCGTCCTCGACCCAGTCAGGAGCTTCCTGCACAGGCACCTTGATTGGGGGTAAGAAAGGCAAGCCATTGGGGCATTGAGTGTGAAGTGATAACATTGTAAACGGTGGTACAACAGGCTGCAGGTTGACGGCCAGGTATACCGACAGTTATATCCCATGACCCTTACGCACAACCATGCGCTGCTCACCTGTCTG